>OZ010690.1:5118411-5340037 GCA_963932265.1 Thymelicus lineola | reverse complement strand
ATTCATGAAGACGATTTTCGACTATTCCAATACCAAAAACTTTAGCGTAGTAGCATACGCCGGGTATTCGCTAGTTATAATTAAACCGCTTGCGTGACTAAACATCTTTCAAATAAATATTTAAAAAGTCTTTAGTAGTAGACATAATGGCAATTTTATCTGCAGGCTATTTCTTAGAAAAATTATAAGTGTTCATGTACTATAATAATAGTAACTCGTAGTCGTGTTACTTCAGGGTACCCGCAGCTGAAACAATTGCTATTCATTTTTGTCAGGCATTAAATTATAATATTTTCATGTTTTGCGTAAATATCAAATATTTTGATTTTCTGTTATTATGCAGCAAGTACAAAATATACACTAAAATTAACAAAATTAGCTTTGACACACATAAAGAGTACATAAGACTACCTATCGTTATATTTTCCAAAAAATGTTTAGTAGGTAAACAAAGACTACGCGTCTACTAGGTACTAGTTTTATAGTAGGAAGGTAGGTAGTATCTTTAGATCAAATTCTTTTTCAAGATAACCAATCTTGAATTTTATAAATGTAAGTTGGCTATATTAAACAGGCAAGTACTATGAACAAAGGCCCCGGTACAGTTAGAAAATAATCCTTCGTGCAATCGGCTAATGACTTCTAAACAGGCCATTCGTGTTTTACCTACCTCCGGGTTGAAAGGCGTACATAGATCTTTAACAGAATTCTAGGAAGAGAGTGAGCAAATTACTTAGTAAAATTATACTTATTGCCGGACTAATCGTTACTAGTACTAGGACTAATTAGTTGTTATTATCTTGTTTTATTAGATAGCTTGTCAGTGTTATGATGTGACGTTGACGACGGACCAATTAAATTGTTTACCTTCTATATCGATAATTTACAGGGTGGGCCATAAGGTGTTGGCGATTTCATTCGTTAATTTCTCGGGAACGCCTGTCGGTGTCCTTAAACCTTCTGAAAAACGTTTTCCTCGGAAAACTCACTTCCAAAACGGGAGATATTGAATTTCCACCACGCAGCCCCGATCTATCTCCATGTGATTATTTTTTGTGGGGTTACCTCAAATCGGTGGTCTCCGAGAATAATAGAGCAATTTCGAGCAGCTAAAAGATAACATTATTCGGGAAATGAACAATATACCGAGAACAACGTTTAAATGAATTTTCTAAAACCTATGACTTTGCTTTCAAGAGGGCCAAACAGTCTAGAGACATCATTTGGACAACATTATTTTGAAATTGTCAATACCCTCAAGGCCCACGTATTATATAAATAAAAATTAATCGCCAAATGTGTTGCTAAACGCAAAACTAGAGAAATAATTCTTTGAAACTAGAGAAGTAATTCTTTTTTTGTGTTTGTTATTGTCAGGAAAAGCTTCTTATAAAAGAAAAAATTAACAAAGTTGTTTATTTATTTATTTATTTAAACGTATCTATGTAAAAGAGATGAGCAATTTTTGCTTCATTACAACCTAATTTCTATATCAACACCTTTTCTAGACCTATTCTAGAATTCAATAACTGTTTCACTTTTTTACACTTCTAAACTGGCCCTAATGTTAATTACACTTGGTTTTTATCCTACTGCTAGGAAGGGTTATATTTTTCGCGCGTATCTTGTATACATTGTATTTTGGTTATCAGTTGCTTTTGAGGTAAGACAGTTGCCAAGCTAGTCTTTTTTGGCTATCAGTTATGTTCAGATGAGACCGTGTGGTCAATGTTAATTGATTCCTGCTCTATGTAATGTACTATCCATTTTAACATAGACCACTTTATCTTCTAGCTTATGTATTTAGCGCTGAATCTGCTGGTAGAGCTCTTTGACGAGGGGTGCCGGCGCCGGTCGGTCGCAGCCGTGTCTGGCACAGATCTTCTTTCGCACCCCTAGTTACACAAATTCGGATGCACTTATTGATTTCATCTTCCCACACCCTAAAATAACTGTTTAGGTAAGTAAAATATTCTTAACTAACTTAGCGCATAGAAATGTTTCTATTATTATATAAGTTGTTTACTGAAATTATTTGGAAAACAAACATGACATACCTATCTTTTCGAAGCAAATGGCAAAAAATAAATAAAAAAAACATTGAAAAGAATGAAAAAAGGTCATCACTTTCTTACATGAATTTAATTCAATTCAATTCATTTATTGCTGGATTTACATAAGTTACAAAAAGTCTTTATTGATAGGTAGCCATTAAAATCCAATCAAATGTTTGGCGTACGATATAATTTGTCACATTTTTTAACGAAACATTACTTAAAACTTGGGGGTAATCTTAGCTTAAAGCATAATAATGTACATATAAAGCTTAAAAGACCTAGGTAGTACATAAAGTTTATTTGCATATCTCTGCAAGCCGTTTTATCGAATCCATAAAACCTTCGTTAGCAAAAACTAGTCCGCTTAAACGTAGTCTTGAAGGGTTGATAATGCTCATTTCACTCGGGTATATAAAACTACAGCGTGTTTATTCGTATCAGTCGTTAATGCCCTCAATCTTCATTACGCTGGTAACTTGTTTTGCGAGGCGCATGCAATTCGTTAGGCAAATGTTTGGTAATATTCACGTCCGTCGCTGACCTGATTCAGCATCATAATCGATAAAATGAATGAACAAATGAAGGAAGAATTTCTGTGAAAGGATGTCTTGCCTTTCATTAAATTAGTCAATTAAAGGAATACATTTTACCGCCGGGCTTAAAAGAAATCAATTGTATGGCCAGAAATACACGTTTTAATTTTTTAAACTGACTTTTTCCAATTTTGAATGATCGAACGAATAAGAATAAGAAAACTGCCGTTTGTATTTGATATTAAAATACAAGAAATAGGTAATTGTGAGATGATAGAGAGTCTTAGCAGTGGGAGAGACATGTACCAAATTAGAATATTTGGAACGAAATCAAACGCAATATTTTTATGTAGTTAGGTACTGGTTGGGTTTACGAATTAATGTTAACCAATTTCAACATGGATCCTGCACACACTCACAAAACAGAGTAGTACAAGGTGTAACCAATCTGTTGGTTAAATATTTGCTAATAGGATTACCGATCAACATGCCGCACTTCGGGGTATTCTGTAGTTAAAATTTTACCGAACAAATACCCGAATTCAAAGAAGTAACTACTCTTCATGTAATATGTATTACCGTAATTATGACATCGGACGAGTTTCCTCAGAGATTAAGTAATTAATGCCTCATAGAACCCTTCATCAGTACTGACGTTTGATAAACATCAATTAAAACGGAATGTAATATTTATATTATAAAACACCTAAATATTTTGCTTGGTAAAAAGTTCTTCAGTAAGTACGTACCTGCTTAATTGCATTTAAATTATAAAGTAACAGGTTTTTCATTAATTAATTATTTGCTTTTCAGTGTCATTATGTAGTTTTCTTATTGCTTCTTACTGCAGAAATAAGCTTTATTTTAAACCAAATTACTATATTCAAGTTGGAAATGAAGGGAAATTAAAAGTAGGAAAGTGCGAGTTCTTCAATTTTGCGACCTTTTCCTTTACCAAGCATATTGTTACACACCTGTGTAATTACTTTAATTACTTACCTGCTTCCAACCTGTGACACAGCTAATTAACAGTTTTAAGTTACCGTTTTCGGTTACCTTTACATAGAATAATACAATTAGTACATTTTTATTTTATACCTTCATTACCTATTCACTAGTAATCCGAGATCGCTTCACCAAGCATGATAATTAGACCTTCTGTTCATGTAGACGCTAGTCATACGCATGGTATCGTCAATAGGGATGTTGACTAATTTTAGGATTCAACTTTATTTTATAGATAGAACCTCAATATTCACGAAAAAAATATTATAAAAATAATAATCTTCAATTTAAAAACAAAAATTGATAAACAAAAATCACTATCAAATTTCCCACCAAAAACGTCACGTGACGTCACTAAACGATATTCAATACTATCTGTCTACTAAGTTTGTTGAATTTCCATATAAAATTGTTCCAATGACGTCATATTCTCAAAATGGCGTTTGAGGTCACGTGACAGTGAGTACAATTTTTAACATTTTAAATTAATGATATTTAATTTATTGTGATTGATTTCAATAAAATAATCATATTTTAGGCCTTTAAATGTTACCACTAATATTTTAGACATAAATTTATATTAATTTATAATTAGTGTCAACATCCCTATTGCAGCACGCAAGCAAGCAGCATGCTTGCATCGTGTGTAGTAAAAGTAAGAAATCTGTCTACGGAGCGACATCGTCACGTTTTTTGATTGCCATTGTTTCATTATGAAGCTTGTAAACAATCGTCAAATGAAGCGCCGTGGACATTAAACCTTACGTTCACAAAATCGCATCCGACACAAATAGTTTTCATTTTTGTCAGACTTCTTTACATTATTTCTGTCTAGGTATCCCAGGTATGAAATTTGTCTGTAGATAAAACCTCACCAAAATACGTGCAATAGTTTTTAAAATAGCGTTTAAACAGAGCCTTTATTTTAGCAACTTTAAGTTGTTTTTTCAATAATTTGATTATGTTACGTCATTCTAATATTTTTTTTCGCTTTAAAATATCTCAATTCTCGTAATTCAGCCTTAAAATATTAATCTAGATACTCATACTGTCACTCTAAAATATTCATAAAATTTTTCGACAAAAAACGGGTCCATTAATAATCCTTTACATTATATCGACAGTACCGTGAGAGAGGATTACGACTGAACGAGATTAATGGCCAGCAATTTTCCACCGAATCGCTAGGCGAAGGCAATTATTTGAATAAATGTTCGCAAATTCCGCATTATAAGCGTCATCGGTTGTCTGAATGAGGAGGGGTTATAATATCTGCTACCACTATAATATTATAAACTTGTAAGTACCTACCATAACATTATAAATGTTCACTTTATAATCATTGATAATATTATTTTATTACCTACTAGCTGTTGCCCGCATCTTCGCACGCGGAAATTATGCTTATCATATTTATCCTCTATATCACCCTCTTAGGGGTTGAATTTTGAAAAATTCTTCCTTAGCGGATATCTACGTCATAAAACGTGGGCGAAATAATTTTCTATCCCTAAAGGTTTGGCCTGTGCGTTGATACATCAGTCAATTACTTTTGCCTTTTATATATACAGATGTAACGTATTAATTTCAACATTTTTCGCCTTGTAGGTAACTTGCTAATAATAATAACGCTAAGCACTCACAGCCCCACAGTAAGATTCTCTGTGTCGTGGGTTTCATGGACACAAAGATAAGAATACATACCCAGACCGCTAATTAGAACGATATCATAAAATTTTTGCATGGTAAACATCAAGCCACACTCGTCCTCAAAATACTTTAATCCCATGTCGATAGACCCAGGTGTCCTAGGAAGTTACAGAAGTAGGTCCCATGCTTGGTGGTAGGGAGGTGTTGCTTTCGTAAAAATTTTAATGTCAATTATATTATGGAGCCTAATAATCTGAGTCAAAACATCAAGACGAGGCTTTCAACCATCTGCCTTAGGAGAATCCTGGAGTAGGTACTTCAGTCATATCGCGAGGAAAAACAAAGACAACTTAGAAAAACTCATGATTACCGGTAAGATCGAAGGAAAGCGGCCTTGCGGACGAAGTCCTATATGTTGGTCCGATCAGATCCAGACATCTCTTGGCACGACTTTCCAAAGGCACTGAAAACTGACACAAATGGCGTGAGGCTGTGAAAAAGATTACGTCACGACCCTCAGAACTGAGGACAACGAAGCAGAGAGAGAATAATCTGAGTATAATAATCTATCTAATATAGAATCTATTTACTCAATAATATTACTAAGTACTGGTATTATCTTTCCGTGAAGCCTACCCAGGTAGCTTCCCTCCTCTTGTTTAAGTCAGCCGTTTAACGACTCGTCGTAAGCTTGGGAGTCAAATCTATCCCTTTCTATAGTCTACCGTTATTAATGCCTTTGGCCGATGATTATCACTTACCATCAGATGGCTCGTCTATTCAGTAATCGGCTCTTCATCTACATAAAAACATTGCGATTCAGTTTTAGATCTAATATCTACCAAAAGGATAGCAGAGAGTAGAAGTTCCTTAAATCCTACTAAAATTAAAAATGTGAAAGCTTGTGAAGATGTTCAGATGTATAGGTGTTTGAATGTTTTTCTTTTTTACGTGCTGTTTTATGGATTAAGATGAAATTTTGCACACAAGTTAGTTAGTATAGATGTAACAGTCTGTAAGAATAAAATCTACTTCGCCTACGAATCGAATCTGGGATCCTTGGACTACCAAAAACAAAGTGTGGGATTTAATGTACATACGTAGGTACAAAGTGAATTCTATTCAAATTAACGTTTTTTTTTGTATTTATTTTACATTACTTTGTCTTATTTAGCTGTAAGAATAAAATCTACTTCGCCTACGAATCGAATCTGGGATCCTTGGACTACCAAAAACAAAGTGTGGGATTTAATGTACATACGTAGGTACAAAGTGAATTCTATTCAAATTAACGTTTTTTTTTGTATTTATTTTACATTACTTTGTCTTATTTAGCTGTAATACACTAAGGCATAATTTTGTTATAATTTTTTGTGACAGCAAATAAATAAGTATTATTATTATTATTTTACTTGTTGTTGATGTTGATTTGGTTGTCGTGACGATTCGTGAATTTTTTGTTCCCCATCTACGTTCATATGAAATTTTAGTAAAAAAAATTCGTGACCCCGTGATGTAGATTAATAATACTTAGAATCTGTACTTATTGTTGTCGCTATCGCTTCCGACACGTGTTTACTACAGATATATTGGAGTTGAACTCTGAATTCAAAATTTTGACTCTGGGATACCGTCCACCTTTAGGTGACCACTGCGCTTGTAATTTGTACTTAAAAATACTGTATCTAACTATATGTATAAAATATAAAGAATATTTGTACGGATGTCCTTTATACACTCTGAAATTATACAACCGATATGCACTAAAATATCTTAGTTTCATTTGAAAAGCTATAGCGCAAAGATGGTTTAAAACAATGCATTAGGCATATTTTCGATTTTCGACTTTTATATACATTTTTTTTTGCGTAGTATCAAACGCCGGGGACTAACTATAATTATTTATTTAAATAAAGAAAACAATAGCAAATTCAAAACGACTGACTTTATAACTGCATATCAGCTACATTACAATACGCAGTGTTCCGTTAATTAATTAACTATAATTAATAAAGTAATAAACACAGCGGTAATTAAACCTACAAATTTATTTGAAGTAACGTATTTACATTTCATAAATGCAAATAACTTTTATCATTATCCGCTTAAATACAAAATTATGCGTTCACTGATAGAGGAGAAAAATAGATTCACTACTTTAGGTTGTATTTCGTCATACTTTAGCTGTCAGTCAACGTTAGCGTTTAATAAAACGCTAGAAGGGGTTTTAAAGCGAAGCAAAGGTGATTATTGGTATGTAAATTAAAATATTATCGACAGTTCAATTAATATTTGATGTTCTTTAGAATTTAATAAATTCAGACCCTTAATCGCTACGCATTTTATTCGCGCTAGAGCAGTACACGCCAAGTCGTACCCTAAAAACGATAAACCAAGTAAATCTCGACATTACTTTCGCGAGGCTGGATGAAATATATGTAATGAAAAAATATCGCACCTAATTTGGAGCTACATCGGCGCCGGCGTGATGAAATTGAAATTGCAATTGGAGTGTGTAATGATACATAGGAGAAACGCACACTAAGAGAAATAAACGCGTATCTTCCCAAAAATATGACGCTCTATTATTTAGTGCTACAAGCTCATAGCCCCACAACCATTGTGTGCACAACCACACCTATGTGTGCGTTGTCTATACAAGAACACACTTTGTAATTAATGAGGGCGTAAAATAAATGTATGAGTAAATAGTACTTCAAACTTCTCATAGAAACTTTTGGAAAACTCTTTTACGTAGCTGGCAAAATTAATGGAAGTCAATTCGGAGAGCTCACAGATTCATTAGAGCCTCCAAAACAATGATTCGTTTTGGAAGTCCAATGACTTGCAATATCTGACTGATCGATAGTGGATCAACTTGCCAAAATGGCGCAGGAAAGGCAATGGTGCAAAGACTCGGGAAAGCTATCCAGTGGATAAGAATCTCACTGACCTCTAAATCCTCTCTCCATAGAGTCTGGGTTTCTTTTGAATATCTCTTGATTTTAACTTGACTAAAAATAATACGTATCGTTCTACAACACAATACAGCTGCATGGACCAAACACGCATTGTTAATTTGTCACTAGAACATATTTTAATTTTCTTATAATATAATTTTCATTGTCCGCTACACCTATAGAAAATGGGGTGAATTCTCAACGTTAGGAACGTAAAGAAATAACCAATCCGTTTTTAGATACGTACTTTCACTCGGAAATGAAAATTGAAACAGGAATTTAAGGTTTCTTATACTCATATTGTACCATTCTTTTATGTATTTTTAATGCATCTATAGAAGAGAGAATCATTATAACTATCCCTCTGTTTGGGTCTCCTAGAATTTTTGATCTTGTGGTGCATGGTTTGGTATAGTGGGGTCAAAAGTGTGATTTTTAGGCCTCCTTAAATTTTACTAATTTCCTAACGCTGTTATCCTTCACCCACATATTTTTTCAATACTTGTACCTAGATAAATACTAATACTCACCTGAAAAATGAGTAATGAGACCACGAATCGATCTCGAATGAAGTCAGCTGCTGTTAAACCGTTATTGTCCTACTCATCCGAAAACCTTTTTGCTACGGACATCGTGCACCATTCAAGGCAATTGCCGGAGCGAGTTGGACACAGGTGTAACATTAAGACAAACTACCCACTTGGCTCCGTGGCTATATTACGAAAAACAACTGATTATATCGTATTATTAATACGTGAAGGGAAACCTTTCGTACCTCTGTAAATTGCAAGTAAGTATTGTAGCCTGTAGGGGTCCAAAATTATACCTGAAGAGTCTATACCTTGAAACCTACCCTAAATCCTGAAACCTATCCTACTCTTAAAGAAAAGGAAAGTGAATTCTATTCATATTATAAACTAGTGGATACCTGGCCTGTTCCACTAAGCTAAAAAATTTTCTGTTGACTGTATTACAGCCTGGCCACGGGACATTCGCCGATGCGAATATTCGCGCGATGCGAACGGCGAGGCGTCTAGCGACTAAAACAAACACATAGCAATGTACGTATCAAGCCACGCGCAACGGCGACCGGCGAAGCGACCGGCGAAATGTACCGGGCGAATCGCGCGGGCGACTGGCGGCGCGGCGGGCGAGTGAAACAAACCTATGAATCTGTACGCCGCGAGCCACGGACCACGGTAAAGATTGTGCACGGACTATGCACGGAGTCGAGCGGCAGTCGCGGCGAATATTGCAGTGATCAAATGAGTTTAGTTGTTTTCGCCGCGAAAAATAGACGCCGAGACTTTTATTGCTGAAATACCAAGAAAGCTAGGTCACCAATTTGAAAGTTTAACCACGCACAGCATAAACATGTAGTGAAGAGATTGTGGGAAGAAATAAAAATAATTCCTATTAAAATCTCTTTGTTCTCACTAATTCGATTCGTTATATAGATAATTCTGTCGTAGATTTGTTAATGAGAAAAAAATCTCACTAGTTCGGTCGCCGAACTAAACAATGAATTTAAAAATAATTAAATAATTCTACTCAAAAGGGTGATGTGAATGGATCATCCTCTCATTTTCATATCATGTACTCCGCAAAATCTACCAAAAATTATGTCTTCAACCAAACAACTATTATTTTCTAAGCAATATCGAGTTATCTATTAATACTATATAATATTATAAAGAATAAAGATTTCATTGTTTGTTTGCATTGAATAGGCTCCGAAACTACCGAACCGATTTGAAAAATTATCTCACTGTTGGGAAGCTACACTATCCTCAGGTGACATAGGCTACATTATATATATATTTTTTACTATTTTTCCCAAAGTGAAGCGAAGGCAATTTCCTAGTCTTTGATAAAGAAATTTTGCTTTCGGCCTATCTGGTCGCGGCGGTGAACGTTTGTCCCGTGGCCGTCAAACTGTGCCGCGCGAATTGTCGCGCCGCCTGCCGCTTCGCCGTTCGCGTCGCCCATCCCCGTGGCCAGTAGCTCAAGTGTGAGTTTTCGCAAGCATTTACTTCACCAACGCGTTTGCGTCTATGCAATCAAAATGTATGGAGTTATTATCAGCGCCTCTAGCGGACAGTTAAAACAACTACACTGCGAGTGTGAGTTTCAAAATATCGTTTACGTGAACTTTTTAGTCAACATTGAATGTAACCATTCGAGTGGAGGTATTTTGACGTGTGCGATGTTTGACAAGTGAAACGCATTGTTTGGTAATAGGTCGTCATAGTAACAAAACATAATAGTAGTCATAGTAACAGATGCTATGCTATTGTTTTATCTCATTTGTTCTTTAAGCTTAAAGCGAAACAGCTATAGCTCATTGATAAAAAAAACATAATGCGCCTAAAATAAGTTTCACTTGACTGCCTTTGTAAGCTTAGGAATAGTGTACTTTTAAAATAAGTAGCTCGAGTGTAAGTTTCTAAAAAAAAACTAAAAACTCAACTATCACGGGAATCGAGATGACTCAAACATTTTAGTACACGTATTTTATGCGAGTGTGAGTTCCTTAAACATCAACGAAAAGTTATTCGTTTGCTCACTTCGTTATTAGCATAGTTGCACTTACAACTCATCTAATTTTAAAAGTACACTATTACTAAGCTTACAGAGGCAGTCAAGTGAAACTTATTTTAGGCGCATTATGTTTTTTTATGAATGAGCTATAGGTGTTCCGCTTTAAACTTAAAGAAGAAATGAGATAAAACAATAGCATCGTGATGCTATGATATCAAACATTTGACGTTTTTGTTACGCACATTACATGAAAATAAAAAAGTTTCATACCTTATGAATATTACTTTAATTACGAAGATGCATATATAGCACGAGTTGAGTTGGCGTAGCGCCTAAGAGCTCGGACTCGAAATTCGATGGTCGTGGGTATTCCCCGTATGGTAGATTTTTCAATTTCTCCATTTTTATATAATTCATTGGCCAATTATGCAAAGAAGTTAATAATTAATTTTATTAATTTATTTATATGCAAAGATAGACAAGATAGACAATTAGGATTTTCGAAATAAAGAGCATACGAAAAAACTTTGTACATGAAAATTCAAAACTTTATTCATTGACATTCGATTATTTACATGTGTCGGGAATCGGGATGATATAATGGGATGCTTTAAAAGAGGCTCGGAATATAGGCCGTTGTTTTCGCTGATGATTGCGCTTATCTTGAGCCTGGGCTTCCGCCAACATCTTCCAAGCAAAGTAGGTAATTACGCGCTGCTCCATTCAACATATTGCTTAATCAATTTTCACTTCATACTGTAAGCCTATTTTAATAAATGAATGTTTAGCGACCCTACATTTGTACATTGTAGATGAGCAACCCTGTTTTGGTTACCATAGTATTTGAGAATAACACTATTGTCATTTCATTGTCAAGTTAAAAATAGCAAAATAGTATTGTATTATTGGAAATATTGAAAATATAAATATGCAAAGAGAAGGAAAAATTTATGTGTAATTTTATTGTAAATAATCCCTGAGGCTATCCATAATAAAATCAAATAAACTATTACCAAAAAATGCGTTTCACTAGTCAAACATCAAGTGAGTAACTCTACTACTATGGTTGCGTATTTTTTCAATAGTTAACTACAAAATAGTAACTTACACTCGCGCACACGTCAAAATGCCTCCACTCGTATGTTAAGTTACATTCAACGTTGACGATGTATAAGGAACACACTCGCATAAAATATGTTTACTAAAATGTTTGAGTCATCTCGATTAACGCGATAGTTGCGTTTAGCCGTTTTATGTTAGAAACTCACACTCGAGCTACAGGCCGTTATGCGTCAACTTCACATATTTTCTTAAAATTTTCGTATGTGAAAAGTAGAAAATCGACTTTATCAATGGACCGAATGTGTCTAATGCATTTTGTTTTAGTGGTCTCAAATCACCTTCGGATTAATTCTTTTCAAATGAAATCATTTTGAAGCATATGTATATGTTGGATGGTTTCAGAGTCTGTAAAGGACATACATCCGTACATTTTTTGTGTTCTATAAAGATAGATGTGAAAGTTTGTGAAGATGTTTGGATTGGATGTTTGTTTCTCAACCACGCCACAACTATTTAATCAATTTGGCTGAAATTTTGAATGTATCTCCTATACCCTGGATTAATACATAGGCTACTTTTTATCCCAGAAAAGGGTTTCCACGGGATTTGTAAAAAATCGATATCCACGCGTGCGAAGCCGCGGGCATCATCTAATCTATACTAATATTATAAAGCTGACGAGTTTGTTTGTTTGGTTAAACGCGCTAATCTCAGGAACTACTTGTTTGAATTGAAAAACTATTTTTTTGTTGGATAGTTCATTTATCGAGGAAGACTTTAGACTTTAGGCTATCAGATTTTTGGAAATTCATCCCCTAAGTGGTTAAATTGGAAGTCACTTTCATACAAACCAACTTGGTCGGTTTTAGAGTTATAAACATGAAAATGTCCTAATATCTAATATTATTTATCCTAATCCATCATTCTACTTATAGGTGTACTTTATTTTTATGTCGTTCTATAAATCTAAAATAATTAATTAAAAATTTCGTTTCGAAAGCACTCTACCACGGGCGAAGCCGCGGGTAAAAGATAGTATGTTTACATTTCCCGTTTTACGGATTATGATGAAAACAGGCCTACAGATCACATCCAGGATTATGGCATAGGATAGATGTTTCTCGGTTGCATTTTGTTTTATGAAACTTTCCTTCCGTAGGCGAAGCCGTGGGAGAACCCTATAGTACATAATTTATACATAGGCAGGTACATTTTACTAACATATATTCCGATGAGGAACCGTTGGCCTTTTATAATAATGTTATATTAACAGTCGCAATTGCCAAATGTTTACCAACTTTTAATTACAAACGTGATATGGGTATTTAAAACTTACTTGGCTTGGCGTTGCAATTAAACGAGACACCCTATACAGATGTTTGAAACATGAGCGTTGAGAATTATTTTCAATAAACTCATGGGAATATAATTACTTTTACCTTTTAACAAAAAATTAAACCAAGGAAAAGCGAAAAGTAAAATAAACCATTTAGTACCTATTACAAATTAAGATCCTAAATTAACAATAAATAAACAACTTTGAGTCAGTGCCTTAATTTGGATCTTGGATTTTAATTAATTTTCGCTTTTTTTAATTAATTTTATTTTTCGCTTTTCAGTTTTATTTTCGTTACTTTAAATTTTAAGTAATTATTTTTAAATTTTTTATTGCTATGAAAATTAATAATAAGTTATGGGTAATAGATTCCAGTTACCCGGTCATCTACTACATAGGTGAAATATCAATCGGTTTTCGTTTCGCATTTGGTGAAATTCTAACGGACTCAGGAGTTACAAAAATAAGTACTATTACTAGCGTATAGAACAGACACCCCAAACACTATGTATGTCTCAATGCATTGGCGCCACGTGGCTTCAATCCTCAATGGATTCGTTCGATTTTGAAAGGAGAACCTCCCGGACGGGACACACATTTTGTTCGAGATGTCTGTTCTATGTCATTATATTTCAATGATTTTTGGTGATTTTAGTGGATGCCTACGTAATAAAAGGAAGAGTACGTGTGCGAACTTGATACATCAGTAAATCACTTATTCCTTTTATATGTACAGATTAGAGTCGACACTCTAATATCCAATTTAAATGTAGAAACATAAATGTGAAATGAGAGCCATGTTTAAAAAAAAGAATTGAGATATGAAATAAAACCTAGCCTGTGAAAACTAGCCAAGACAGAACTTGAATTTCATGATCTTGTGACTAAAATTTTAGGGTTTTCTACTCAGAACTTGGCACCTTTTTAGCACTTAGTTATTTTTTTAACTTGGCTCTCATTTCACATTTATGTTTTTTATGAGATCAATATTAGCAATATAATCCGTCCGAGGGGCCCAACCACCGGCCGGATTTAGTTGCCTGTTATGAAACCCATCCAGCATAGGATTTCTCAATATGGCTAAAAGAACAATACGGCTGTAGTTCTTCTCAATTACAATGAAAGTTTCACTCACAATACACAGAATTCATGCAATAGTGTCACTACATTTCATATGAATTATAAAATACCAGCGTTGAAATGATTGTTTTACTCCCTCGGCACATGAATTTTAAGAGCCATTTCGCGGTTAGACGCGCGGAATGAAGAATTTGATGTCAAAAATTAGTATCATAAGAAAGATATTAATGCTGGCAAATGAACTCATAAAATAGATCAATCCTTCATCTTGGATCTTCATTTACCGGAATTTTGAAAATATTAATTTGTTTCTGCGTAACTGTCAATCTAGCATAACTATTTTTCAGCAAAAGGACGACAGAGTCAATTTCATACACTGATTTTCTTTATTAAGTTTTATTAAATTCAGTAAAAAAAAATGTCTAGAGAACACTCATATATTATATTTTGCATTTATTACAAGGGATATACGATTACTATAATATTCGTTTCAAAATTAATTCAATAACATTACCAATTTTCATGGTTTATGCCATAACTTTACCATCGATTTTTGTATTCAATAAAGCGTATTTCCCATCAAAAATTTATGTAGTAATAAAATATGGTCTTTGTCGAATATGACACGTAATTTTTTTTTTTATCTTACTGCAAAAAATAATTTATTAAAACGAATTTACTTTACCATATAAAGATACGCACTGGCGCGAAATCAAATCAGTCGTGCGGCAGCACTCTTGGACGTCGGACCTATGTCAATTTTTGCTTTAGCCATCTAAGGAATAGATTTCGTAAAAGTAACGTAATTATATTGCCATTGAACAGTCTTGATCACGTGAGAATTTTTAGTTACAGTCAATTGTATTATTTTTAGTTTTCTATAATTTTCAGGGTTTTGTAGTCAAATCGGAATCATGTCTAGTCCGTTCGTTATTTCAACCGGCCGGCTAGCCCGTCCGGCCGTCCGTCCTTCCGTCCGTCCGTCTGTCCGTTCCGTATGATTTTTTCTTCGTCTACCCCTTAATGTGGGGTATCGTTGAAAAGGTCTTTCAAAAATATTATAGGTTTCAAAAGACCATTTTTCAATTCAGGGGTCCGTTTGCGTAATATTCTGCTTTAAACATCTTTGGTTTGAAGAAAACAATAGAAATTAAGTAACTATTTCTTTCCAATTTATGTAGTGTAAGTAGTAACGGAGAAAATCACGAACATACATATGTACAAAATATAACTATATCTATACTAATCTATACTATTACTATTGTAATATTATAAAGCTGAAAAGTTTGTTTGTTTGTTTGGTTGAACGCGCTAATCTCAGGAACTACTGGTTTGAATTGAAAAATTCTTTTTGTATTGGATAGTTCATTTATCGAAGAAGGCTTTAGGCTATCGGATTTTTGGAAATTCAACCCCTATTGGGTTGGAAGTCACTGCTGTAATTTGAAATAAAACATTGTCCGTTTTTAGACATTAGTTACTGTTTACAGTATTTAGGTTTTTTGTTATATGTGTAAATTACATATTTACATAGAAAAAAAATAATAAATAATTATAACTTGTATACACATACCCTTTATTTATACAACTTTTAGATCAATCTGTACTTTATAGAGTTCCGTACCCAAACGGTGTCAACGGGACCCTATTGCTAAGCCAAAATGTTGGAATGATAGAAGCTCCGACATTAGTCAGCTATAGTCACTTATTATTAGTCAAAGATAATACATTCGTTGTTTGGAAACTCTCGTGCACCCAAGTTCCGTCAACTCCCCAAAACTCACGTATCTCAAATACACAACACAAATACAAATCACCCTCTCATTTTTTCCCTTCACAACCCCTCGCCTCCCCCTATACCCCCCCCCCTCAGTTCTTCACCCAAAAGTGGAATTTTGCGTCGTGATAATCTGGGAGGCATCCGGGCAAATACCGCACTCATCAGGTACGCGCAGATCGGCAGATCAGGATATCGGGATATAGATTTTTGGAAAACCGGAAATCCCGGATATCTCGGAGACGGTGCGTCCTAGACAAGTTTAGACGGAAATTTCAACCCCCTTTAGTAAACCCCCAAACCTGATTGCTAAATCTTACTGAACCCACTTTTACCCCCCCCCCTCCCCAAATTTTCCTAAAATACCATATATCTCCTAAACGGTACGTCCTAGACGATTTCCGACTGAATTTCCATCCGCCCTGTGGAACTCATACTTGCAACATTACCCAATCTTATTGGGCCCAACCTTAACCCCCCCCCCCTCCCAAATTTTCCGAAAACTCCTTATATCTCCTAAACGGTGCGTCCTAGACGATTTCCGAAAGGATCGAGTAAAAGTTGTAGCCCATAAAAAGATTGACATTTTATGTGCCATACATTTTTCTTGTAGAGCAAGTGGTTTGGGAGGAAAGTGCGAATTTCGTTTCTCATAATTTATTATACTAGACTATTGTCAATATTTTGTTTTGTAAACCAACAGAAAACAATAAAGAATTCGTTTTTAACATTCAAAGAATAGTGTTCTGAATATCTTCTTTTTAAAGCTGTAATCATTTTTGTGTATGGATTGTATTTACCTTTATTTTTACGTTATCTTTTGTATCACGGTAATGATTAGGGTATCGAAAACCGATCCTGTTTTAAATTACCGGGATTTTCGGTACTCGCCTATGCTGGAACCGGGATTCCCGGGATTTTCAGTTCTTTCGGGATTATTTTACCACGGCTTTCCCCGCGTGAAAATAGTTAGTATCGCGTTTCCTATTTTATCTCTCAGGAGCATTAAATAGAGAAAAACTGTTTTCTACCCAAATCCGTATAGTCGTTTGCCGTGATTGAGTAACCATCATACTATTATACCTTACATGCAAACATAAGTTTCGTATTAATTGTATGAAAGCAACACAATTGTATTGCACAATTCAGCACTGCTTGGACGAGAAAAAAGAGTTAAATCATCTTCATTTATATTAGAAAAATATCGATCTGGGTTGTGTAAATAATATTATATTAGTATAGCTGCTTCATGTAGCCGACGTTCTGAATATCTTCTTTTTAAAGCTGTAATCAGTTTTGTGTATGGATTGTATTTACCTTTATTTTTACGTTATCTTTTGTATCACGACGCGACATATTTTTATTTCCCAAAAGTTCAGAAAATCCCGGTTCTTTTATTTTGTTTCCCGGTTCTTTTATTTTGTTTCCCGGTTCTTTTATTTTGTTTCCTGGTTCTTTTGAAAAGTACCGTATTCCTTTGTAAATCCCGAGATTTCCCGGTTCTATACCCTCCGATTGATTTGAATTTAGGTATACCTATGTATTTCGACGCGCTGCGAATATCGCAGGCAAAATGGACGCATATTGCATTTTATAGATCACCTTGAAAAAACGTGATTTTTAATTTTTCACGTTGATTTGCCAAAATATTGATTTTTGCAATATGCATCTATTGGACATCTTTATTGTGATGTACCTAAGTAGGTACCTAAAATGTATTATGTAAATAAGTTACCGGTAATGGTACTACTACATTGTACTCTTAATTGTTATATAAACTTATATTGTCACAAACCAGATACATGTATGTGGTCACAAAGTGTTATTAAACTATATTTGTGCAACAGTTAATTTTATATAATCTGTGCGATATTTTCTTAAAGTATTGTAACATACTCTGTGGTCTCTTCCGTAATAAAAAGTGATTCAACAAGATGTGTTTTTTTCTTGGTTAAATAATAAATATATTAAAATAACTCGGTTAATGGGTGATTATGTGATCTACGGGAATCTGAACATTAAAACTCAAATAGGTTATGGGCCCAGACCCGCACAGACACCCATGTTTACTAATAAAGAGAAGTAAATAGAATTGCGTGGTAAAGCGCAGTAAAACAAAAGCCGAGCGGCGTGGTCAAGCGTCAAGAGAAAAAGTAAGAATAAAAGAAATATTATGGAGAGCGAATTGGGCGGAGGTAGTTTTGTCCGATTGGATGAAAACAACTGGCACAGCTGGAAATTCCAACTTAAGGTTTTATTAAAAGCATATAACCTCTACAATGTGGTGAATGGAGAATACCCATGCCCATCAAAGAAGGAAGACCAGGAAGAGTGGACAAAATTGGATTCTAAAGCTCAAGGTATAATTGTCACTCGTTTAACTGAAAAATCGATTGTACATGTACAAACATGCGAAACGTCCAAAGAAATTTGGGACAAGCTTTCAACGATATACGAATTAAAGTCTGATATTTCGTTACATGTGTTACAACAAAATTTTTTTGAAATGAAATGTTGTGGCGAGGATATTGCAACATATATATCGAAAGTAGAAAATTTGGTGTCACAGATAAGACAAAGCAAAGGTGAAATGCCTGATAATATGGTTATAACCAAAATTATTACATCATTACCAGACACATACAGAAACTTTGTATCTGCTTGGGACAGTGTACCAGTCGAGAAAAGGACACTGAAAGAACTAACTGTGCGTTTAATGATAGAAGAAAAAAGAAATTGTAAAGAAATTAAAACAAGTGAAGCATTTAAAGTATTATCCAACAAAGAAAGAAAATGTTTTAATTGTAACAAAGTAGGCCATTTTAAAAAGGATTGCAGAATAAAGAAGCAAAATTTTAATTCATCAAAGTATAACGTCATTCATTGTGATATTTGCAAGAAAAATGGTCACACTAAAGACCAATGCTGGTTTAAAAAGCAAGATAGAAATAGTCCTAAAACTAATAAGAATATGGCACTGCATGCTGAAACAAGCAATAATAATAACAATAGTTGGTATCTTGATAGCGGAGCATCAGAGCATATGTGTAATAATAATAGCCAATACATAACATATAATGTAATTGATAAAGACATCATTATCGGTGATGGGTCAACAATAAAAGCCATTGGTATTGGGAATATGGACCTGGAATGTTACAACGGTAAGAATTGGTCAATTGTAACATTGTATAACGTATTTCATGTACCAAACCTTAAAGTTAATTTATTCTCTGTTAGTGCTGCCTTAGACAAAGGCTATAATATGGTATCAGACAAAGATACATGTACTTTTTTCTCAAATGGATGTACAATTGCACTGGCAAAAAGACAAGGTAAAATGTATGAAATGCAGCTACGAAACATATGCAATGCTATGATGGGAAAATGTAATTCTAATCTACTAGAATGGCACTCAAGGCTAGGACATCAAAATATAGAACAAGTGAAAAATATTCTTAAGAAAACAAATATAGAATATGATATTGGAGAAGAGATAACTTGCTTACCATGTCTGAAGCGTAAACAACATAGATTTCCTTTCTCAATCAGTGAAAATAGAGCAGAAAAACCTGGTGAAATCATACATATTGACATATGTGGTTCAATGGAAACTAAATCTCTAGGAGATTCAAACTATTTTCTATTGTTAAAAGACGACTTAACAAAGTTCAGAAAAGTATATTTCTTAAAGTATAAAAGTGAGAGTATTAAATTTATTACAGAATTTATAAATGAAACAAAAGTTAATCCAGGACATACAATAAAGTTTATTCGCAGTGATAATGCAAAAGAATTTTGTAGTGAAGCAATGAAAGAATTAATGAGATCAAATGGTATTCAGCATCAAAAAACTGTAGCATATACACCTGAACAAAACGGTTGTATAGAAAGAGAGATGAGAACTATTGTAGAATCGGCAAGAACTATGCTACAAGAAAGTGGATTTAAAAAGTCTTTATGGGCTGAAGCTGTAAATACAGCAGTATATGTAATAAATAGGACTGGACCAAGTCGACAAAAAGGAAAAACCCCATATGAACTTTGGTATAATAAAGATTTTTTTTGAAATTAACAATCTACAAATTTTTGGATCAAAAGTAGCAGTTCACATACCATATCAGAAAAGGCAAAAATGGGACAGTAAAGCAGAAATTGGATATTTTGTAGGATATGGAGATAATACTAAAGGATATAGAATTTATTTACCTGAAAAAGAAAAAGTTATTTTAGTCAGAGATGTAGTATTTATAAAGGAAAAAGATAAAATTGAAATTGGACAGCGTAAACAATATAATATGCCTATAGAACAAGAAGTAGATAACACTTTAGAAGAAAATTCAAGTATAATACAGAATGAACAACTACAAAGTGAACAAATTGCAGAAGAAATTCAACCAATACAGGAAGTCAGTAATGTAAATATAATTTATGAAGAAGTTGAATATCTCGATGAAGATGAAAATGATATTCAAGAAACTATAGTAAATACAGAAGTGAACAATAAAAGATTAAGAAGAAAACCTAATTGGATGATTGATTATGAAACGGAATGGGAATCATCAGAATCTTTTTTATCTTTTTGTAATGATGAAACAACTTCATATAAAGATATAATGGAGCGTCCTGACAAATGTAAATGGGAAGAAGCTATACAAGATGAATTAAGAACGCTAAGAGATCTAAATACTTGGGAAGAAGTAAGTGAAGTACCAGATGGAGAGAAGGTGATAAGCAGTCGTTGGGTTTTCAGAATTAAGGATAACAATGGTGAACCGAAGTATAAAGCGAGGTTAGTAGCTCGTGGCTTTGAGCAGACTAATATCGATGATCAAACTTATGCACCAGTTGCCAAGATGACTACATTTAGAACAATGATGGCGGTAACTACACAGAAGAAACTACCAGTCTATCAGATGGATGTTACAGGAGCATTTTTATATGGTGACATTAATGAAACTGTATACATGAAATTACCAAATGAAAAATTATGTAAACTTAAAAAATAAATAAATAAATAACGCTTCACACTCATAGCCCCACACTAGGATTCCCTGTGTCGTGGGTGCCATGGACAACACACAAGACAAGGACATTCACACCCAGACCAAGAACAGAAATTCAAACTCATCATTCAAATTTCCGCCTCGCTGGGAATCGAACCCAGGACCCTTGGCGCGGCGATCCGGCATGGTAACCATTGCGCCACACGGGTCGTCAAAAAGTCAATTTATGGTCTTAAAAAGAGTCCTAGATATTGGAACAGTAAATTTCACAATTTTATGTTAAAAGAAAATTTTATTCAGTCAAAGAATGATCCATGTTTGTATTTTAAAAATGATAATAATAACTTCATGTACTTAATAGTATTTGTTGATGATCTCCTATATTGTGGTAATAATATTGAACTCCTTAAAATGTTTAAAACAAACTTGTGTAAAACTTTTCAAATGAAGGACCTTGGAGTAGCTTCTAATTTCTTAGGTATAAATATAAAGCAGGATCTAGAGAAACATTGTACTGTACTGAACCAAAAACAATATTTAGAAAGATTACTTCATAAGTATAATATGTATAATTGTAAGACTGTATGTACACCTATAGAGGAGAATTTTAATTTTGATTTATTATTGAGAGATAAACCTGAAAATGATGTTATTGAAAAAAGATGTAGAAGTTTAATTGGAAGTCTAATATATGCTTGTACAACTAGACCTGATTTGTCTGTTTCGGTAGGTTTTTTGAGTCGATATTTACATTGTGCAAGTATGGCTCTGTTTAAATGTTTAAAGAGAATTCTACGTTATATTAAGGGCACTATTGATATGTCTTTAGTTTATAAATGTGATGTTTCATGTGATATTGTGTTACAAGGTTATAGTGACGCAGATTGGGCTGGAGATGTTAGAGATCGTAAATCTACTACTGGATACATTTTTTATATATTTAATTGTCCTATCTCGTGGGGTACAAAAAAACAGTCAAGTGTGTCACTATCATCATGTGAAGCTGAATACATAGCCTTAAGTTATTGTATTAGTGAAGGATGTTGGTTGAAATATTTACTAGAAGATTTTGGTTATAATGTTAATATTAATATTTCTGAGGATAACCAAAGTGTAATTAAAATTGCAAATAATAATGATAGTAACAAACGTTTGAAACATATTGATATTAGATATCATTTTATAGTTGAAAAGGTATCATTAGGATTGGTAAAATTAGAGTATGTTAGCTCAAATTTCAACATTGCAGATTTGTTTACTAAAACATTAGGAAGACAGAAGTTTGTAACTCTCAGAGATTTTATTTTGTCTGTTGTTTAGTATTATTGTAAAAGTTGTATTAATGATAGAGAGGGTCATCTGTCTTTGGTTGTGTTATGTTTTGTACTGGTAAATTAACTGTTGAGGGGGTGTATTAAACTATATTTGTGCAACAGTTAATTTTATATAATCTGTGCGATATTTTCTTAAAGTATTGTAACATACTCTGTGGTCTCTTCCGTAATAAAAAGTGATTCAACAAGATGTGTTTTTTTCTTGGTGAAATAATAAATATATTAAAATAACTCGGTTAATGGGTGATTATGTGATCTACGGGAATCTGAACATTAAAACTCAAATAAGTGTATAATTAAAATTATATGTTCATAATTTTAAAATTTTTACGTTTGAAAGTATCAAGAAGATTACTCGCACAGAACTGAGGTCAAGCGCGACGCGAGCCGCGCGAGGCAATATCACGCCGCGGAGCCGCTTCAAATACCTATAGTTTATCAACCGAGTTTTGCGAAATGGCTCTTAATAAACAATACAGCGAACAAAAATATTTCCAACGCACAAACATCCATATTGAAGTTAGGAATCGAATTCTGTTATTTTTCAGATTCTATAAATATAGAAGCACTATTATACACGTTTTTGGAACGAAGTTCTTTATCGCGCGTTGTGAAAGGGGGCTAGACGTGACGACACTTTTTGCTATTGAAGTTTTTTGATTTTGACTTTTTGATTCTTACGAATGACGATACTTTTTTTGAAGTGATTCAGAGCGTTTTACAGAGATGGCGCTGTACAACAAAACAATACTTAAATCGAAAGGAACTTCGTTCCATCCGGGTGTCCCTTGACACCTCTCATTTCTTTATAATTTTTTTCCATACAATGTAATTCCATATATTTTATGAAAATACTCGGTAGTATTACCGAGGGGGGGTGGGGCAATTATAATACTAAAAATCCTATTTTTTTAATATATTTAAATTGCTTGTGAGAATAACTTATATTAATTTTGAAAATATCTTAGTATGTATGCCTTTAGCGACAATGGCTGTTAAGTTTTAGTTTTATTAGACTTTTTATTTCGTTGTAATTTCGATATTAATATTTTATACGATTGGGGCGGTTTATATTGCGATCGCTACTATGCACTAGTGTTCGCTATTTAAATTTATGAATATGTGAGTGCTTTCATCCATATGCAAATAAAATGGTTGAATAAGCTCTATGCTGTGTAACCAGTGATAGCTTAATGGCTCAGTCCAAAAACATAAGGGTATAGTGGACAAAAATACACAATATAAACGCGTTGTCGGTGAACAGTTAAGAACTTCTATGTTTTTCTAAATTCAAAAACTAATCGTTATACATTGCTGCATAGAACACAAAATATTCCTTTTTAAATAACAGATACAAGTATAATTAATTTATTGAATTTAGGAAAATGTTGTTGTCTTTTACTGGGGTTATTATAGAATGTTACTAATAATTAATTAAAGTATTATTAAAAAAAGAAGATTCAGTTGAATAAAATAACATACTTAGACAAATGTCTTATGATTTGATATGCCTATAGAATAAAGGCTTATTGTGTTAGAAATGGATACTAAAAAAATCAGCTTATTAAAATACTTTATTTATTCATTGACTTCTCTTAAAAATATATTTAATCTATGTAATATAATAACAGACACTAATAGCTAATGTTTGTCTAATAAATATTCTATAAAATCCATTAGAAGTTTCGCTTTGAACATGCACAAAGGATATTTCTTCTTACAGTATTCTTTTCCTCCATGCAGCTTTCCGATCTGGTACGCTTTTTTGAATATTTCTAGCGACGACTTATCGTCAGTTTGTGGCTCCAACCTGAAATGGAATATATTTTAAGTATTAAATTCACATTGACGAAGACGCAATGGTGCAAAACTATTATCGGGGTAATACTTTGATATCTACGAGTACATTATATCCCATAAAATATTTTTAAAATTTTTGTCTGCGTCATTGTTCTTGTTAATCTCAAAAAAATCTACGATTCCCTGTGTCGTGGGTGCCATGGACAACACACAAAGACAAGGACACAAACAACCAAACCGAGAACAGAAATTCAAACTCATCATTCAAGTTTTCGCCTGGCTGGGAATCAAACCCAGGACCCTTGGCACGGTGATCCAGCATAGTAACCATTGCGCCACACGGGTCGTCAATTCAATATCTCTTTTGTTTTATTCATTTCTTTCTTTATTTTATTCACATCTTGCTTGAATCAGCCGCTAAACGACTTGTCACTAGAGGCTTGAGAGCCAGTTCTTTCTTTCTTTTTCTTCTCTCTTTCCATTTAGCCATTACTTACAGGAGGATTGTCAGCTCGTTTGCCGGCTATTTCCTTAAAATAACTTTATGGGTACCTACTAGGGCAAAGGTTTCCCGTGTATAGTTTTTTGTTTCATACATTTAAAAACAAACTGAGAATAGGTATTCTACGACCATCATAATATGCCAGACGTATTGTAGAAGTATTGTATTCGCTAATGTGAAAGGACCCCGCAAAATCTCTATGGGAATTGGCTCTCGGCTAAATCAGCTGAAATTTTGCACAGAGGTAGCTTTCATCATGCTGATCAAAAGTCTCAATGGGCGCAACCCCCCAAAATCAAACCCAGACCCACCACTCCCCTCCAAATCTCAAAATACTCCCCAAAGCACATTGGATGAAAATCAATGCATAAGGGATATATTCATATGAAACTTCGCATAGAGGTAGTTTTCATCATGCTGATCAAAAGTCTCAATGGGCGCAACCCCCCAAAATCAAACCCAGACCCACCACTCCCCCCCAAATCTCAAAATGCTCTCCAAAGCACACTGGATGAAAATCAATGCATATAAGAGATATATTCATATGAAACTTCGCACAGAGGTAGCTTTCATCATGCTGATCAAAAGTCTCAATGGGCGCAACCCCCCAAAATCAAACCCAGACCCACCACTCCCCCCCAAAAAATCTCAAAATACTCCCCAAAGCACATTAGGATAGAATGCATAAGGGACATATTTTTTATTTTTTTAAGGAAATAGTCGGCAAACGAGCTGACGATCCACCTGATGGTAAGTGGCTATCGCCGCCCATAAACATCAGCAACACCAAAGGCACCACTGATGCGTTGCCGGCCAAGAAAGAAAGAACTGGCTTTCAAGCCCCCAGCCGGAACACTACGAGTCATCTGACTCATGCTCGAGGGTGGTAGCTATCCAGGCGAACCCCTGGAGAAATAATAATAGTAATAATTGTATTAATTAACAATTAAAATCAATACTACCAATATAATCCCTCCGAGGACCCTACCACCAGCGGGCCGGATTTAGTCGCCTCTTACGACACCCTTCCGGCGTGGGATTGGGGCTAGTATTCTAAGCCAGGGCGGCTAAAATGTAATAAAATATACGGCTAATAATAATATATGCATATGAAAGCAAGGTGTTGGGTGATACCCGACCTGTTTACGCCAGGTGGTGTTTGGGGGGAGTGGTGGGTCTGGGTTTGATTTTGGGGGGTTGCACCCATTGAGACTTTTGATCAGCATGATGAAAGCTGCCTCCATGCGAAGTTTCATATGAATATATCCCTTTTGCATTGATTTTCATCCAATGTGCTTTGGGAAGTATTTTGAGATTTGGGGGGGAGTGGTGGGTCTGGGTTTGATTTTGGGGGGTTGCGCCCATTGAGACTTTTGATCAGCATGATGAAAGCTACCTCTGTGCAAAATTTCAGCTAATTTAGCCGAGAGCCAATTCCCATAGAGATTTTGCGGGGTCCTTTAACACAATGCTTTACCAGTGTCCATTTCCAGATTGCTCGCTATTTGCAAGGCTCTAGTTTCATATGTTCATTAATCCTACATCATGGAGCGATTTGCATAATGGATCCAGATTACGCTGCATCCCAAATAGCTGTGCGTATGAATACGTTATGACACTGACAAACGTATGCAAAAGGTAGCTTCAACTCATTAATGGCGCATTACTGAGCACGGTTCTCTCCTGTTGAGGAGAATTAGAGTTGTCTCTAAGCCTTCTCAGGTTTGAGGAGATACCTGTGGCCAGTAGTGGACCATTAATTGGTTGAAGCCACTACAGTTTATAATGCTTCTTAGTAATGAGGAGAGAATGGGGAACTGTTCCTGAATTAATGGATGAAAAGTAGTTGCAGTTTATATTGGAGAAAAGGCAGTTTTTCAGATTATCCTACTAATACTATAAATGGGAACATTTGTGAGGATAAATGGTTGTTTTTACTCTTTCACTTAAAAACTACTGAATGGAACTTCATTAAATTTAGTAGGTACACAGGTAGAACATGATGTGGATTAAGAAAAGTAGGAAAAGAAAAAAATATTTTATTTCTGAGAAATTTTACAATAAATTTCATACACTAAGGAGTCATCCGTAACATAACATAATATGTATAGCTAGGGTACCTACGTATTATCCCGGCAAACGCGAGCAAACCTGCGGGAAGAGCGCAAGTATAATAATATACCAGGCTGTCTCCTTTTTGTATAACTTAACTGCTGTAATTTCTCACAGTTAATAGGTAAAGATTTTCACAGGAAAGTAGGGTAGTGAAATGAAAAATTAAAAGATGTCAAAAGTAACTAGTCAGCAACAACAAACATAAAAACTAAAATCGACAAATCTTCGCATCGTACTCAGGTAAAGTAGATTCATAATAAAGGTTTCGACCTTTAGAGGATTACCATCGATGATGTACGTTGATTCTTGTGAGAAATTTAGAATATTTGCAGCCATTCATTAATCAAATAAGTTTCAAGAGTCCTTAAAACGTTCGTATATAACGCCTGCGGCTGAGCGCACATATACACTGGATTTACGCCTCTAGCGAATGTGAGGGTGGTGATTAGAGAGTTTAACATCCTTATCAAGAACATTGTAAGGCGAGAAACGTGCCAGACCGATGAACTTTTAAAGAGCAATCTAGAGTAGAGCAACTATGTATAGCACAAGGTTATTTTATGAGGTCTAGAGTCACACCCAAAGTGAGCAATATCGCTCCTTTGTGGGTGCTCAAGTCTTTCGATAGGTTGAAAAAGGTATCCTATGTGTTCGTGGCTTGTAAATAAACGTATATTCTATTCTATTCTATCCACTTAATTCTGGGAATAATATCCTAGATAAGCCATAAGTGATTGAGAAATGAATCTACCAAACTTACGTGAGCATAAATATCAAGCCTCTTCGAACTTCAGTGCTAGGCGGCTCTGCCCCAAGGTCACAGTACAGCAATCTCGCACATTGGATTGGATCGTGCTGCAGAATCTTCCTCCACCTGACATGGGGTTTCTGCAAAAAAATGTAGTTTTGAAAAAGATAATTCAAACTCTCAAGAATTAAACGCCATAAACCCACCATTTTTAACGTCACTCATATAATAACAGTTGGGCTGTGAAGACATATCAAAACGAAATCGATATCCATAATGGTTAATCAATAATTAAATAACTAATAGCAATTAAATTAGCAATTCCATTAAGTATTTCATAAATGGACTTGTATTTCTAATTTCCATAATTCCTAAACTCTTCAAAAATTTTAACCTGCGTATAAACAATTGCTGAGTCATTATTTTCAGGCATTCTTTTGTATTTTTAAACCGTAAATCTTTTATAAATGTAAAATTTCATGCGTGACTTAAAAAATGAGCCTTGTTCTGGAAATATCTGAATGTGCAATTTGGAAGTGACTGCCGAGGCGTGGTAATGATATCAAATTGATTGGGGAGTAAATGCCCACCTGAGCTTTTTCGAAGCCATTCATGTTACTAAGCATGCTACAAAATTTCATTGAATTTCATGGACAATAAATGCATAATCGATCCAGTCGTTACGAATATGCAAAAAGACAAAAAGACAACTTCAGGTAAGAAATATGGCTTTTTTGTATACTTTAGTTACAGAAATTCAATGAAAAACTAGAATTTCTATAAAACCACTTGCTTTGACTTTTATAAAACCTACTTAAGTCGTCGTTACGAATATGCAAAAAGACAACTACAGGTAAGAAATATGGCTTTTTAATATACTTTAGTTACAGAAATTCCATGAAAAACTAGAATTTCTATAAAAACCACTTGCTTTGACTTTTATAAAACCTACTTAGGTTTTTATTGTCCTGAATTTATAGAGCTTCGCTTTGTTTTAGAAATTCGTTTCATTTACAATATACCCGCAACCGAAAGAATTTTATTGCTAATTATTTTATTTTTATTTAATAAAACCGTAATTTTATTGTAGTTCCGTAACTTGATATTAAGAATTTGTGTTACACATTTTTTTTTGTTTTTGGTTTATTAACGATTTTCTGGAAATTTAGACTAACCTTATTTACCGTAATCGTTACAATTTTATTGGGGAAACATTATTTACAAACTTCCTAGTTCCTGTTTTATTAATACATCAGTTGTAAGACTACAATATGTACGAATATATTAGCTACATATATGAGAGACCCACCATAGAATAAAACGTGACAGTATGACATTACATTTCTAATTACGTATTCGAGTTGCTCCGTGTGAGAACTGTGAGGCGCCATACTGTTCAGAGTTTTAATACTATATGTATACCGTAGTTACTTAATGTTCTGAGCTCCGAGAGATCGCAGCGCTTCTTGTTTACCCACGTAAGGAAGACCTACAAAGTTAAGAACTTTAATTAAGTAACCATTTTAACTTACCAGTTTACATAAAACTTGCGTTTGATTTATTCAGAGACACGATGCTTTAAAACGTCACACAGCCATGGTATGTATTTGAATATAGGGCATGCTATAGATAGGTACAATTTGGCTAAACCTATGTATGGATGATCCTCGGTATTGAGTCTTCACGCCGATAAGGCCTGTTTTGTGCCAGAATTGATGCCAAGATCAATTGGCGTACCCTGCCAAGAGTTCTTGGGTTTGATAAATGTTTTACTCAGGTTACGAATGCTTGTGATCTCTGATCTCTCATTGGTGATCAATTTGATCTTACCACGAGATAGTGAGAATTCTATTGAGTGGGTTTGAGTTTATTTGGGTTTGTTTTATTTGGGTTTGAGTGTATTTATTTAATAAATTCAATTAAAAGTACATAACCATAAAAACAAGCTGTAGGTGTAACATATTTTTCTATTTCGGGGAATTATAAAAATATCAACATTTCAAAAATAATCATCAAATATCAAAACAAAATATTTTATTTGTAGAGATACTAGAAAAAATCCGCACAGTGATGGACAGAGACCTATGTAATAATAACATTTTATGCTTCAAACCATAATGCTGAAAGCAAAATATGTCCGCACCTTACGCGCCGAATGCGCCGCATTTGCCGCATATCATATCATACTAGGAAATCGCCCTCGCTTCGCTTCGGGAAAAATAGTGAAAATATAAATATAATATAGCCTATGTCACCCGGGGATAGTGTAGCTTCCGAACAGTGAAAGAATTTTTCAAATCGGTTCGGTAGTGTCGGAGCCTATCCAATACAAACAAACAATCAAATCTTTCCTCTTTATAATATTAGTATAGTATAGATGTATGTGCGTTCACTATTAGGTCGACTTGTAAGATATATATTAGTCAAATTAAACCTGTAGAGCGCCCGCAATAGAATTTTGATATTATTATAAAAATATAAAAATATGACGCAGTCAAAAATAAAAGTTATGCAAAACCAGTATAACCAATTAGATATAGAAAAACTGCTTTCGAAGTAGATGCAATGTAGGTACTTAATGCTGTCATGACAGTGTCTTGTGAGTATGTAGTTTTTCTTGTTATTTATTTATATTCAAGTTATCTGTTGCGATAAAACCTAGATTTCCTGTAACGATTAAGGGAAAGCTTTTAGTTTAAGTAAATTAATGTTGATTATAATTTATTTTGTAAGTATGTATTGCAGCTTGTAATACAGCTATTGCAGCTTGTAATATAACCATTACAGCTTGTAATATGTCTGATGGTGCTTGTAAGTTGGTTTGCTCCGGCTAATCTCAGAAACTTTATCGGGGCTGCTCATAAATACAAGTATTTAAAAGGATTATTACGATATTTCTTGTCACAAGGAATTCAAAGAGATTCCAAGTTTATAGAGAAAATCTAGTAGTTAGGGTACCTGACCTATTTTAACAGTTGTGAAAATAATATAAATATTCTTCGTAAGAATGGAAAATTTCTAATCTATATTCTAAAAAGAGATATTAAGGATGTAATAAGCATTGAAAAAATTGTTTGATAAACTCACAATGCTTTGTGGAACTTCAGAGAAAACGAATAAATACTCGCAAATAAAAATTATATACCTTATTTTGTAATTTTAATAACCATTCAATTTATGAAACATATTTAATTTACTCTATCTTAATTAAGTCTACTTTAATTAAGTCTACCAATCCGCACTTGGCCAGCGTGGTAGACTATGGCTTGTACCCCTCACATTGTGAGAGGAGACCCCGAGCCCAGCAGTGGGACAATTATGGGTTGTTGCTTTGCTTTGCTTTTTGCTTTTTAATTTACTCAAGAGTTTTATCGCCATAATCAATTCATAATTTGTTTATTGTGACTTGGGTCAATAGGGACTGACCTCACAATGTTTTGAGTATACAAGCAAAATATGATCATTTTATTTTAATCACGCACATATCAGGCATGCATTATTAGGGATAACTCAAACACTACTCGTCAGATCTTTAAATGGGACCACATGACAAGCACCAGCTTTTGAGTAAAAAAAGAATCATCAAAATCTGTACACACAGTAAAAAGTTTTGAGGTAGCACACATAAAAAAACTGCAGTCGAATTGCCTCCTTCTTTTTTAAGTCGGTAAAAAATATCTTTTCTCTTTATAATCCATCCATCCATCCATCCATCAGCCCTTGGAGGTCCACTGCTGGACATAGGCCTCCCCTAACTTGCGCCACTCTGACCGGTCCTGAGCCTTCTGAATCCAGCGGATGCCCGCTGTCTTCTTCAGGTCGTCCGTCCATCTTGTCGGGGGGCGTCCTGTACTCCGCTTTCCGAGACGCGGGCGCCATTCGAGGACCTTTCTTCCCCAACGGTTATCGGTCCTTCGCACTATGTGGCCAGCCCATTGCCACTTCAGCCGGCTAATTCTTTGAGCTATGTCGGTTACCCTTGTTCGTCTACGGATCTCCTCGTTTCTGATACGATCACGTAGAGAAATACCGAGCATAGCCCTCTCCATAGCCCGCTGTGCTACCCTGAGCTTGTGGATTAGGCCAATAGTGAAGCACCACGTCTCGGATCCGTATGTCATCACTGGCAACACACACTGCTCGAACACCTTCGACTTCAGGCACTGAGGTAGTGTTTTGGACGACAAGATATGACGTAGTTTCCCGAACGCAGCCCATCCGAGTTGGATTCTACGAGTGACTTCTTTCTCGAAGTTGGACTTACCCATCTGGATCACTTGTCCCAGGTAATTGTATTCGTCTACAACTTCGAGAGCAGCGCCGTCAACAACAATCGGTACGGGTGTAACATGGACATTCGACATGATTTTCGTCTTGTCCATGTTCATCTTAAGACCCACCCGTTGTGAGGCGCTGTTCAAGTCCCCGAGCATTGTACCTAGTTCCTCCAGGGATCCTGCCAGGATGACTATATCATCGGCATATCGCAGGTGTGTGATGTATTCGCCATTGATGTTAATGCCACGTCGTTTCCACTCCATCAGCTTGAACACATCTTCCAATGCAGCGGTGAACAGTTTTGGGGATATAACGTCCCCTTGCCTGACACCTCTCTGCAATTCTTTATAATATTAGTGAAGATCTACATTTGTTCTATAAAGTAGGTACTCTTAATTACCACAGAAGACATAATCTAGTATAGTATAATTACTTACCCTTGCTATCATCAAGTAATCTGTTTTATCGGTGAAATTCGAGATCGTTCTTGATATTTATAGTGGGTGATCGACTTTCAAAGCGTGTTTGAAATAATTACAAACACGCTTTGTAATAATAATTATTACCTAAATTTATTATTAACCTCACTCCATTGCTTTTTGATCTCTCGAGTACGTCACGTAAAGATCTTTAATCTCACGGGCTGCGTAACATCTACTTACTGTAAACTTAAATGATAAATACTTAACTTTCAATAAATTTTAAGTTCAATAATCTGAGATTTTATGTATGTAACGTATGAGGTATTTTCTCTCCCATAATAATAATATGATACGCCTTATTCGTTAAATTAATGAAACAATAATATAATAATAACAATAATGACGGTAATTTAACCGTCATTAGAAGTGACCACTTTAGTCTGTATCGTCGAGAATTTTATAAATTCTATTCTTGACAACAATCATACCTGACGATTGGGATTATGCGCAAATCACAGACACTGAGATTTGAACAAAACACTATTTAAACAAAAAGAATACTTATTTGTGCATTTGTGACACACGTCAACCTTGCATTCACCACATAAGGACTTTTTGCACTTGGTCTTCGTTATCACGCTTTTCCGAGGGACCTGTAGCCATATTTATATGGAGACATTATATATATTATCATATAGGGTCATTATGTAAAAGAGACCAGAAAGCCATTAATGGTTTGAAGCCAGACACTAACACATTCGTACAACAGAATGGAATACGCGGGATAATGTATGACAGTAATCCCTAGAATCCAGAGCTCTATTTAGCACTCGATACCTTCAACGTTAGGTACTTACTCATTTAAGTTTTCCGATGTGAAGAAATGCATATTTTTTTTTTATATTACGAGTTTAGGACTGAGACAATCTATAATATTTAGTGGTGCCTACTAACTACCACCACTAATTATTCTAAATAATATGCATATTTAGGTGTAAAGATACTTAGATAGATGTAAAGATTTTTTGTTAACCATAAGCCTCGATAAAGAAGCTTTATCACAGAGAACATAATGGTATATAGTATGTACATAGTGTTTTATGTCTTTTCTGTTTTTAAAAAGCATTTCCTAGTTTCCTTTACTTCACATTTTGGCCATAGACAGTAGGTGGATTTTTCCATTTCACTCCTGTCTCAAGCCGCGTTAAAGAACTTCGTTCCAACTTTCCGTTATAACAAAGTACTCTGTGGTCCCAACGTGGTGTAACTACGTAACACCTCTTCATTTATTTTTTGACGTGATAACGATGCTGGCCGCACGCATGAAAAAGCATGACTCATCTGTCGCGTTTCGCGAGCGAGCGAACAATGGAGAAAGCGCCATCTATGAACAAAACTATATACACAATTAAGTCAGAAAACAACTTGCTGAAAAAATAGTTTAGTTCAGGAGTTCTAGATGGCGTTGTAGTATAAAGATAAAAGTTTCTAATTATAAGTTAATTTCCAGAGATAATGTTATATTCGAGCACTACTTCATCAATGTTTTGTCATGACGTTGTCACGTTAAACTGCCGTCAGTACACCGACTTTACAGACAACCATTTTTTTACTAGGTGTGCCTCGCGGTTTCACCCGCGTTATTTTGTGGGAAAAACTAAGTACCTACTTAAATATAATATGTATAATGATAAATAGCCTATAGCCTTCCTGGATAAATAGACTATCAAACACAAAAATATTTTTTTCAGTACGAAGCAGTAGTTCCTGAGATTAGCGCGTTCAATCAAACAAACTCTTCAGCTTTATAATATTATAGTATTTAGTAGTGGGTATATCATGTTGTAGCGGTTATACACACTGTAATAAATAATTTTAGTTTCTCCCTACCATGTGTCAAGGCAAAACGATGGACCCTTCATGTATGGTATCATAAAATTTTATTGTAATAACTATAACTGATACGTAGGAATAGTGCCAATTTTGATCAACTGGATGTCTTTCTTTACTTCAACTACCTTGAACATTAAAATAAGTTAACATTTATTACCTACTGTCTTTTTCATGACACAATTAGGGCTTTGCGTCCCACTTTTCAAGGTATTGAAGTATCCACTAACTTCAAATTGGCGATATATTTGAAGATAAATTCAAGCCACTTTAATGCCGGCGGAATAATCTGGTAAGTTATTCGCGACACGATCGAGTTATGAATCAAATCGAATCTGATACGAACTCATTCTAATTGGTACTTTAGAAATCAAAGCAAGTGCAGAATCGCGGTGGCTTTAATGGGCTTCGTTGGCTGAAATTAACTTCTATCGAATAAGGATTACAGATTAGGAAAGACTTTGAAACAAAGTTTCTGTTTTTACGAAGTTAATAATCAAGTAATCGCCCCCATTTTGTATTGCTAAATCGCACTTTAAGAAATATTTGGATTTGCGTTCCTTATTTTTTCTTTATATACATTTTTTTATTTTGCGAATCGATTATTATTAATCAAGTTTACTACACCTAGAAGATATTAGTGAGAACAGCATCCAAGTCAGTTAAATCTAATTTTTGTGTCCTGACAACAGACCTTCAACTATTTTACATAATAATCAATTTGAGTGTAGATCTTTTAGCCATTTTTATCTTTTATCATCTTAGAGCCTACACCGACAAATTGACATACCACATAATTTTTGCCTCTCTAACACGTCAGATTCTTTAGCATTCGGAAGAAAAGCGAAAGAAACTCGCCTAAAAATCTATTACAATAACAACGTTTGTCAATGACGGAAACAATATTAAACTTAGACATAACTCGCTACGGTAAGTACCATGTAATTTAGTTCTTTGTTATAAGTATTAATATTTTTACCCTCATACTTCTAACTGGGAAATGGGCTTGTACCATGTTTTTTCAACGTTCCCCAAGGCAATTTACGTTCGCATGGCTTTTGACACTGCTATAAAAGTATAATGTAATTCATAAACTGTCTTTTAAATTAAGTGCGGGGGTTAGCAAAGGCTTTCTCCCGCCATTATGCTTGGGGAAGGCCGCACTCTTACTGACTTACGGTAGGAACTTTTTATTATGCAAGCGATCTTGAAAACTTCGATAGCGTGATTCAGGTCGGAAGTGACGTTACCGTGTGACGTAGAGTAAAAGAAAGAACAAAAAGCTTTATTAAAAATAAATGCTTAATACAGTTATGGGAAACTTCAGCACTGTGTGCTTAGTGAGAATTTTATGTGATATAACAGGCTCGCAACGTTAATGTGAGTTGATTAAAATTTGTATGGGACCGAAGCAGAGCCGTCTAGCGGCAGTGAAAAGAAAAGATTCAGTCCCATACAAATTGTAGCCAACTCGCATTTACGTTGCGAGCCCGTTATGTCACGTAAAAGTCGCACTTAGGTCTCTAGTGTTCTGTGCGAACCATTTTGGTGTGCAGTGCGATGCTCCCTACCCTTTAATCAGGTATTAAAATTAACAGAATAATAATTATGAAAGTAAGGAATCGAGAATATAATTACTATTAAACTATAAATTATGCATTTTATGTTTCATTGATGGTTAATGCTGATCTTCAATGGAGCCAACCATTACATAAGGTATATTTTGACTTCTTCGCCAATAAAAAAAGAAAAGTTTCTATAAAGATAATTTTAATAATAAACAACTAACACATTGCATCCGTTTTTATTTTATTTGTGTGGACTGTATTCGCGGATGTTCAATAATGACCTATTGATGGAGCATCGAGCTTTTTGTGAATACGCAATTAGCTTCTATACATTTCCAATGTTAGGCAAAATGGAACAACTAAAGAGATAGGTTGCAAATAGTCGCAATAGACCATCCTGAATAAGACATACGGACCTTATTATCCTGGAAAATGTCAAACTCTGAACAAAGTCGCGGGCAGAGAGCTCGTCATTGATATTACTTACATGTTGCTGAGCGCTCGTGTCTCTTTTGAAGAGAAGTCTTAACAGTTTTGGAGCTGTGATCGCTTGGTAGTCTTGAACTAGGAGGTGGATGCTATACAGGACTCCAATAAGAAGTGCCAGCAGGATTATGAGCCTGGAATGGAATTTACTAGCCTTTATTATCAGATTATCAGCTCAGATATAGTCTGGTCAGGAAACAGGAATATTTCAGCCAACTCGCATGCGATGTATTTTTAGTATCTTAAATTGGATATGAAACAAGTTTCATCTATTAAATAGATGAGTGAAGGTCGCGCCTAGATTGGATCTTAGACCACTAGCATCATCTAGGGCTCAAGAATGAATGGAACCCATTACAACCTTAAAATATTGCTGTTAATAACTGTCCAAAAGATCCATTCTACAAAACATTTAATTCGGAATTGTCATTAAGCTGCGTTCATTTGTTTTTGTTTGGATTACTAATGGCTTGGTAATGTAATTAAATGGGTTCAAACTACTTCGTACGTAGTCGTCTCAGGTACATAGGTACACAGAGCAAAAGAGATAGGTATGCAGGACATTATACAAAAAAACTTCCATTATGTTTAATACTACAGATTTTTTACAAGAATTAATGTTAAATGCTACCTTTAAATGTAAGATATAATTTAACATTGATAAAAATATAAATATTCTGTTATTAAACATTATAGAACATTTTTGTTTCATGTCCTTCATACTTATCTCTTTTGGTCTGTGTACTTATTATTCACTCAGTTTTCTACTTTTAGAGAACAGTTAACTCAGTAATTTGAGTATTAAAAGTTGGCGATCTTGACAAGCAAAGATTTGAGGTTCGAAATTAAAATCATCTTTCAATAAATGTGCTGAAAGGGGAAAGTTTAAAGTGGAATTGATTTAAAGTAGATCGTAAGATTTTAATTACTTACATTTCGAAGTGGTCAGCCAATATCAAGTGCTTATTTGATTTAATTTTGTAAGTGATTTATACAAATGATAAAACTGTAATGTGGATAAATTTTCTTTTTTCAGTTTTATTGTGAAATCTGCACTAAATGTAACTGATGACAGATATTGGTACATGGAAGATATTTGACAAAAGCTAACAAGAAGATAGGATATTTAGTAGGTACTGCAATTAATCCCATAATAATACTGTTTTTATTTTGTCTGTTTTTTTTGTCTTGTTCAAGAAATCATAGAAAAGTAATATAATAATAATAATAGTTTAAATATAAAGAAACATTATTTTGAAGAAACTTTTTGAAGAAACTCTTATTTTGACATGAACAAAATCCGATGCTGGAAGCCGAATGGGGTTAAATATATTTTTATTTGTAATAAATTAATGGGTTTAAAAAAGTGTATTTCCTTTTTTAATACTTCAAGATATTCATATCAAAATTTTGCTTTAGTCAGAAACATTAAACTTTGAAGGGATTGAAAATAATTGTACGAACCTAATCGTCCCTATTATAAGGACCTGTTAAATCCTTGGGATTAATTCCAGTCGAAAAGTTTCAATGAGCACACCTAATTGCTATAAAAGTAAGTAAGCATAAAACTTTTCCAATATTGTTCAGATTACCATATTCGAAATTGTGCAGTCACTAATATTACTAACATTTCAGATTTTGAAGATGATTATTTATTTTAATTTTTTCACTACAGAAATGAAATTTAACCTATAGGTAACTGGTATTATTTTCAACGAGGTCCCTAGAAGATCAAGCAGCATGTCATGCATTTATGTACAGAGCAGCTGGAGGCCACTGTAATAAGTAAGCTTGCATGACGATCTATCCCGCGGTAAGATTATGCACGCTTTACGTACAGCGGTCTCTACATCCCGAGATGATCCCATGCATGTAAGCATGATCATGCTGCATGATGGACAGTCATGCAAGCCATCATGCATTTTCATGCATTACAGCCTAAATAAGCAGATAAATAGGTAGGTCTCGTGCTCTGTACATCATTGCATATCATGCTGCAGGATCGTCTAGGCATCGCTTAAGACTTTAATGTGTGACTAGGTGCCGTCCAAGAAAGATGAGAAGAAAAGAAGTGAACTAGCTGTCAATATAATGGCATAACATTTATGTACCTACTAATTTTGAATGAATTTTTTTGAATCAATAACGGATGATAAACAAACTATAAATACATTTTCATGTTATTTCAAATACTGTTTACTAAGATCTTATTACGTACAACTTTAATGAGTTAAACGTTACACAAATACATATATTATAGGTAGGTACCTCATGTGAATTTAACTAAAACTTCACTCTGTGCTAAATAATAATTTTCAACAGACCTTTTAATAGAACGCGCGAAGGTCGGGTAGTTATTCTTTCGAATGAGATATGGGAACACTTTTCTATAATAATTACTACAAGTGCCACAGTGGCGTGCCTAGGCCGTCAGAACATGGCAAGCCCAGTTATGTCATACAACCCAGGATCTCGGGATCTTTGGCTCGACAACATAGAACACTCCATTCCATACATCTAATATTTACCAACAAATAATATGAGCGCTAACAGCTGCAGACTGCAGAGTGATGATATTAAGTTGGGCTTTTCGGCTTGTATAGCTGTGCTGCCTCTGAAGTATCACTCTGCTTATTGTTGGAATACTGAATAGACACACATAAAATAAGACAGCAGACCAGAGAAAGTAAGCGTATTAAAAATCTGCCTAAATCGGGAACCGAACCTAGGACTTTCACTTGCTAACCAAATCGTGATCCCTAACCCTTTAGTAATAAAGTTCAAATTAAAAATAAACTTACCTTATTCCCATCACAGGCGAGTTTACACTACACGTTAGCAACACTGCCTAACAACTAAAATTAAATTCCTCGTCGTGCATATCCTTGTTGTTTTCGTTTACGGTATAACGCGACCGAGTACAAAAGTTATTTAAATAGGTGTAATTAAAAGCGTCTGCATTATTCTCAAACGGAGCGTGTAATGTGGCTGTTTGTGGGAGGAAAGTGGCTCCGTGAACAGTCTGCCGCAACGGGTTTGCTTATTTGATTTCCGCTATAGATTACGTAGGGATAGAGGGGCCATTGCAAAAGAGCAAGCGTTTTAAGTGTCAGGATTTAGTTTGAGATGCTGATATAGCGCACTCTCAGTGGAAAAAAGGCATAAGATGAGAATTGCAATTTTACAGGAGAGCAAAAAAAACTGTTAAAGTATCTGTAAGTAGTCAAAGGAATTTACATTTACAATTTCTTGTATAAAACCGTCAAGATTAATGATAAAATTTTGAAAAAAATTGAGCATGTGCATCTTTTGTCCCTCTTTCCAATCATGCTAATAACTAAAATTCAAAGTTAAACGACTTATGCTTTTTCCACTGAGTGTGCGATATATCAAATCCAATGTAAAAGGAACACAGTCACTTGGACACTCTTTGAGCTGAAAATTATAGAATTCCGTGTTGCAGGTGTCATGAACAAAACTAAATAACAACATGAATACCCATGACAAGGGCATTAACATTTTTTTGGGGAATTTTAGTCAGGAATTGAACCCGAGACCACTCATTTGGCAGAACTGAACCTCCATACTAAATTAAAGCTCTCGTCCATTTCCTGTGATGAAAAATCTAAAGATAACAAACATACAAATATGCAAACTTTCACATTTATAATAGGTACATAATCGTATTTATTATACTCACGTACATTCAAGTTTATCGTACGTATGTTACAGATAAATAGTTATATGAACAATGAACTCTGTAATAATATTCTTACCCTCACTCCGTAATCATATTCATATAAACAAGTTAAAGAATGCTTAAAAAGTATTTTGATTCCTTAATTCTTATGAAAAACTATAAAGATAAAAAAATATTACGCTTTTATGAATAAAGACGTATATTTAGTGACACAATGAGAAAATAAAAGTAGCTAAATTGAAAAATGAAGTATTCTTTTTAGCAAAGCATTTTGTGTCACAGTGCACCTATTCTTTTCTATTCTTCTATTGTCTAAATGACCTAGTTGTAGGTCAGAAGGCATGACAGCTGGTAACTAGCGAACTGAGCAAATGTACAGTTTTTAAAATTGTTATTTTATTTTATTATACATTTTTAATACATTCGAAATCGAAGCTCACTCAAGTGACTTCACTTCGAAAGCGAACTCACATCAACTTGATTTGTCAATCTCTAAACATCTAGTATGCACTTGCGAAGTGAAGTGAGTCTTCAAGTCTTTAATGATGATACCGCATAAAATATTATGATATTTCATGAAGATTTCAAATAATTCCATTCTAATAAATATATTAAAATCTGTCCAAAATGAAATAAATACCTTTATCTTGACACAAATATAAAATAAAATAAATATTTTTGGATAGAACCGATTCTGTCCATCTTTGAATCCAGACTTTTTGGATGTGTCGCGCGATTGGAGTCCCGAAGAATAAAAAAAAGGTTTATAAGATAGTTTAATTATATCGGTAATGCGTCGGTGTTGCCTTTATAATATGTAGAATATTCGAAGTTGGGTTCGTCTGCTTATTTGGCGACCAGTGACATAAAAAAGGAAAGGTTATATATACCTTAAATTTTTTGTTGGTCATTCATTCATCTAGGTTTTTTTAGAATGACTTACTGCATACATAATAATAATCTTTGACACTCCTTAGAACTTCGCTAGTGTTGCGTAAACGAAGTTACTTATTACAGAGATGCACAGATTGCACTGTTTAAAATAAAAATAACGGTAGGCAGGATAATATGTTGATACCTGTTTAAACAAGTATAATAATTTTAACAATAATAAGTAACTTGTTACGTCATGGCGCAGTGGTCAAATCAACGGTTCATAGGAGCGGATAGCGGTTTTATTTGATGTAGTTGAAAATACGTATCTTCTGGTAAATAAAGCTACAGCAAGAGAGTATCTCGAAACGCTTGGCAAGCGAATTGGGTGAACTGATCTGTAATGTTTGCTAAGCCTGTAAATTATACAATAAATAAATAAATAAATAAATATATTTAAAGAGAGATAGTTATTGTATACGATTTCTGATAAAATTACTATTATGTAGTATTATGTCTTCTGTGATAAAATGGGAATAACAAATGTACATCAAAATATACAGGAGATGTAAATTTAGTTCTGAATGTTAATTCCAAATACAATAATTTGTTTCTAATAGATGCCTATATTTTAATATTTTAGCGTCCACTACTTTGGCAAGTAAACTAGAATGGATGTAACACACAGACAGGCAGACAGACCGGTTCCGTTCATATGTTGTATGAACAGAACTTTATACAATGTTGCAACAGGTACTTCTGTATAATTTATTTTACATTTATGTATATTGCATATGTATTTGAAACTAACATTTACTAGGTTTGGTAATTTGAACACGTTTTTATGAACTTTCTTGCGTCTTTTTGTGTACCATCTTGACTTCTTGAGTTTTGTAATCGATATTATCATGTTATTATCTTGTTGAGCTGGACGTAGCTTACAGCAGCAATACTCAACCTTCGGCCCGCGGACCGCATATGGCCCACCGGGCTTTTGTGGTTGGCCCACCGCCCATCTGGTGTTAGTTTATTTTAATTTTTTTATTTACACCTAAATAATTTTAGCTTGACTACAGACACTGCAAAGTATTTCAAACGTAAGAAAAGTACTTTTTTTAAAATAATAATATACGCGATGAATCCGTTCTAAGTGTTCAATTTCATTTGTAACATCGCAAAAACCTAAGAAATCATAACCTATTTTTTTCTGCGACTAATACGTGTTTGTGGCCCGTATGAGAAAAAGGTTGATTACCACTGGCTTAGAGAATGAAGAAAATAACATTTAATGTATACCTACTCCGTTTTTTACGTCGAGTCCTATTGAGTAAACAAACTTACATTGTCTTTTTATATTTATTTGTAATTAAAAAATAAATAAAATGATAATAATTTAAAGACGACTAAATATTTAATGCCATATGAATTTCTGTTCACCGTCAACATTTTTTTAAATAAATTCTAATTAATATTTACATAAAAGTGCTGTTTGTTTATCAAATGTCTCTTCTAAAAAACTGAGTAAGTAGGTGTACATTATCACGATGCCCCTGAGAATATTTCTGAAAACCATTTTGTGAAAATAATACCTACCCTCTCGGGTTTTAAATAAGTTAAAATACTTCCTACCATGATCAATATTTCAGTCAAAGTGGTACTTATATCAAACTAACTGTGGACAAGATAAATTAGAACTAGGTTGGACTGCATGTGGTTGGGAACTGCATAAGATTAACTATTAACGTCGAAAGTATTTAAATTAAACCTAGAACAGTTTTTTAAATACAATACTTCCATAATATCCATAACGTTTGCTATATAATTTATAATTTTATAATAAATATAACGGAAATAATGCCTGGTTGGGTGGTGGTTCGGGAAATAATAACAACAGTGGGCGTTTACATCACTTTAGTCAGAAACTCATTTTAACACAGGTTTTACACTGGTTATAATTAAATACGCGATTAGGACTGATTGTCTTCAATTATCCGAGTAACAACCAACAAATAATAGGGCACGACGGCCCAGTGGCCTCCCATCACCCCTTACAGCCACCCCAATGCCTCGCATAATCGTCTGATCCTGTTACTCGTCAATCTGATATCACAATACAATTCACACGTCGCGTTCCGTCTTAAAAGTAACTACGTTCTTGTCTAGGCGTCTGCTCAGCTCGAAGGCTGTATCCAGAATGTAACGATACTCTTCTCTAGGTGTCCGTGCAGCTCGAAGGCTGATTCCGAAGTGGCCGTTCGTCGCTTGCAAGTTAATAGCTTTCCTCGGTTCTCCCGCCACGTCACCGCGTGACCAAATGACAGTAGTAAATTCACATAGTGTTGCCATCTTCACACTCCGAATACACACAAGCCTGGCCCGGCTTGACGTTCCATTTTATGATCTCCGACACGGCCATCGTGACAATCTCACCGTCCTCGGTGAGGCAGCAGGGGACCATCTGGAAAAGACATAACCTTCGCAAAGTAAAAGTTTCCCACTCAGCCTCCCTGACCTCAAGCCCCAAGGCTTCATAATGAAAACACACGTAGCAGCCAGAACGGGATAATACCAAGAACTACAATCTGATAACACGATCTAACTTTACAACAAAAAGGCTTCATGGCACTCAAAGATAAGTCAGCAGTTTGTATGCAATACTCTGATCATCATCATCATCATCATCATCATCATCATCAACACCATCATCATCATGAGCCAACCGGGGTACCTCCAGTACCCAGTTCCACATCACAACAACAACAACAACTCACTGCTTCCCATCGGAAGCTCCAACAGCGACTGCTTACAGCTCCAAGCCAAACGCACGCCACGAATGACTGGAGTTGCATGCTATCTGAGCGACTTGCATACCACTTACTACTCATCAACAACAATCGACAATCGGTTCACTTACTGTGAAGATTTTAAGAAATTCTTAGTGTGTTATCCCGTCTGTCTTAAAGATTCTCAAAAACAGTTCAACAAATCAGTAAAGGAATTATTATCTTTGCATGTCACTTTTAAATAACAAAAAGGTTATTTTTCGCTCACTTCGCTCACCAAATTCTCTCTGTGGCCATCGTTACCAAAAATCGTCAAGTACACAAACTCAAGTAACCATCAAATGTCATATGTTGACATTCAATGATGTTTATTAGAGATACGTTATTCCCTTAGAAATGAAACGAAAAATCTGTTCCGAAAACAGCTACGACACACTGCGACCAATCAGCGCTTGTTAAATTATGTAAAAGGGATAGCATTACTAAAACCATAATAGTGAAAAAGACAGCTAGTGTTTGTCGCTCGCGTCACAAATCGCCTTACATTCGGCTGGCGCCAAGCTGGCGCGCTGTCATGCCGCCATACTTATTTTGTTAGAGAATTATTGAAATGAAATAAAATGCAATAAATCATGATTCCTTACTTGTGGTATGTTATTCCATGAATTTTATTTTTTTTACGTAAGTAATTAGTGCATTTACGCATAATACACGAAGGCATTTTAACGCTGTATGTCAAATCTCCAGCACTTCTGACAAAAATAAAAGCGTGCGTATCGACAGAGTATTGAGAGAGCGACTGCGAGTAATGCGAGCAAGCGTGGTCAATTGACTACTCTTTCGCTCTTCGCCGTCGGCGCGCTAGTAACCCATCTACCTCTTTTATACATATAATATCATTGTTGACATTACGTAATATCAGCACAAACTGAACAAGGAACAATTACTGTCAGTGAGCAGTAATCAAAATTAGCTACAAAAGTATCAATACAGATCACCTGTTATATCATGTCGCCATACAATCACCGACGATGCTCATCGTAAACCACGGTACAAGGAGCCGCGATGCGCTCTCGTCAGTATCAACAAAATTAAATGCAGGTAGTTGACATCAGACTTCGTTATCTCGCATTGATGTAATTTCTCGTCACCGTTTAGATATTCACAGGTTACATGTCCATACAACTGTCATCGTCACTTAGTTTATCTGAAACACACACAAAAAACAAAAGACAGAAACACGAAATATCTAATTGCTATTTTTCTGAACTGAAGGTAGACGATAATTAAAGAATATCAAGATGTTTGAAAATTGAAAATTCTTGATCTCATTTACAGAACGCTTTCGATATCACAAAACAATATAGGTACTTGCACTGACTTTGAATAACTTTGTTAATCATAATTACGTTGAAAGATACTGTACAATGACTTTATAATATTTCGTTGAATCAAGCACAAATACAACGAAACGATTTGTAGTTTACGCAAACCACCATTCTTATCAGTTCTTTCTAATCAATCTTATTTTCTGAAAAACCGTGAATGTTCCAGTTTTTCGAAGCACAACATTCTTACACAAAATAAAATTTACAAAATCTTAACTCTGAAAATTCTGTCAGGTGTTTTTTGACAGTTCAAGATGACGGCACCATTTACACTGCTTGACTTCCAGTGTATACTACACAAAAATACTATCGGATTTTTCGATTAAATAAAATTATGCCATACCGAATCGCTGTCTTACTTTCCTTTCGTGTATAACCTCAAACCTTAATGATTATTTCGATACTTTTTATTCGAAATTAAAAATCCTTATTTTACATGCCGTCCACCGTTTGTAACATCATATCTGAAAAACCTGAAATGAAGATTCCTGCAATCCAAATGAAAAGATAGTACTTTTCCCTCAAAGACACGTCTTGTGAATTTTTTTTTTTTTTGGTTTGTTGGTTTGGTTTGGTGTCTTGATTGCTATTACTCCCTCGGCCATCTTTGACAAAATGAACACGTCCTCGTGTTCTGTGTTCAAATACTCGTAGTAACATACTCTGTTCCACTATTCACTTCCATCATAATTGCTTCTCGACTGAATATCGACATCTTGCGTGAGGCGAGTATCTGGGGGTAGATTCACATATTTTCTTTGTAAAATTCCACGGTTTTCATTTACTCGCGCTTACTGTCGTTACGTTTCTCATTGCAACCAATTCATTTCAATATCATCCGAACCACCGTCATTCTTCATTTATTTTCCGACATATGTGGGCGAAATTTTCTCATCATGTGGGTCCTTCTCACTTCTGATAACGGAAATAATGCCTGGTTGGGTGGTGGTTCGGGAAATAATAACAACAGTGGGCGTTTACATCACTTTAGTCAGAAACTCATTTTAACACAGGTTTTACACTGGTTATAATTAAATACGCGATTAGGACTGATTGTCTTCAATTATCCGAGTAACAACCAACAAATAATAGGGCACGACGGCCCAGTGGCCTCCCATCACCCCTTACAGCCACCCCAATGCCTCGCATAATCGTCTGATCCTGTTACTCGTCAATCTGATATCACAATACAATTCACACGTCGCGTTCCGTCTTAAAAGTAACTACGTTCTTGTCTAGGCGTCTGCTCAGCTCGAAGGCTGTATCCAGAATGTAACGATACTCTTCTCTAGGTGTCCGTGCAGCTCGAAGGCTGATTCCGAAGTGGCCGTTCGTCGCTTGCAAGTTAATAGCTTTCCTCGGTTCTCCCGCCACGTCACCGCGTGACCAAATGACAGTAGTAAATTCACATAGTGTTGCCATCTTCACACTCCGAATACACACAAGCCTGGCCCGGCTTGACGTTCCATTTTATGATCTCCGACAAATATAATTGTAATAATGTGCTTTATAAATGGTGATAAAAAAGAGACAACCCGATTGTGGGCTTCTTCTCAGACCAGGCGGTCTATTATCTAATACCTTTAAACGAGCAATTCTTGTATATATATATAATTGGAATCTCGGAATCGGCTCCAACGATTTTCATGAAATTTAGTATATAGGGGGTTTCGGGGGCGATAAATCGATCTAGCTAGGATTCATTTTTAGAAAATGTCGTTTTATCGGTGTTTTCAGGCAATGATAAACTTCTACAATATATTCTTCCTGACATCTATTGGCAGGTAGCAATACTAAAGCTACTTCAGTAAATGGCGTTATTAAGCAACACTAAACCGAGCAAAGCTCGGTCATCCGGGTACTGAAATCTTAATTCCAGCCAAGTTCCAGTGTAAACGTCAAATTCGTGTTACGAAAGCGGTCACAGGCCATGATTTTATGAATGATTTGTGAATTGAATTGAATTGAAAATTGAATTGGAGATAAAAAGTACTTGTATGGTTTTGTTAGAAAAGGACATAATCTATACTAATATTATAAATGCGAAAGTAACTCTGTCTGCTACTGAATAATGCCTAAAACACTGAACCGATTTTGATGAAATTTGGTACAGATATAGAATTGAGCTTGGGAAAGGACATAGGATACTTTTTATCCCGGAAAATAGACCTGTTCCTGAGGGATAACTCTTTCAAGCCACTAAACCGATTTTGATGAAATTTGGTACAGATATAGAATTAAGCTCGGGAATGAACATAGGATACTTTTTAACCCGGAAAATAGACGTGTTCCTGAGGGATAACTATTCCACGCCAAAACCACTGAACTGATTTTGATTAAATTTGGTACAGATATAGAATTGAGCTCGGGAAAGGACATAGGATACTTTTTATCCCGGAAAATAGACCTGTTCCTGAGGGATAACTCTTTCAAGCCACTAAACCGATTTTGATGAAATTTGGTACAGATATAGAATTGAGCTCGGGAAAGGACATAGGATACTTTTTATCCCGGAAAATAGACCTGTTCCTGAAGGATAACTCTTTCAAGCCACTAAACCGATTTTGATGAAATTTGGTACAGATATAGAATTGAGCTCGGGAAAGGACATAGGATACTTTTTATCCCGGAAAATAGACCTGTTCCTGAGGGATAACTCTTTCAAGCCACTAAACCGATTTTGATAAAATTTAGTACAGATATAGAATTGAGCTCGGGAAAGGACATAGGATACTTTTTATCCCGGAAAATAGACCTGTTCCTGAGGGATTACTCTTTCAAGCCACTAAACCGATTTTGATGAAATTTGGTACAGATATAGAATTGAGCTCGGGAAAGGACATAGGATACTTTTTATCCCGGAAAATAGACCTGTTCCTGAGGGATAACTCTTTCAAGCCACTAAACCGATTTTGATGAAATTTGGTACAGATATAGAATTGAGCTCGGGAAAGGGCATAGGATACTTTTTATCCCGGAAAATAGACCTGTTCCTAAGGGATAAATAACTCTTTCAAGCCACTAAACCGATTTTGATGTTTGGTACAGATATAGAATTGAGCTCGGGAATGGACATAGGATACTTTTTATCCCGGAAAATAGACCTGTTCCTGAGGGATAACTCTTTCAAGCCACTAAACCGATTTTGATGAAAATTTAGTACAGATATAGAATTGAGCTCGGGAAAGGACATAGGATACTTTTTATCCCGGAAAATAGACCTGTTCCTGAGGGACAAGGTCAAATTTTGTTATATGTAGTTGATAGATTCATTATATTTTATGAAGCGATTTTTATGACCCTTTTTAGGGTTCCGAAGTGAAAACAGAATTCTCATAGTTTCATCATGCCCGTCCGTCCGTCCGTCCATCCGCCCGTCTGTAGCATAGCGCAGAGGCCCTTAGTGCTAGAAAGCTGTAATTTAGCAAGGATATACATGTTTATTTAAACTTCTGGTAGAATAACATTTCTAAAAATATGTTTTTAGTTTTTATTGCGAAATATTCGTAAGTGTTAGACACGTAAAAAAATTCATGGCAATAGCATCAAAAGGAAAACTATCATGGCTATATTATTATTAGCATAATGTAGTTATTGAGTTATATAAACTTAGAACTTCGAAACCCTATATTACCAGTGACCTGACACGCTATTAGCCGGTTTTTTAACCAACTTCAAAAAAGTAGCAGGTTCTCAGTTCGACTGTTATAAACAAAAATTAACTTTAACATAATTTGAAAAATCAATCTTTAAAGGGTTAATTCAGGGAATGTTTATACGAAACTCCGTCATTTTTAGGGTTCTGAAGTAAAATCGGAACCCTAATAGCTTCGTCATGTCCGTCCGTCAGTCTGTCCGTCTGTCCAAAGTAAAGCGCCGAGAACCTTAGTGCTAGAAAGCTATAATTTGGCATGGATATACATATTTATTAAAACTCCAAAATCGTAGAATAAACTACTGAAAAAACTTTTTTTTTCGTGGTACCTCCACTACAGGTAACGTGAGCATTATTTTTTTATTCATCCCTATAGTGTGGGGTATCGTTGAAAAGTTTTTTCAAAAATATTATTCTTTTGAGACCATTTTTGGATGTAGAGTTCCGTTTGCGAAATATTTGGCTTGAAAGTGCTAATTTTGGGTACCCAAGTCAAGTCAAGTGTCCCCCCTAACGGCTAAGCGGTTGGAGTTGGACAAGTGAAAATCATTCTCAAAAATAGGTTATACGATGGATTTATAAGGAAAACTATCAAGGTTATGTTAACCTACGTATCGTAGTTAATGAGTAATAGTCAATAAACTTACTAATTTGGAACCCAATATTGCACGTGGCCTGACACGCATTTGCCCGGTTTTTTAAGGTAAAACTGTGAAAGTTGGTAGTTAGTATGTAATCTTACATAAAACAAAAATAACTGTAACATGATTGTTTGGTAATACATTCCCTAAGGGCTAAAACTAGAGGTTGTAAGCTTAGAGTATGTTTGGAGTAAGAAGTTGTAAAACGAACAGATGAGTCACCTCATGGTAAGTGGTCACTATCGCCAATGTACATTAGCAACGATAAAGGAATCACTGATTTGCTGCTGCCCAAAAAGAAAAGAAAGATATTTTTTTTGTGTATTCTGTAAAATTACAATGTAAATTTAAAATTCAAAAACTCTCTGGCCCTGACTTAAACCTCTAAATTCTAAAAAGTTCAATTATTTTGGGACCTTTTCTATGGGTGGGTCATTAATGGCTCACTACTGAACACTCACTCTTGAGGACGCCTAGAGCATACTCCACCACTTTGCTCCAGTGTGGATTGATGGAGGGATTAGAAATCAACCCAAGTGTCGGAAGTCATTACGCCGGGCGAGGACCTTCAATATGTCATAACGACTGTTACCTTACGACAACAACCGGGACCGACAGCCTTACGTACCCTCCGAAGCTCGGAGAGCTCAAGAATTTTTTGCCACTAGCCGACCGCACTCGCTATTGTTTAACTTCATCGATTACTATTAGAACCGACACAAGCCGCTGCGCCCGGGCTATGAATTCTTCTCCCGATGGGTAATTAATGGGTTCTAAGAACATGTCACTTTTGCTGTAATTTTGGTGAAGAGTTTAGTATCTTCCTGACTACCAATCACGCTACAATATCAGATCGTAGTTATCATTTCATTATCAACACTAAAGATTTGTTTAATATTTTACTCATTTACATAATACGATATATGTACTAAGTGTAGGTGTTTTAGCTTCAATCCATAATGGACTATTACAAGGCACGGGTCTCCTCTCTTTATAGTATGGACAAGTTTGCTGTCAATTTATGAAAAACATGTTTTATACTGAAGGGATCTTAATTTTCGGCGTACGAAGTCGCGGGTAACAGCTAGTACATAATATAACTCAGTTGTGAATATTGTAACAATTATTATAATAATTTAAAATAGACCGCGTCTGCCCTTGCGAGTAGATTTTAATGATTGAAATTTAGTAAATGAGAAAAGAGAAGTTCTACTAATATTATTTAAATGTTAAGTGAATGTTTGTGAATATGAATTTATGAACGTCTGTTACTCTTTCATGCAAAAACTACTGAGTGGATTTTCTTGTAATTTGTTACACAGGTAGATGAAATAATTATGGTACATATTCTAGAACAGGGATTTGAAAACTATTTGTAACAAGATACCCCTTTTCCATAGTGAATTGATACCTCAGAACCCCATAGCTAAATTACTTTAAAAATCCTATTTCTAGTTTGCTCTTATTGATACAAAATATATATTTAAAAACATAGTGAAATATTAGTCATTCTTATAACAAGTTCGTACACGTAAATACGAGTATAAGTTGTGTACTATACTTATACTGTATACAGTGTTTTGAAAGTTTCAAATAAGAGCTTGTGTTAATTAATCTACCTAAGTGTGGATTTTTAGACCAAAATCAGTATTAGTTTCTGCTGACCCTGGTAAAACGATTTCGATCCCCCTTGGGACTTTGTCATATTATTATAAGCATAAACAGTAAGATTTCTTTGAAGTGAATACGGTACGTCGTGACCACTTCTTCCTGAGTAAGTAACATGACATTATTATTATGCAACATAATATTATGACATCACTTGAAACAACTGGGGTAGCTATATAACAAGAAAACATATCTGTTCTGCCTTTTCAGGGTTCCGTAGTTTATGTATGATTATGTAGTAGTGACTCAACCCGCACGTCTGTCCATGCTTTAGCACAGAAAGTTAGTATTAGAAAGCTGTGTTTTGGCATGAATGGGTTATCGTGGTATAGTTCTTTAAAAACGTTAAAAATGTGGGTGAGTGGGGAATATTTGTATTATAGATTTAGATATTTACAAGTAAACGCCTTCGTTTTGCTTCGGATTTCGTATATCCCGTGTTACTCAGAAATAACAGCATTCTATCAGTGAAATAATTTTTGAAATCGGTTCAGCAGTTTTAGAGTTTATCCACTGCAAACAAAAAAAAACAAACAAACTAAAAATCAATAGTTTCCTCTTTTTAACCCTAGAAAGATAAGCTTATTTCAACCTACGTTAAGAGTAACTGGGAGTAAAATTTACTCCAATGAAGAAAGTTAATGAAACACTTGATAAATCAGTCAAATATATTTTTATCTTAGTAATTAACTAAAACTGATTATTACTCATTTGTCATGATTCATGATACCCTACTTCTCGAGGTGTGGAGCTATCACTCCCACCTCGCAAATATGTCTTCTCAGCTGTCTCTCCATGCTCACCCACCTGTCCGCGTCAAGTTGTAAAGGCTGCTATCAACAGCTTAATACTGTTTACTTACTAAGTCCGAAGAACTCATAGCCTGTGTCGATCCTCAGTGATCAACAAAGTTAAGCAACAGCGGGCGCGGTCAGTAGTTGGATAGGTGACCGCTAATGACAAAAATTTCTTGAGCGTTTCCGATCTTCGGAGGGCACGTAAAGACGTCGCGGCGTCGGTCCCGGTCATTAAGTCATGTCGGACATCATTAAAACTTGCGACACATGTTTTGGCTACTAACCCCTCCACCAATCCGCATTGAAGCAGCCAAAGAAAAGCGGAAAAATAGTAGGTATGTATTACATAGAATGATAGAATCTTGCACCATTGAATAATTGGAGTAATTAAGGTCACATAACTGGTTCATTTGTATGGCCACGCAGCTAATAGGTATAGAAATAAACCCTTTATCAAATTCCCTACTAAAATGTGTGTTGTTTATGGTCTGAAACTCTGGACAGGATGTAGGTATGCATGGGACGGTACCCAGCATATTGTGAAAACAAACATCGATGAGCCGAGAACAATATTTATCCTCCCCGCCAGTCGCACTTTCAACAGGCAGAATAAAATTAACAGATCCTCCACCCGAATGGCACCTTTTCCTCAAAACACGCTTGACGATAACGTTCATTTGGTCGCCTATAGGTATACTCTTCGTCTCCCATCGTGTGCGAATAAATAATATCTTGACTCATCGGAAAACATAACCCTGGACCATTGAAGTATAATGTCATAGAACAGACATCTCGAACAAAATGTGCGTCCCGCCCGGGAGGTTCCATTTTCAAAATGGAGCCCCCGTTCTCGTTTCAAAATGGAACGAATCCATTGAAGATTGAAGCCACGTGGCGCCAATGCATTGGGACATACATGGTGTTCGCGGTGTCTGTTCTATACTTTAGTAATAATACTTCAATGCCCTGGACCAATCTTCATCTGTCCATCGGAGGTGTTCTCGAGCAAACCGCAACCTGCCAACTCGATGTTCTCTGAGCAATTTAGGGCCATTTGGTGGCCTATAAGGCTTTATATCAGCTTCCCGAAGTCGCCTCCTGATGTTCATGCCGGTCTCTTGAAATCGCTGGAGTACTCTTTGGACCGTGGCTAAAGATACACCTACTGTTCTAGCAGTACTCCGCTGACTCCTTCCTTCTTGTACCATGGTGATAATTCGTGTACATTCTTCAGTAGATAACGACATGTTGGTGCATGGTTGATGCACAAAATACTGTGACCAGCCAAAAAACTATTTATGATGACAGCTCGGTTTGAAACAAAAGCGAGAAAATTTTCTATTCCAAAAATTTGAATTTTAATATTTTTAAAAAATCGGAATTTCTTTTTTTGAAGCTGTAACTTGTTCAAATGTAACCTCTTTTGATATGTATAATAAGCGTCACAAAGAACAATGCCAAACTGCCATACATCGTTTTATTTCATTTTCAACTTTAGCGTCTTAAAATAAAAAAAAATTCTAAAAATCGCCGCTTTAATTTCTGAGCTTAGATTTATATAAGAATTTTCAGCAGACACACTCCAGAACCAAAGTATTTTGAGATTGAATTCTTATAACCATTGAGTCATAGAGTAGGGGAGACTTACGGCTGCCTGTAATTTTTACCATACTAAGTTTTTTATTTTATTCTGACTTTTTTTTGACAACCGGAGATGGAAATTTGACATCATTACATTTGTACTACCAACATTTATAACGAAATTCTGTCTGTAATATTGGCCACAAGTCTCCATAATATCTTGCTTGATACAAGCTATTTATCGAAGTGAGTGCCCGAATGAAAATGGATATTGTTGACATCATTGTTGTTATAGCCAATTTATCACTTATTAATAAAATTATTTTACGCTGGGTAATACGGGTACAGGTATTAATTTTTAAAATACGTAAAAAAATAATTGAATTGCTTCGGTATAACTGACGTTTTAAGACGCTAACAAAAATAAAAAATATTTTTTGGGCATTGTTCTTTGCCTATAACATATTATTTATACGAGGGATCTATGTTAACTTTGGGAGATATCGCGGTTTTTCTAAAGGACCCGTTATTTTTGCGGTCCAGTACGAGTACAGCCTTACTACGAGTAATACACTCGTAGTAAGGCTGGAAACTCTTTTAAATTGATAACTCTACAGACAATATTTAATACTATACTGCAATAGTTAGTACTAGTAACTAAATTCGTGTTCCGTACATGGTAACATGAACATTACGTAATGATGACTGCAACAAGGTAAGTCTATTCACATCTGTGATTGCATTGTGGTTAGTAATTGAAGGGGATACCTAATAGATATAAAGCGGAAACCAAGGGTAGTGATATGATGTAGGTATCTAATAACAACTTCCCGATTAACTCCAGAAAACCCAATTAGCATTTAATGAAATGTCACGTACTCAATAACCCACAAAATATACAGGATCTACTGTTTCAGTATCAGATACTAAGTACGGTACTAACAGTTTTTAACTAAAATACATTAAGGTAATTTGTTTAATATTGCGCCATTACAGTCCATGTAGGTAACTTAAATAGGTACATTATGGTATTAAGCACGTAAAATAAATATGAATTTTAAAAATTAAAACGCCTCCGATAATTTTGTTTTCTAAACTGATAAGGGAAGGCGGGGCATAACGGGGTCCCGGGGCATGACGGGGTCACCCAAAAAAACAAGTAACGATGCACACTAGACGTTTGTTGTTTTCACTAATAAATGACCATTTTGTATCAGTATTTAATCCGACAGTGACCGGCGACTAGTCTGCAGTCGTTTGGTTTTTACGAAAATAAATATTTTTTGATGTCATTTCATCTAATTTTGAGTGAATACGGAAACACATGTAAAAAGGTAAGTGTTTTCATTACTATTATTGTTTATTTGTGTTGTTTTTGTAGAGATATTATTTATTGACATGTTCTAAACAAAATCACTCTAACTGTAGATTTGTTTTTTTTGTCAATTATTTCACATAATGTTACCAGTAGGTAAGGTAGCCTAAAGGAATGATGTGAATATTTGATATTGGAATTTTAATTTTGTTTTAGGTATTACATATGGTACGAACGTACAAAAAGAAAAGTTCAAGAGGCAATACATACATTATACAAAACTTAGACGAGGATACTTTATGCCTGTAGGTATTGCCTTGATGAGAAACATACATATTTAAAGTCTGCGGAGGGTTGGGTGGCCTGCCAGCTATGCAGACGATGGTGTCATACAGCCTGTGCTCGTGTTGACGACGAGAACCCAGAAGAAATTCAACATCTGCACTTATTGTGAATAAAATAACCATGTACCCCATACTGCCCCTACCACGGGGCACAATGGGGTTTTCATAAGGGTTTCGTAAATTTAAAATTTAAGCATTATTTGATTAGTTACTTCGCCAAATTCTATGCCAAATGATAACCCTTATATGTAACCAAAGTGTGATTAAAATAATTACTTAATATATTTTGTTTATTCTGTTATTGGCTATTTCCCTTAACGTCCCCGTTATGCCCCCCCTTCCCCTATTAGATATAAAAAGGTAATGGATAACCTACTGTACTGATTTAAAAAAAATCTTTTACCAATATGAAAGAAAATATTTTTTAATATTTTATTTTATCACTTTGTTGAAGTAATAAATGTATTAAGAATATAATATATGCCAAATTACAGTTTTTTAGCATCAAAGGTCTACGCACGGACTGACGGACAAACGGACATGACAAAAATATACGTAGGAGTGACGATTTTACTATAGAAATAGGGACGATAAAAAGAAAAACCTTATTGTTTAATCAATCAAGGAATTACATAACTAAAATGTTATATATACACAGCGCCATCTTGGGATTCTTGTAAAACTAATACAAAAACACTTTTCCATGAATAGAAATCGGTAGTACAGAGTTTTCACAGATGACGGTTTTCAATATTAACTTCTGGTTTTGAAATATGATATTTTAAATAAATATTACCCAGTACTTTAATTAATAAAGAAGTATAATGTATACATTTTTAATAAGGAAAACTATGAAATTATTATCTACTTATAAGCCGCATAGCACCATCTGTTGTTACTATTTTGTACTCCATTTTCTTCCTGCTAGGTATTACGTTTTATTAACGAAACCATAGATGGCGCCGTTCATCTCAAATTTCGCCAATTCGTGTTTTATTTACTTATACAAAACAAAGCTATTTCGTTTTTTTATAGTAAAATTTAATAAAAGTTTTGTAATTTTGTCTTCAAACAATTATTTTTTTACATTAATTATTTTTCTTAATGCTTTTTCGTACCTACTTACTTATCCATAAGATAAAAAGTATCATATATTTACAAAAGTTTCCGATTCATTCACCCCTAAAGCAATTTAGATCAAATCTAATAAAATTAATGGCAGCAGACAGGCTTACCTACTTAATGTTTTTTTTCTAGTTTAGTTAGATATATTGTATCGTTTGGTTAAATCTACCATAAATATAAAAAAAGATAACACACTTTTTTGTGAAGCAAACTATTGTTGACACCCCATTAATTAAATTAACGTGATATCGTTTTTACAATAGATGCAAGTGCTCTACCTGCGTCTTTGCTCGTGTTTTCCGAGATACCCTAAATCTTTTTCAAGATCTTGGGTCTACCTGTGTGCTAATTTTCATGAAGTTCAGTAGGTTTTTCGTGAAAGAGTAAAGTTATACAGTTGTAAATAGGGTTACCAGATGTCCGAATGTATCCGGGCTTATACGGCTTTTGTTCTGCTTTCGAATTATTATAATATTTTTCAGGTGTTTCAGGCGCAATGTAGGAGGTAAACTAGAAATAATACGGGTCCAGCGCTTCTTTTTTATTTAATATAATTAAAGCTCTTATTTACCTATCCATGCGCTTACAGTAATAACAAAGTCCAAAAAATAACAAAGTAATAAAAATGACTAACTGTTTATAATAGAAACCAGCAATTTATTTATAATAGCCGCGGGTAGCAATTAATGAATTACAACGATATCCAATTTATTATTCAAGAGAACAGTTGAATCTTTCTCCGTAATTTTTTGTTTTCGTGAAAAGTGTATCGTATGTCTTAGATACGATGGATCAATATCGCTTTTCTCCGTATTCTGATATTTAATTTATTAAGCAAAATTCCAGTTGATAAATACCTTAACCTCAGGCGTGTTTGATCGCAGACTAAAGCTGGTGTTAGTGGAGAAGTAAGAGAGTGTAAGTACTATTATTTCTTCTGTGATATAATAAAAAATGTTGGTGGCCAACAAGGCGTTGAATTGTTTATTGATGAATGATGATGAATTGGACTACAATTCATCACCATCATTGCAATTCAATTGTCAACTTGCTGCAAAGAATTTACATTTTAATATTAATTTAATCATCAGTAATTTTTAGTTACAACAATTTATTGTTAGTAGGAAATCAAAGAAAAAATTGAAAAGAAATTGTACTTCTAAGCTTTAGTATTAATGTATTTAAAAAATCTATATAATCTAGTCTACTACAGATTTTTAATATTCCTGGTAAAATTATATTTTATGAAATACTTTTAACTTAATTACTTTACGGCAATCGTTCTGGTTTTGTTTTGACAAAAAAATAATTATTCTTAGGGAATATTCCCATTATGAGTCTTCAAATATTTTGAGGATATTTGGAACAATCGTAAAACCTTCAATAGACAAGAAACATTATCCTATGCACTGGTCAAGAAACTTGACTATACGCTGTGGGGGGTAACCTTACCCCCCAACTCTAGAATAGGTATGTAAAGTACCCCCAAAGCTTTTGTTAATGGCAGTGCGTGCTTGTTCCTGATTCCTTCTAATCTGTAATTTGTTAGCATAATGGCCGACAAGGGATAAACGCATGTACACCAGACCATTTTACTTAGATCACGCAAACAGAATTAACTATTTATTTATTAAATGCTCTTTTACGTATCAGTTCAACTTCTCATGCTTTTCTTGTGAGCATTATTTAGTTAACAGATTTTGCAGTTTTAGATTTTCTCTTCTCCATTTGGTGAATTAGGTGAATTAGGTATTTTATGGTTATTTGGCTAGCAATCAAACAGATCTATCTATAAACAATTCTATCAATAGTGAGTGGTCGTCGTTGCTCATAGACGTCCATAAAGGCATCTCCGACAATTTTCCGATCAAAAAAGAATCAGAATCGGAAAATATTTTACTTTATCTAGAGATGATAATATATGCATCGTAGAGTAAACGCAATCTCTTGTTGTTGGCGTCAAACAAGTAGAAATTGGGCTTTGTATAACAAAAACAATTAAACCAAAATAATTCTGAAATGTTTCAACGCATTTAGAAACTTGAAATATCGTTACTGAATGTAATAATTTCAAAACTATTATTTATAACTTTTATATTAATAATACAAAAAAAAAACCAAGTGAGCAAAAAATGTCTTACTTCCTGTTTTATAGTCCACAGTAAAACTACGAAAACAAGTGGAGCGAAATACGGAAAAACTAGTCAAAACCAAGTCATTACAGGTAAGGAGTTTTAGACTAATGTTCTCGCTGGCCAAACGGAAAGTGGTTTCTCTTCCTAATCCCTTTAGTTCCAAAGTCCCATGAAATCGCCCCTTTCATGCCGCAGATGGCGTTTAAATCTCGAAAACAATCGTTAAGACGGACGAATTAATGACAGGGCCCTAACTTTGAAACGGGTAGAGTTAGGATCTCGACCTACTTGTTAACACTTCTATAGATTTAGCAATCAAATTATCGTTAAAAGAAAGAATCCTACTAAAATTTTATCAATATGTGGATGCTAGTTAGCCTTCTACGCAAAAACTACTAAACGGATTTTTATGAAATTTTGCACGCGGGTAGACCATGAATCAGAATAAGATATAGGGCAATGATATTATATGTATAAAAGAGGTAGATGGGTTACTAGCGCGCCGACGGCGAAGAGCGAAAGAGTAGTCAATTGACCACGCTTGCTCGCATTACTTGCAGTCGCTCTCTCAATACTCTGTGGATACGCACGCTTTTATTTTTGTCAGAAGTGCTGGAGATTTGACATACAGCGTTAAAATGCCTTCGTGTGTTATGCGTAAATGCACTAATTACTTACGTAAAAAAAGTAAAATTCATGGAATAACATACCACAAGTAAGGAATCATGATTTATTGCATTTTATTTCATTTCAATAATTCTCTAACAAAATAAGTATTGCGGCATGACAGCGCGCCAGCTTGGCGCCAGCCGAACGTAAGGTACTTGTGACGCGAGCGACAAACACTAGCTGTCTTTTTCACTATTATGGTTTTAGTAATGCTATCCCTTTTACATAATTTAACAAGCGCTGATTGGTGTACCGAAACAAACAATAAACGTGTGTGTTTTCGGAACAGATTTTTGTTATGATTTGTAAGGGCATAACGTATCTCTAATAAACATCATTGATATAGGGGAATAATATGTTTCGAATATCAATTGCAAATCGTTATTAGCACCGGTGTCGCTAGTACCTATAGACAAGTTTCATCCAGCTTTTTATGTACTCATAACGTTACACGATAATGTTGCACAGTTACAAATGAGACCGCGTATTGAGTATAACTACAGATTAGCAGACTTTTCTAAAATTAATGAGGATTTAAAAAATAATAATTGGGATAATATTTATTTATGCGAAAACGTTGAGGACAAAGTGTATGCCTTTTATGAAATAATTTATTCTGTTATAAGGAAATATGTTCCCACTAAAATAGTTAAATTTTCTCAGTACCCAGTTTGGTTCTCGCGTGCACTTATACATATATTTAAAAATAAAAATAAATCCTGGATTAAGTGGAAAAGATATGCTAATAAGATGGATGAAAATGAGTTTGCTATGTACCGTGAGAGATTTAAAACTGAATGTCATAGGTGCTATAGAAAGTACATGGCCTCGGTGGAGCATAGTATACAAAATAATATAAAATACTTTTGGACATATATTAATAATCAAAAATGTAATTCTGAAATACCGGTATCTATGCATTATAAAAACATTACCGCTAACGTGCCTGAAGAAATATGTAATTTGTTTTCAACATTTTTTAGTTCTGTATTTGAGCCCACAGATGTTACTAGCGATTTTGATATTGATAACATCCCCGATATAAATGATTCCACTGATCTAATGATAAACAATGTTTCATTTAAAAAAGACGATGTGTTAAAGGAACTACGTACTTTAGATATATCTAAAGGATCCGGAGTAGATAATATACCCCCTGTTTTTCTTAAACTCACTGCAGATTCACTTTTTGAGCCTATTCATCACATTTTTAACTGTTGTTTAGCTGAAGGTATATTTCCCTCCGTGTGGAAGTCAGCGCGTATAGTCCCAGTGTACAAGAGCGGCTCTAAAAGTGATGTTGAAAATTATCGACCGATTTCAATATTGCCCACACTTTCGAAACTTTTCGAGCGCCTAGTACATAGAAGTATTTATCCATCCCTACATAATAAAATAATTGATCAACAGCACGGATTTGTTCAAAAACGTTCTACTACAACCAATCTTTTAATCTATACAACCTATCTTTTTGAAGCACTCGATGCAAATATTCAAACTGACAGTATATATACAGATTTTCGAAAAGCTTTCGACCGAGTTGACCACAAAATCTTACTTAAAAAGCTAGCTTATAATGGAATCCGAGGCAATCTCTGGCGCTGGTTTAAATCTTACATTTCTAATCGTACACAAAAGGTTGTAATAAACGGTTTTGAGTCGGCTTTTGTGCCTGTTACATCTGGTGTCCCACAGGGATCAATTTTGGGTCCTCTCTTATTTATCCTATTCATAAATGACGTAATTACATGTTTTCAACATTGTAATATACTATTATATGCAGACGATTTAAAAATCTATCACACCATTAGCAATCCCGATGATCATATTAAAATCCAAGCCGATCTGGACCGCTTCTCCGCGTACTGTAGAATAAATAAATTGAGTTTGGCGTTAAATAAATGTAAATTGATCAGGATCACTAAAAAAAAAGTTATAAGTGAATATCAGTATACACTTTGTGGCACTGACTTGCTCTCAACAGATACCATAAAAGATCTTGGAGTAACTCTAGATTCCAAGCTTCATTTAGATATACACATTGATAACATTATCAAAAGAGCCTATCAAATGTACGGTTTTGTAATGCGCACTTGTAAACAGTTTACCCAACCTTCTACCTTCCTTTACATTTACAAGAGTCTCATAAGATCCCAATTAGAATATGCTGTGTCCGTATGGAATCCTTTTTACCAAAAGTATATAATTGCACTCGAATCAGTACAAAAGAAATTCTTAACACGCATTAATTATAGGTTTCATCATAGTCATAGCCCATATAAATGTATGCTGGAAAAATATAATATACCTTCGCTTAAAACAAGACGCATTCAGTTAATGGCCTTACTTCTGTACGATATTTATCATGGTAAATATGACTGCATACCACTTAATAATAAATTGTACTATACAGTTCCACGTCGAACTCATTCACGTAAGGATATTCCACTATTTGCTACTGCTAAATGTCGAACAAATGCTGGTAAGCGTTCACCAATAAATCAGCTGATGCGCAGTTATAACTGTAACTACAATAATGTTGAATTAATAAATACTCTTCCTGGTACTTTTAAAAAGCAATTATTGCAGACTGCACTCTTGGAGTAGTCTGTAATAATATTATACTAAATTAAATTATATTATAAATTTTAAGTTTAGTTAATATAATTAAAGTAAATATTAGATTTTAATATCTAGGTTTTGGTTTGTATAAAGTTTATCAAAATTACTTATTTATATTATATTATATATATTACTCACTATAGCCTCAACCATTGTAATATTATAGTATTCAGCTTCTGTTAGATAACTTTAGCCACCCACTTTCAATATTTGCTTCTGTACCTACTTACTAGTAATTTGTGGTTAGCGGTGTTGGTTTACGACTTACTAAAATTATATATTGTATGTGTACTATATTAAACCTTGTTGTAAACTGTTTGTTGACCCTAATAAATTGAAAAAAAATAAAAAAATATGTAGAGTAATCATTCCGGACCATGCTAGCAAAGCCGCAGGCAGAGTACAAAAATAATTTGTATCTGTTTATATATATAAGCATACTATTACGTTAGTATTACTATTAAAAAAAAGAAGGAAAATTTTGAAAGAACTGAAGTCTCATAGTATAGGCACCTATCACTGGGATTATGCAGTCCAATATCCCATACATAATTTTTATTTTTATTCGTCTATTTGATGGATGTTTGTTCACTCAATATCTACTGAAATTATTTAGAGAAAGTTCGCCTTGTTAAGCCTTGTTTGACAGTTTTTTTGTTGCTTCCGTAAATCACGTACCTATAATAAACTTTTTTGCCCGTCTCCCAAAACCCACTATCAAAACTAACGAAACATGATAATTATAAAACTATTTCAGCTGTTCTAGCTGTATTTTTATTGTATTTCCCTACGTAAAGCGAGCTGAAGTTATAAAACAAGTAATAATTTAAATTATGGCCTCTGTGTTTTCGTAAGTTTGGAGTAAGTTTTACCTTTGAGATATATTAAAACAATGTGGTATAATTTAAGATAGTTTATTGACTTTGTAAGACAAAGAGTAAACTAAATCACAAAACTTTATACGGAGGGCGCACTAAAGTTTCAGAGGAATAAAACTGTCACAAGTATCTTCTTTAATTGATTGTATCTTTTATATCGTCCCCGTAGTTCGAAAAGTCACTAAGTCGAAAAAGGGCCAAAATGAGTTATCAATGTCACTAAAACCACATTTTTTTTCTCTAAATATCTGTCTAACCATCTATGTTCTAAGTGCGTTCGTTTCCGATTTACGAAAGGTGAAAATTAAGTAAATGTATGCTTTGGATCCCACAGCGAAATGAGAGAAATAACTAAATTTTCTTAATTATTTTATACTTATCGAAACTTTACGTAGGTCGGAACTAAAACGATTTAATTACTTTTTCTATTAAATTTTCAATGCATACGCAGGCTTTTAGGTAGACTATAATCACTAAAATGATTTAGTGAGTTATTAAATTCAGCACTTTGCTAAAATACTCGAAAGCGAAAATCAACTAACTCCAAATAGTGACTTCTCACTCCTTACTGTTAAATGATTTTGTAAAATACTACCAAAGTGAAAAATCATTATTTCAACATAATGATTTCTTCTCTAATAAAAATGGATTAAAAGACCTATTGTGAATAATACTTAAAATGTTTTAGTTATTATTTTTATACCTTCGACGAGCATCCTTACATTTAGGTACATATCGCTTGCGAGTTAGTGATTTTGTCGCGGCTAGAGAGACGAGCGCGGCGCGTGGTGACTTTAATTTTCGGCACTGACCACTTGCGTTTTTGAGTATTATTTTGTGCACTTTGTAAAAATGAGTCGTGCAAAGTTTATTATTGATTTATTAAATCAAAACGAAAAAGCTATTGTAGAGGTAAGTGATTTTTGGAATCATACTTCATATTTATCTTTTGGTCTTATGAGGGATCGACGAGAACTATGTGTGCAGACTCCAACCTCTATGAGGGAATACCGATGGCTTAATGAACAGATCTCCAAGTGCAGGCGACGCGATCTGCGAAAACACAACGCAAATCGTGTAAAAAGCACTATTGAGTGAAACCAGGGCTCCTAATCTAAAATTTTAACAAAAAATTAACCGACTTCAAATGAAGTACATTGTACTTTTGATACATGATGATGATGATTGATGGATACCATTGTCAGATCTCACTCAAATTTATGTGGGACTACGCGACAAGCACCAGCTTTCAATTAAAAAAAGAATCATTAAAATCGGTTGGCGCGATATTGAGTAATTCGTCGATTTATCGCACACATACTTAATGCAAATTTAAGACTTATATGATTTTGACATGGATGCCATTGTCAGATCTCGTTCAAATTTTTGTGGGACCACACGGCAAGCACCAGCTTTCGATTTAAAAAAAATCATCCAAATCGGTTCACCCAGTCCAAAGTTCTGAGGTAACAAACTTAAAAAATATACAGTCGAATTGAGAACCTCCTCCTTTTTTTGAAGTCGGTTAAAAAGTGTTCACCAGGGATATGTCTATTGGGCAAAGTCAGCTCACGAGGTTGAAGACCGAGTCCAGCACCATTTCCAGCACCGAAGTCAGCCTGTATGAGATTAGAGAGGCTCTCAAACAGGTTAAAAACAACAAAGCACCGGGAGATGACGGAATCACAACCGAGCTTCTGAGAGCTGGAGTGAAACCCCTTCTAGTGGCTCTCCAAAAACTGTTCGATTCCGTCATCAACACTGCAACTACCCCGGAAGCGTTGAGCAGAAGTGTGGTGACTCTGTTCTTCAAGAAGGGCGATAAAGCCCTTTTGAAGAATTACAGGCCCAATGCACTTCTGAGCCACGTTTATAAGCTGTTTTCGAGGGTCCTCACAAATCGCATTGCACGCAGGCTTCACGACTTCCAGCCTCCCGAATAAGCAGGATTCCGAAAAGGCTACAGCACCATAGACCATATTATACACACACTGCGGCAGGTTATACAAAAGACCGAGGAGTATAATTTGCCGTTATGTGTTGCCTATGTGGACTATGAGAAAGCCTTTGATTCTATCGAGACCTGGGTGGAACTAAATTCTCTCCAGCGGTGCCAGATCGACTACCGGTATATCGAGGTGTTGAAATGTTTGTACTCATCTGCCACTACGTCCGTCAGAGTACACGACACAGCAACGAACCCCATCCACTTGCAGAGAGGTGTCAGACAAGGGGATGTCATGTCCCCAAAACTGTTCACCGCTGCGTTAAAAGACATGTTCAAGCTGATGGAGTGGAAACGACGTGGCATTAACATAAACGGTGAATACATCACACACCTGCGATATGCCGATAATATAGTCATCCTGGCGGGTTCCCTTAGTACAATGCTTGGGGACTTGAACAGCGCCTCACAACGGGTGGGTCTTGTCCATGACAAGACGAAAATCATGTCGAATGTCCATGTCACCCCCGTACCGGTTATTGTGACGGCGCTGCTCTCGAAGTCGTAGACGAATACAATTACCTGGGACAAGTGATCCAGATGGGTAAGTCTAACTTCGAGAAAGAAGTCACTCGTAGAATCCAACTCGGATGGGCTGCGTTCGGGAAACTGCATCATATCTTGTCGTCCAAAACACTACCTCAGTGCCTGAAGTCGAAGATGTTCGAGCAATGTGTGTTGCCAGTGATGACATACTTATCCGAGACGTGGTGCTTTACTATTGGCCTAATCCACAAGTTCAAAGTAGCGCAGTGGGCTATGGAGAGGGCTATGCTCGGTATTTCTCTACGTGATTATCTACGTGATTTATCAGAAATGAGGAGATCCGTAGACGAACAAGGGTAACCGACATAGCTCAAAGAATTAGCCGGCTGAAGTGGCAATGGGCTGGCTACATAGTGCGAAGGACCGATAACCGTTGGGGAAGAAAGGTCCTCGAATAGCGCCCACGTCTCGGAAAAAGGAGCATAGGACGCCCTCCGACCAGGTGGACTGACGACCTGAAGAAGACAGCAGGCATCCGCTGGATTCAGAAGGCTCAGAACCGGTCAGAGTTGCGCAAGTTAGGGGAGGCCTATGTCGAGCAGTGGACCTCCAAAGGCTGATGGATGGATGGATACTTTATATTTTAGTTTAGTATTTTGATGTTGTCTTCTGGAGGTGAAAATTATGTACCTACATGATTTAAGAATACAGATAAATATCTAATAATATTATTTTATAGGAATCTGCTCCTTTGAAGACTTCACGAGATCTGTTATAGAAAGTAATTATTAAGTATGGTGCCTATTATTTGGGTAGTAGGTACTAAACTTTGTTTTTGTCGCTTCGATTGTTTGTTTTTATGTGTCGTTTATTTTTAATGCTTAAGTTATCTTAAAGCAATGGTTACAATTGGTTACATTAAAAGTTATATATTTATTATATAATTATTACATATATTATATTTATTATTATCAAAACAAATCTTACCACCCAAACTTCGAATCTTAAGATACTAGGTATTATTTACAATGCACATTTCGTACGTCTAGCACTAAGTTCCAATTTACATAACTAGAGGTGGTTTTCTTAAAAATAATTTAGAACAGAGTGAAAGATCACTAACTAAGGGCGAAAATTAACTAACTCCTAACTAACTCAGACATTCTATTGAGAACAAATAATTAATTTGCGTTTTTTAGGGTATTTTTTATTTTCTCATTAACTACTCGATTTTCACTTGTTACAGGTAGTATAATATTAATTTGATTTAAGTTCCTTCAAAATAAAACTAAAAACATAGAGACATGATATGACATATTAAAGTTATGGCGATTTATATATTTCAAAACTTTAACCCTCAATATCTCAAAACACGTTTTTTGCACTTAATGACTTTTCGCTCTACGGGGACGATATAAAGGATGTAATATAACTAAGGATGTAACTACTCAATAAATAAAATAAAATATAATATAATATAATATAAATAAAATATAAAAACTACATAACCTATGAAGATGCAATTTCTCAGGGAGGTAATTTTACGTCAAGAAAGAGCGGTTTTTTGGAATTTCATCCCATAAGAGGCAAAATCAATATGCCATTAAGTTGAAACTATCTTATTTTAAACTAGCTGTTGCCCGCATCTTTGCATACGGAAATTATGTTTTAACTTATTCAAACTTTTATCCTGTTTTCCCGGGATACTTTTTTAATTTTCCGGAATGAAAAGTTGTCTAAAACATGACCCAGGGTATCAGTAACAACTTTACCAATTTTCATCGAAATCCGTTCAAGGGTTTTTATGTGATGCCCGGACAGACAGACACTTTGAGTTTTATTATATTATAGATGTATAGAATGGATGATGAGGTGCTCGCGTCTTCCCTGGACAGTGTTGACCGAGCAGCAAATCCGGTGGAAGGCCTCAAAATTGGCTGCCGGCTTCCAGTTACCACCCACCAGCCAAAGCCATGCCGCCATCGATTCTTCGTGTTCCGTTATGATATCTGTTGAATGGCAATGGGACGTACCTCAACTATCCAGGTTACAATATAGAGTAACTAACACATCTTCACTTTTCATCGGGTGGGATTATAGTCAAGCATGAACTTATTTTAAGTCAAGAAACAAAATAGTAAGAAATTAAGAATACGAGAATTACTTGCAGACACACGTTACTATGTTTAATAACTTTTGATTAAAGCATGCTTGGTGCAAACTACTATCGTTACCAAATTATTACCTTATTATTAATCAACTTTTATGCAGTTTTAAAAGGCGCTTATAAATTTTTCACGTTTTTCTGAATCTCGGAATGGAGACCTGGTAAATTAAAATATCTATTTAAAGGAAACAGAATGAAGTGATTTTAAATGTCAATTGTTACGTCAATTAGAAAAAAATACGCTTCCTCTTGCTCAATGGAATAGCCATTTTAGCTGTTTGAGCTTTGAATTTCACTTCAAAGCCTAGGATTTAGAGCCTGACGGTGCCGATAAGTCTTATTCAATTTACATAGGCAGTAAGTTAATACTATTTTCCATGTTTTAGGTATTCTTTCGGAACTCATTATGACTTAGGAAATATTTGGAAACTAATCCTACGAGGAGGTATCAGGCAGTTTTAATGTATCTTACGTTAAAACTATCCATCAGTTGAAGAAAAATATTATTGGTAAAATGACAAAGAAAATAAAGGAGCCAAGCATTACTGTATCTGTGAAAAATAACTTGTGAGAATTAACAAGCAAGGTACTGTGGAAAAAATAGGAATGTCGTGATGTAAAAAAACACGTGTACAAAAATAGATTAAATACAAAAATGTGGAGGTGAATAAACATCTCATTATGATATAGATTCTAACTTAAAATACAACGAGAACTTTTTGTTTTAGTCAAGATGAAGTTTCTGTAATATTTTGCCTAAGCGCACTGTAATATTTAAACGATGTCTAAAGAAGTCACTTTGAACAAATTTAATGCGGCGCTTTCGCTTAAACATTGCATACATGTCTCTGAAAATTTAGCAACCAATTCTTCTTCAAGGAAACTTTTAGAAAAAGGATACGTAAAAATATTATAATAATGTAACTGCGTAATAAAGGATTTGCTTCTATTGTTGATTTTAAGCAAACATCTGCTCGTTATGAATACTGCGTTATGAAAACGAATGGGGTCATCCCTGCTCCTCATTTCCTTTAAGATGTTGCTGGGTTCAGCAGCATCTAGCTAGATCGATCCTGATGAGACTCATGCATAGTGACAAGGTTTTAGCTATCTCTCCTAATTTATCAATAAATTATTGAATTCATGCTTACTACGTTACTTCATCAACTGTATTGTAAATTATAGTCTGAATAAAGGTATTGTTTTATTTCTCCATGAGGTCCGCCTGGATAGCTACCACCCTCTTGGCGATGTCTACTAAAATCCAGTAGGTATAAGTAAATTCTCTTAGTTAAGTAAGCCGCCAAACGACTCTTGGTGTTCTGGGTAGGGCTTCAGAGTCAATTAATTCTTTCTTTTTCTTTCCTTTTTTGACCGGTGACGTAACAGCGATGCCTTTTGTGTCATTGATGTCCATAGGAGACGTAACTTACGCATCATTCAGGTGGATTGTCAGCTTCTTTGTCCGGTATTTCTATATGAGTGTGAAGCGTTATTTATTTATTTATACATTGAAGCTCTCTACAATACTTGCAACATACAAGTTCCAAACACGAACAATGGGACTAAAACACGGTCATCATCCTAGCCTGGTGAAAGATCCAATCCCTTTTCTTTGATCCAGTTATTATATTATCTTGCCAAACCTGTTTTTTATCCGCATAGATCAGAACTCGGTCAAGTGAGCCATCGGAAGTTCTTCGAGATCATTCCTTACAAGGATAGAAGAGAAATTTAGCAATCGCAACAAGTACTGTTCGCGTGCCAAGTGACTTCAAAGCTAATGGACCCAACTTGGCGCCGAAACTAGTTTTATAACTACTATAACGAGACAAGTTGCTGAGCTAGTTGCTATTAATTTCATCCACGACAATTGACATGGTTATTTGTTATGAAGATTGTTCTATCAGGGATGTAACCGACTGCAAAGGGAATTGCTAGTCCAGTAGATCTATTATTCACTTTTAGGAGTTTGTTTTAATAGATCGATGACTATAATAGTTCGGTAGATATTAATTCCATTGCAATTCACATGGTCTAACTTCTTTGAGTGATTAATACATACATATCATGAAGATTTAAATTGTAATAGAAATTTGAATATTCTTTTGAATAATTAATCTAAATAGGATTTTGAAATAATTTTTTGTATATGTAATTTTATGTTCTTGTATATTCGTGTTTTCTCCAGTGCCATGAATTTTTGAAGAAATCCTCTACTAACTTAGCGTGAAAACATTAAAGCCTCTTAAAAATTCATTACGAGGCATGTACACAAGCATTACCCATTTGTTGTTTACAAGAAATATCAGTAAATTATTCATGAAATTTTGACAGTGACAAGTTATACGTATTCTGTGTACTAGAAGCATTTGTCAGCATCATTTCTTATCTTTTTCATGAAAAGTTAGACAAGTGAAAGTTATGACTTTTTGAACGGAAATTATCTTAAGCATATTATAATATAACCAATGTGCTATTATTGCTTCTGTGATATAACAAAACAAAAACAAACACCGGATATTGTATTCACTCATAATAAAGAAGAAAAAGGTGTATTCAGAAGAAAAACAAAAAGGTGTGAAAAGAAAATAGAAGTGATGAATTTTATGTAGGTTATATTTTGTTGCGCCAGTTCTTTTCCACAGTGAAAACACTTGTGAAGGGATATTAGTCTCTAGTAAAATTATGTACTATTACTAGCTGACCCAGCGAACTTTGTATCGCCTAACAATTGATTAAATTACTAAAATGGCTATTAAAAAATAAGGGTTGATTGTAGAAGGGTGAAAATTAAGGATTGTATGTTTTTTTGTATGTTGTATCATAAAAAAATAGAAATTAAAAATTTTGTCTAAAAAATAAAAAAAAATGTTTAGGGGTGGACTACCCCTAACATTTAGGGGGATGAAAAATAAATGTTGGCCGATTCTCATACATACCGGATAAGCACAAAAAATTTCATCAAAATCGGTCAAGCCGTTTCGGAGGAGTATGGCAACGAAAACTGTGACACGAGAATTTTATATATTAGATGTTTTCGGTGGTAAAATTAGTAAGAGCCACAAGTTGGAGTAAATTGGATTCACGCTAAAAGTAATTTATCCTGCACGCATTTTCTTAGTTTATTATTTTCAAAGTTATGTGCGTATTTCAAATTATCCCTTGCTTTAGTCACATTGATGATAATGACGATAAAAATCAAACAATCTGAAAGGTATCTATTTAGAAAAAGAAAGAGAATTATAATAGTAGCAGCATTAAAAATGCAGTATTCAAATTATACGGAGTTCATCAAAGGAACTGCTTGAACAAAGTGACACTCGTTAGAGATGGGAATTTCTTTAATATTAATAATTTCAATATTAAAGGTAACGCAATAGTGGATGGGAATTGCAGTCGTTGATATTTCAAACAGAGAATTTATTACTATTGAACAAACAATCTCTGTGTAGATATTGCATATTATTTAGCTAATTTGTCGCTAATCTAGCTAATTTTGAATTTGTCAACTAAGACCAAGCATGAAGAATAAAAAGAGAGAAGAAAGTAAGTTAGAACGAGCTGGCTTACGGCTCCCACGAGCTTAATATAAGACACCGAATGATCATTTTAATGCTACTAATTGCAAATTTGTTAGAAACGACGAGTTTAGGTACATATTTTTTTAAACGCTTTTATTTAGCTTCACTTCGGAGCATCAAAGCATCAAATCAAATCTTGTAACGTTAATTTGAATGACTTCCCTTTAATGAAAATTGATGAAATTTGGCAGACATGTGTATTTCCGATGACAATACACGAAAATTAAAAAAAAAAAAAAAAAAAAAATTAAATTAAAAAAAAAATTCACAACTTGTAGCTAATTTTATAAACTAAACATTATTGAAATAAAAGCGTTTAAAAAAAAAAATTTTTTTTCATTTGACTTATTACTATTTATGTCTGTGATTTTTTCTATGGTTATGTTGTTATTTGTTATCCTCGATGGGATTGTGGTCTATGTGGTTTATACGAATGATGTGAGAGGTTCATTGTTTGTTTGTTTGTACTCAATAAAATATATTGTTCAGCCTCCACTTGATTGAATTGGCTTGGCTTCTACATATTCGTGATTAATGAATAAATAAATAAAATAAAAGGACATATTTTTTGCTGTGACTTAAAACCATATTTTTAATTTTTTGTAAAAATTCTAACAAGACTGTACTACTTTACAAAAGCGAACCATAAAATATGTAATAAACAGCAAAACATCGACAAGGAAGTAATTGAACTATTTCTAACTATCACCAGCGCATCTACAATTAGTTAGGAAACAAACAATGAACATACAAAATCATAGAATAAATATATAAAAGAAGTGCCTTGAAATTTTGTTATACATAGGAGTATGTTATAATTTACATTTACAAACATACAATTACACGTTACATTATGAATGCTGACAAGCTTTCTTCTATTAGATTTATATTGATTTATTTTGACGACCCGTGTGGCGCAATGGTTACCATGCCGGATCGCCGCGCCAAGGGTCCTGGGTTCGATTCCCAGCGAGGCAGAAATTTGAATGATGAGTTTGAATTTCTGTTCTCGGTCTGGGTGTGAATGTCCTTGTCTTGTGTGTTGTCCATGGCACCCACGACACAGGGAATCCTAGTGTGGGGCTATGAGTGTGAAGCGTTATTTATTTATTTATTTATTTATTTTATATATTTTATTATTACTCGTATAATACGAGTATACATAATTTAAAGAAGAATTACTTGTAAGTGTAAGCGAAGAATTGTATGTCTACTGTTATTCATCTTTTAATATTTAAGGAATGTGTCCGTTTTCCGGGATATAAACTTAACTAGACGATGAATCATAAGTTACAATTATGCGGAGTGTCATACAAATGTATTTAATGGCTTCCACGATACGTGCTCAGATGCACAAATGATACGTACAGAAAAATATCCACGCCTTACCTTTAGTAAGATGTATGTATACTCAAATAACGTGGGTGTCTTAAAGAGGAGAGCAAATACGATTTACTATGTAAAGTTCAGTTATTATGTTATTATTATTATAGTATAGGAAGTAGTTTACAATTAGTATAGACAGTAAGTACCCTTCTAGCAGTGTACATCTTCTGTGGAAATAACTAACAGATGTACGGCTGTTTATCAACGGCGAGTTTCGTGCGAGTTATGAAACTGCAATGTACAAACTTGTTCTGAGATGGTTTTCCACAAATTATTATTCGTAACACAGTTTGTCTGTGTAATTCTCGGTTGCTAGGAAAATTTTGACGTGTTTCTTCGTTTCTATTTTTCCTGAATTTGGTTGTCTCTTTTGTAAGATATTTTATCGGGATAGGCAGGAATAAAACGATTGGCTGTAAGCTCACTTGGTTCTGTACTACCCAGTTTAATCTCATTCTCAACCATAGATCTCAACCGTACTTATGCTTATAGTGATACATGCATACGTTTAAAAACTTTCATCCATATCTGTTCAGCCGTTTATGCGTGATGAAGTCACAAACATCCAAATATCCAGACTTTCATATTTATAATATTAGTAGGAAGGAAGGATTATAATACATATTAGCAGGATAGTAGGATTAGTAGGATCAGGATATTCATCAAACGCTTTCTTTGATCGGAATTCTTTTAGAAGTTTGATAAATCTATTAAAATAACTGGACAACCTGCTAGTAAACATCTATAACGAATGCTCCAAAGTGAAGGAACTATTATAATGACCACGATTTCCGCTTTCAGTGCAGCGATCGAACTGGCGATTTTTCAACTGAATGCGCTTTAGGGGCAAGCTTGCGCTTTGAAGAAAATGGCGTCTCGCGTTCAGGAAGCTATTTTAAAATGTTGCTTCTTAAAGCCATCCTTTGGAGACTTTTTTCACAATTCATTGATCAGGGTGTTATGTGGGAAAAGCATAACTTTTTACGTAAGATACATTATAATTGATGACAAAAATATTATACACTTACTCAACTATTGTTAAACAATGAAAATACACATTATGGAGATGCCTTTAATCCGTTCATGGACTATAAGCCATGGAACTCTTCTTATAAGAGAGGAGGCCTAGAAATACTCCACCAGGCTATTCCAGTACGGATTGGTGGAGATATAGTGGATACTGATAAGTAATATTATCAAAACAAAACTATACATATTGAAGCAACTATATTTTAAACATCAGCAAAGTCATGTGATTGTATACTTAGTTTGGTCAACTATTAGCCATGTTAAAAACGAATAATAATTCTCTATGCATTTGCGTAAAATAATATACGATTCTGCATTCGTAACAAAAATAAAGTACCATAAATCTAACAAAACGAATTCAAGATGCCCTTCTAAAGCAATTAATATGATTTATGACGGAAATAAAAACCCTTGCAGCAATTCAGCTGAATTTTTGCGTAAGCAATAGCCCAACCTTCATAATAAAAACTGGGCAAGTGCGTCAGGCCACGCGCAATGTAGGGTTCCGAAGTAGTAAGTTTATCGACTAACTCATTAACTACTTATGCTAACATAGCCGTGATAGCTTTATTTGTAAATGCATCATATTATAACCTATTTTTGTGAATTTTTTCACCTGTCCAACTTTAACCGTTTAGCCAGAAGGGGGAGGGGGGACATTTGAGTCTAACCAAAATTAACAATTTAAATCCAAGTATTTCGCAAACGCACCCCTAATTCCAAAAATGGTCTTAAGATACCATATTTTTGGAAGACCTTTTCAACGATACCCCACACTATAGGGTACGTGACGAAAAAAATGAATCCTCATGTTACCTGTAAGGGAGGTACCCTGAAAAAATGTTTTGCAATATTTTATTCTACAATTCTGTAGTTTTAATAAATATGTATATCCATGCCAAATTACAGCTTTCTAGCACTAAAGGTCTCGGCGCTTTGCATCGGACAGACGGACGGACGAGACGAAACTATTAGGGTTATGTTTTTACTTCGGAACCCTAAAAATTGATATTTATATTGCTTTGAATTCCTCAAAGGGTCGTTTTGTATTGTTAAAGGGTGCAAATTTATAACTCGCAACTATGGGTTTGAAAATCACCGCACCGTTTTCTTTTGATACTTGATAATAGATATTCTCTACTATCAGTGTTACTGACAAACGAAAAAACTTTTTTTTCGATGTCTATAGTAAAATACCTCTATCTCTCAGTACGAGTAGATGGACCACTGGACCACTGGGTAAATTGTCACCTTTGAATAATGACTCCGTTCAACCACCGTGGGAGTCAACAATGCGTTGCCAGCTAAGGCTACGATGAACTCGCATTTTAAATGCCTCTCTTTTAGGCAACCGAAGTACGTAAATACATCTAGTATAATATTGTCATTGGATGGAATACTATCCAAGTCCCTTTAAAACTACGCCGGGTCATAGCACTAGAATAGGCTAGTTGACAAAATTTGGAAAATAGTTTAAAACTATAGCTTAGCATCTATTTCACCCCAAAAATATATTATTCTAAGAAAAATAAGTCTTTTACATTAGTATTTTGAGTTTTTAGAAATGAACTTGAAATTGACCGCGAAAAAGGCCAAGACTGTCATGGCGTTTTGAATGACGTCACACCTCGCGAAACAGCCGTGTTTGTGTATGACAGTCAATTGTGTTTTTTAATAAATAATGAATTCCTCGTATTATAAATACTGTATAGTGCCCCAATGTAAAAGTACAACGATAAAAACGCCAAACAAATTATTCATATACGTTCCAAACAATAAACAAATACGTAGAAAGTGGTTAAATATGGCAAGGAGGCAAGATGCTCTTACTTTATCAACTGATTCCACAATTTATTTCTGTGAAGATCATTTTGATGTAAGTAAGTAATAAACACAACTTGATGTATCTATTTATAAATGTATAGTAAAAGAAATGAATTTTGCAAAATCTACCATAATATACCACACTTATCCTATAAAATATTATGACTTGAGTAGGATTTTATGATTTATTTGAGTTAAAATATTATTTTCGTTTTATAAAATGTAATAATTCATACTCTTCTTATTTTTTTAGTTGCCAAACGATATGATTAATTATACAGAGTATCATATTATGGGTAAAGTTTCTCGAGTGCGCATGAAACCGATGAACAAAAGTCGGTGTTTATTGCAAAAAATTTGCCAAGCATAACGGCGTCAATTTTGGGCAAATTACTGCTGTTTGCTTTGTTAAATCCTGATTCCATAGCAAATTATATCTGTCTTTCAAGATTAAACTAAAAACGAACTGTATTAATTTAACGAGAATTGCTGAAAACTCCAAATAATATGTTCATTTTATACGAAAATGACAGCTACAACGTAGTGTTTCGCGAGGTGTGACGTCACGCTTCCATGCGCTTCACTGATTGATGTTTAATGTCACGTGATTAAACGCCTCAATTTGTCGATTTTATTTTCCAAAAATATTATTAATCTTTTATTATTTTAATAGAAAAGCTGCATTTTTGTTTACTAATTATCATGGTTAATCATTAGAAACTCTAAGCCATTCGATTTATTCTTAGTGGAAACAAGCCTATTGATACGGTGACAATCACTTAGTTGGTATGTGTACTATGACCCTGCATATAACTGCCAAAAAACGTCTTCCGTATTTCTTGTTCATATTTCCTTGTAAAAAATGACGAAGCATTTCCGCTAGATTATTCTGTCTCAACGCGTCGACGTCGTTATTGCCGAGCCTCACGGTGATACGAACCGTGTGATGATAATTATATTCAGTTCACAGACTAATATCACTCTTGCTCGGTGACATTTAATTACCTTGTCTATTTACAGACAACGTTACTTTGCTCGTTGAGGGGAAATGTTTTATCGATGGTTTTCACTTTTGTGATTAATTTTCTTTAGAGCACAAGTTAATACATGAATGTTTTTAAGGACATAAGTTATATACGATACTAAGAACTTTAAAATTGGTCTCTCTCTGTTCAGGTTTATATTTGGAATCGAATAATAGATTTTATTGTATTCTAAACAATTAAACTGAACTCGCAATTTATCTTTAACTGGTATCTACTATTTAATTGCCTGACGTAAGTTGTCTAAAAATGTTCCGGTAACGTCTTCTAGAAATATTCTTACTTATCAGAGATATTAAGTAACAAATGCATCAGTTAGATCAGGGGCTACGATATTATGGGATTATTTTTCGACAACGACTTTCGATTTTACGATTTTTTTCGACTTATACGCATGTGACGTATGCGCATGTGACTACATTTTGATGTGACCTCACGACGATATATTTTTCGTTGATAAACGTTTTGCCGAATGACCTTTTCATCAAATCACTGTAACGGTTGTAATTTTACATGACAAAAGACTCATTAATAGAACGAACTTTACTTCATGTTATATCTGTAGAGTCGTCCTTTTAAAATTTCAACTCTTTTCTTAATATAAATATTATAAACGAGAAATTCTTGTAGGTATTTCAATCACTTTGTAAAAACCATTCGAAACTATTTCGATTAACTCCTTGAAAATCAAGGTCTCATTTTCAAAAACAATCTGCGTCATGTATTTCCTCTTTAAATTCGGTAATATTGTCATTTGTTTTCCTTAGGGTATAACAAAACAGTGCTTTGATGCAATATGTGTAAGTATGTATACAATCTCTATTTACAAAACTACTGGGAATATACTCCTAGCTAATCTATACTAATATTATAAATGCGAAAGTAACTCTGTCTGCTACTCAATAACGCCTAAACCACTGAACCGATTTTGATGAAATTTGGTACAGACATATAATTGAGCTCGGGAATGAACATAGAATACTTTTTATCCCGGAAAATAGACCTGTTCCTGAGGGATAATTCTTCCACGCCAAAACCGCTGAACCGATTTTGATGAAATTTGGTACAGATATAGAATTGAGCTTGCGAAAGGACATAGGATACTTTTTATCCCGGAAAATAGACCGGTTTCTGAGGGATAACTCTTTCAAGCCACTAAGCCGATTTTGATGAAATTTGGTACAGATATAGAATTGAGCTTGCGAAAGGACATAGGATACTTTTTATCCCGGAAAATAGACCGGTTTCTGAGGGATAACTCTTTCAAGCCACTAAGCCGATTTTGATGAAATTTGGTACAGATATAGAATTGAGCTTGCGAAAGGACATAGGATACTTTTTATCCCGGAAAATAGACCGGTTTCTGAGGGATAACTCTTTCAAGCCACTAAGCCGATTTTGATGAAATTTGGTACAGATATAGAATTGAGCTTGCGAAAGGACATAGGATACTTTTTATCCCGGAAAATAGACCGGTTTCTGAGGGATAACTCTTTCAAGCCACTAAGCCGATTTTGATGAAATTTGGTACAGATATAGAATTGAGCTTGCGAAAGGACATAGGATACTTTTTATCCCGGAAAATAGACCGGTTTCTGAGGGATAACTCTTTCAAGCCACTAAGCCGATTTTGATGAAATTTGGTACAGATATAGAATTGAGCTTGCGAAAGGACATAGGATACTTTTTATCCCGGAAAATAGACCTGTTCCTGAGGGATAACTCTTTCAAGCCACTAAACCGATTTTGATGAAATTTGGTACAAATATAGAATTGAGCTCGGGAATGGACAAAGGATACTTTTTATCCCGGAAAATTGACCTGTTCCTGTGGGATAACTCTATCAAGCCACTAAACCGATTTTGATGAAATTTGGTACAGATATAGAATTGAGCTCGGGAAAGGACATAGGATACTTTTTATCCCGGAAAATAGACCTGTTCCTGTGGGATAACTCTTTCAAGCCACTAAACCGATTTTGACAAAATTTGGTACAGATATAGAATTGAGCTCGGGAAAGGACATAGGATACTTTTTATCCCGGAAAATAGACCTGTTCCCGAGGGATCACTTTTTCAAGCCACTAAACCAATTTTGATGAAATTCAGTTCAGATATAGAATTGAGCTCGGGAAAGGACATAGCATACTTTTTATCCCGGAAAATAGACCTATTCCTGAGGGATAACTCTTTCAAGCCACTAAGCCGATTTTGATAAAATTTGGTACAGATATAGAATTGAGCTCGCAAAAGGACATAGGATACTTTTTATCCCGGAAAATAGACCGGTTTCTGAGGGATAACTCTTTCAAGCCACTAAGCCGATTTTGATGAAATTTGGTACAGATATAGAATTGAGCTCGGGAAAGGACATAGGATACTTTTATCCCGGAAAAAAGACCTGTTCCTGAGGGATAACTCTTTCAAGCCACTAAACCGATTTTGATGAAATTTAGTACAGATATAGAATTGGGCTCGGGAAAGGACATAGCATACTTTTTATCCCGGAAAACAGACCTGTTTCTGAGGGATAACTCTTTCAAGCCACTAAGCCGATTTTGATGAAATTTGGTACAGATATAGAATTGAGCTCGGGAAAGGACATAGGACACTTTTTATCCCGGAAAATAGACCTATTCCTGAGGGATAACTCTTTCTCGCCTAAACAACTGAACCGATTTTGATGTTTGGTACAGATATAGAATTGAGCTCGGGAAAGGACTTAGGATACTTTTTATCACGGAAAACAGACCTGTTCCTGAGGGATAAGGTCAAATTTTGTTATATGTAGTTGATAGATTCGTTATTTATGAAGCGATTTTTATGACTCTTTTTAGGGTTCCGAAGTCAAAACGGAATTGTCATAGTTTCATCATGCCCATCCGTCCTTCCGTCCATCCGTCCGTCCGTAGCATAGCGCAGAGGCCCTTAGTGCTAGAAAGCTGTAATTTAGCAAGGATATACATGTTTATTTAAACTTTAAACTGATAGAATAACATTTTTAAAAATATGTTTTTAGGATACCTACCTCTCCTAGAGGTAATATGGGGATAATTTTTTTCCGTCACGCACGTGCGGGGTATCGTGAAAAAGGTCTCTCAAAAATAATATGGGTCTGCTAAGTCCATTTTTCGATTGAGGGGTCTGTTTGGGAAATATTCGTAAGTGTTGGACACGTAAAAAAATTCATGGCAATACCATTAAGATGAATTCAAAAGGAAAACTATCATGGCTATATTATTAGCATACGTAGTTATTGAGTTCTATAAACTTAGAACTTCGGAACCCTATATTACCAGTGACCTGACACGCTATTAGCCAGTTTTTTAACCAACTTCAAAAAAGTAACAGGTTCTCAGTTCGACTGTTATAAACAAAAATTAACTTTAACATAATTTGAAAAATCAATCTTTTAAGGGTTAATTCAGGGAATGTTAATACGAAACTTCGTCATTTTTAGGGTTCTGAAGTAAAATCGTGACCCTAATAGCTTCGTCATATCCGTCCGTCAGTCTGTCCGTCTGTCCAAAGCAAAGCGCCGAGACCCTTAGTGCTAGAAAGCTATAATTTGGCATGGATATACTTACATATTTATTAAAACTCCAAAATTGTAGAATAAACTACTGAAAATAATTTTTTTTCGGGGTACCTCCACTACAGGTAAAGTGAGGATTAATTTTTTATTTATCCCTATAGTGTGGGGTATCGTTGAAAAGTTTTTTCAAAAATATTATGGGTCTTTTGAGACCATTTTTGGATGTAGGGCTCCGTTTGCGAAATACGTAAATTTGGAGTAAGAAGTTGTAAAACGAACAGATGAGTCACCTCATGGTAAGTGGTCACTTTCGCCAATGAACATTAGCAACGCTAAAGGAATCACTGATTTGCTGCTGCCCAAAAAGAAAAGAAAGATATGTTTTTTGTGTATTCTGTAAAATTACAATGTTTTAAAATTCAAAAACTCTCAGGCCCTGACTTAGAAAACCTCTAAATTCTAAAAAGTTCAATTATTTTGGGACCTTTCCTATGGGTGGGTCATTAATGGCTCACTACTGAGCACTCACTCTTGAGGACGCCTAGAGCATACTCCACCACTTTGCTCCAGTGTGGATTGATGGAGGGATTAGAAATCAACCCAAGTGTCGGAAGTCATTATGCCGGGCGAGGACCTTCAGTATGTCATAACGACTGTTATCTTACGACAACAACCGGGACCGACAGCTTTACGTGCCCTCCGAAGCTCGGAGAGCTCAAGAATTTTTTGCCACTAGCGGTCACCTATCCAACTACCGACCGCGCTCGCTATTATTTAACTTCATCGATTACTATTCGAACCGACACAAGCCGCTGCGCCCGGGCTATGAATGCTTCTCCCGATGGGTAAATTAATGGGTTGTAAGAACATGTCACTTTTGCTGTAATTTTGGTGAAGAGTTTAGTATCTTGCTGACTACCAATCACGCTACAATATCAGATCGTAGTTATCATTTCATTATCAACACTAAAGATTTGTTTAATATTTTACTCATTTACATAATACGATATATGTACTAAGTGTAGGTGTTTTAGCTTCAACATATAATGGACTATTACAAGACACGGATCTCCTCTCTTCATAGTATGGACAAGTTTGCTGTCAATGTATGAAAATCATGTTTTATAATGAAGGGATCTTTATTTTCGGCGTACGAAGTCGCGGGTAACAGCTAGTTAATAATAATGAGATGATTTAAAATTAGAATATTAATAGGCTTTCCTTACTCAACTGACATCACTATTGCTCGCTGACATTTATTCGATAACCCTTTAATGGCAAGTATGTATACTATTGTGTACACTATGTTTGTACAACCCTTTCCCTTTCTACATTGACGTTTTGTGATATTATGGCTGAAACGCTTATTGTACCGTTTATTATACCAATTTCTTCTAATACTCAATACATTTTGATTTCTACTAAGTAATATTATAAATGTGAAAGTTTGGATGTTTGTGATTCCATGACAAAAACAGCTGAACAGATATGGATGAAATTTGGCACACCGATAGTTCTTGACCTGTCTTACCGGAAAGAATACTTTTTATCCCGGAAGTCCTATACCCAAGGGATAGGAGGTAAAATTTAGTTTTAGTTAGTTTATTTATTGCACGTTTTATTGGAGGTGCTACGCATGTCTTAAATTTTATACCATACCATCATACATGTCAATCACGGATTGCTGCAAAATAACGCCTGACACTATTGACTATTGTAACTTTTGTGTATTATATTAAGTAAAAAGATAACGCCATATTGAATTTAGGAAAGATCATATCGCAGATTTTCTGTTAGGCCCAGCAGTTGTTGAAATAATTGAATGAGACAAGCATATCCCACGGGAAATTCCTCTCACTAACATTTATTGAAATGAAAACATGCCCAGAATAATATAAATATGGAAACAAAGTAAATCAAACATCTCCATAATTCCCCGTAGTGCGAGTCGGTTCACTCGGCTTATCCTGCACCTGACGCCCACCCTTGTCTTTCTATTTACAAGCTTTAGAAATTATTCTTTTACTGCTGTTATTTTTCATTCATTGACACAAAATAAATAAACAGGAACATAGTTGAAACCTCAGGTTGAAACACAGGAAATAGGCAGTCAGTTTGCCAGTGAGTCAGTCAAAATGTCAAGTGTCACTCAGCAATTTTTCTGCGGGCTTAAGAGCCTGTAATTTCTCTTTTCCTTCTTCTGACCGGCAACGCATCTGGTATATGTCTATGGGCGATGGTAACCACTTACTATCAAGTGGCTTGTATCCAAAGTTTTCGACTATTCACCTAAAAAACGCTATAAACGCTACGCTACGAACGCAGTCATTTCATAAACCCTCTACATAACTTTCTCCACTCTCTAATTCCGCGCACACCTGAGCCTCATTCCGGTACACAGATACATCTTCATCTAAGTATAAAAATATCCCCTTGTTTTATAAAAGGAAAAGGGATTTCACCTGAACGGGATGACTCTTTAGCTTACTTAGCAGCGTACCTACTTACAAAGCGGAGATTGTTTGAATCTCAATGAGGCAGAATTTTATGTGGCGGAAAATTTTCTAAATCGCATAAATATGCATTTAATAGATTAGTATAAATATATACGATAAATATAACTTATAAAATTAGGATATTTACAAGAAGATGACTGATGTTTTATAATTTTTGAAATGAAAACTTCTTTAGCATCGTTGTGATTTGAAAGTCGATGAAACGAAAAAGCGACAGTAAAAAGAGACAGACACATAAATTCATAAGATTTAACGTGGTAGAAAATTAGATAGGAAGCATTTTATTGTTTCTTATGTTCGTGGTTCTCTTTGAGTTACATTAAAAAGTGCTAAGTAGTATTCATAGATGTCGCGAGGAACAAGATAGAAGATTCGTTTTATTGCTGGATAGATTATGATCATTACTAAAACCTACAATTATCATCTTCCCGAAATTTTACATTCGTCTCATTATCTTGAAAGCAAAATTTTTGAAGGTTTCACTTCTACCACGTGTGAATTGCACACATTTTTAATTTTTTTATGTTACAATTTTATTATTCTGAAAGGAAGTAGAATTGTTTATACTAGCTGTTATTATAGACTTATAAACTGTTGTAAATTATCGTAAAATTATTTTCATCTAGTATGATAAATTATTTGGTTTTTCATTAATTTGAATTGCCTATGGTAATATAATCAACGATTAATCGATCAAGTGATATTGTGAGGGTAGAAGTATAAAAAGCAATTAAGAACGTTTTATGGTCCACTCTCAATTCTGTCCCAATGTAGAACCGGATATGAAGTAAAGTTAATACATTGCTATTATATTGTTATAATGGTTTATTGTGTGTTGTGGATTGTTATTATGGTGGTTCAATTTTATTAATACCAATATAGATTACTAATAATTCATTATTTCAGCCATCCTTACTATAAGATAAATAATATAATTTTGTAATATTATACTTATTCATCTTACATAATATACCTTTTAAATGTTTCACATTCAACTTGAATCAGAGCTAATTTATTCATCTTCCAAAATTTGATTCATACATGCTAACAAACTTAGGTATTGCAAGACAAGTTAAATAAAAGCTTATACGTAATAATATTAAATTGAAATGAGAAAAAACCCCGACAGTTTTATTTACAAAAATCATAGCTAAGAAATCCCGATTAAGTCACCTTTCAAACAAAAAAAACGATATCAAAATCGATTCATCCGTTTAGGAGCTACTATGCCACAGACAGACATACAGATACACAGATACACAGACACGTCAAACTTATAACACCCCTCTTTTTCGTCGGGGGTTAAAAATACGGGTATAGAGAATGTAAGGAGCGTCCGGGGCGTAGTAGGTAAAATGAAAACGAATGCAAAACCTTTTCCCCAGCGCAGTGTGCCACTTATCGTAGTAGGGTTCGGAGCTCGTATTTTCAATTTGTCTGCCCGAAAGCTACTTCAGCATAGCGCATTGGGATGAAGGAGCATTTGTAAACGTATCCAAATTACTCTACCTTGCTCGTGATGTACTCTTCTGGACACCCTTCGGTCCGTGAAGCTGTAAAAGCCGAAAGGGCCAAGAACAACTGCTGTTTCAAAAAGCTGAACAACAGGCCTGGCTTCGTCTAGACACGCGGTAGCGTGTCCAGCCAAAGTTCAAAAAGGGATCAGCAACCTAATTCACGTAACTTTAAGACGCATCGATTAAGTTGCAGTGACGCTGCAATCAAGTTGCAGTGACGCTGCAATCAAGTTGAAGTTTAGCGTCTAAACCGTATTCTCGTAATTTTTGAACTGCGCGTCAACTGCCATGCATCCTGCGCGCCTGACAAACTTTTCTTCGACTATTTAGTACTCTGTGTTTGTGTTGTCATATGAGAAAACAAATAAACTTATTAATTAATCAAATACAATTTATATAAACGTTGAAGAATATTTACTTATTATCCCAATAAGGATTTTAATGATATTCATATGAAAACGCTGAAAAAGTCAAGTATAAGTTGAAAAATGTCGATATACCCCATAACGCAAGTAATTGCACGATCAACTGTACCCAATTAGCTAAACTAAATTATAAATGACAAAACTTTACAGGTTATGCAACATTACCGTTAGATATTTCAATCAACCCAGTATCCGATCAAATATTCAAGAATAACAACATGTTCAAAGCTAGCATTCGTCGAAATATTCAGGAGGTAACATGATGAGATATTCAGAGCATCTCTCAACAAATGATCAACCTTTCGTATGAAATGTACGAGATGTATTGTGCTTAGGACACAATGCTTCGTTCGCTTTTGCCGATATTTTGTCAGAATAGGCGCTTTTGAACGAAATAATATTGCAGTTTCAATGGACGGATACAATAATATTATATTTATTGTAGAAGATGAGTAGCGTTATGATAAAACATTTTATGTCTGTTGTGTTCGATATTAGCTGCAATAATTGATTTTATCACATCTATTGAATTTATTGAATTATTGAATGATGACTTCAGTCTCCAGCAGTGGACCTCTAACGAGACATTTGGCTGCGTAAGAGGGAATATCAAAATGTAAATGATGAGTTCCAGGATACGAATTCTGTACGCTTTCGGTAATATTTAAAGGTGAAAGCCATATGGATATTGATACAGTAATTTTTAAGATAATAATGATCTTAACGTAAATTTCAAGATTCTACCATTGTACAACAGACAAAAGTAACTGTGTATTCTATGTATGTAGTGATTTGTTCACAGTAGGTATAATAATAATGTACATAAATGACATGATACTACACGAAATACAAAAACATCGCTCACGGCAATAGAACCAATCAATAATGTCCAGTACGAGGTCAATACGTACGCGTACGAACGATAATATTCAAACAAATTACGATAAAACCGGAGTCAACGAGGTGAACGACGCATCGATCACGTAATGACGTTTACGTGGCCTGACACCCGTGCCCGATTTGGTAGCTTGCCAAGAGACCGGCAGCTCAACAGGTCAGTAAGGCCTGGTAAGTAGAAATGTATATAACGACGCTTGAAAGGAAAAATTTACTATGCGACATTGAGCTTAGTTTACTTAGCGACATTGAACTTTACAGGAGAGCAGTTTGAAGTTGAATTTTTAGAAAAGTTGTTCTATATGCCATAATATAGATGATAAAGTAATGATTCCAAAACAGTAAGAATAACGTTGGTAGAAGGATTACAAAAAATATATGATTTTTTTCTAAAAATTCCAACTTTAAATTTTCTACTATAAAGTTATCTCAATGTCGCTTAGTCAATTTTTCCTTTAAAGCGTCGATAACTAGTTAGTTTGTTGAATAGCAAAATTATCATTGAGTAAAATGTTATTAAAAAACATGTAAATTGCCAGTCAGACACTCGCACAGGTTCTGTTATTTGTTTCTTGTGATGTAATTTTAAGGAGACGGAACCATAAAAAGAATAGGCTAGTTGACAAAATTTGGAAATTAATTTAAAACTATAGCTTAGCATCTATTTCACCCCAAAAATATATTATTCTAAGAAAAATAAGTCTTTTACATTAGTATTTTGAGTTTTTAGAAATGAACTTGAAATTGACCGCGAAAAAGGCCAAGACTGTCATGGCGTTTTGAATGACGTCACACCTCGCGAAACAGCCGTGTTTGTGTATGACAGTCAATTGTGTTTTTTAATAAATAATGAATTCCTCGTATTATAAATACTGTATAGTGCCCCAATGTAAAAGTACAACGATAAAAACGCCAAACAAATTATTCATATACGTTCCAAACAATAAACAAATACGTAGAAAGTGGTTAAATATGGCAAGGAGGCAAGATTCTCTTACTTTATCAACTGATTCCACAATTTATTTCTGTGAAGATCATTTTGATGTAAGTAATAAACACAACTTGATGTATCTATTTATAAATGTATAGTAAAAGAAATGAATTTTGCAAAATCTACCATAATATACCACACATAACCTATAAAATGTTATGACATTCCATAGTAGGTAAATGCGACTCTCTGACTGGTAACTGCTAATTAAATGAGACTTTGTTTGTTCTTCACATTATACTTACACAGAAGTTTTAACATTGCGGAATTCCGATGAACAAAAGTCGGTGTTTATTGCAAAAAATTTGCCAAGCATAACGGCGTCAATTTTGGGCAAATTACTGCTGTTTGCTTTGTTAAATCCTGATTCCATAGCAAATTATATCTGTCTTTCAAGATTAAACTAAAAACGAACTGTATTAATTTAACGAGAATTGCTGAAAACTCCAAATAACCTGTTCATTTTATACGAAAATGACAGCTACAACGTAGTGTTTCGCGAGGTGTGACGTCACGCTTCCATGCGCTTTGCTGATTGATGTTTAATGTCACGTGATTAAACGCCTCAATTTGTCGATTTTATTTTCCAAAAATTTTATTAATCTTTTATTATTTTAATAGAAAAGCTGCATTTTTGTTTACTAATTATCATGGTTAATCATTAGAAACTCTAAGCCATTCGATTTATTCTTAGTGGAAACAAGCCTATTGTGCTAAAGAACCCGGCGTTGCATTTTTGATGCCCAGCAATTATTTACGTAGTTAGGTACGTACCCACATCAGTAATATATACTTAGATGCAGTTTTCAGTTGAAGATTTCAATTGGTTGACAAATAAATAAGATTTGTCAATCAATTGAAAAAAATAATATTATAATGCTAATTCCTTACAGTATTTTCATCTCAACTTCCCGATGCGAATAAGGGCGTTACTAGTTATACTCTATTGGGTTAGGAGGAAAAGTTTAGTAAACAAGGTGAAAGATCAATTGATAGGCCGGGGGCTGAAACGTGGCTCGTCATGGGTCCGTAGAATTATGTAAAACAAGCATCCGTTTGGGCGGACGCCAACCTTGTGATGAGTTCAACAGGTCAACAGATTACTGTAGTGGGAATTACTTGTGCAAACATTTTGGTTAAACAACGACATTATCATTAAGTAAATTGTTATGTGGCGGAGTGGCTGAGTAATTAAATTATGTGCGTCCCTTACTAATTGGAGTTTTTAATTTTAGTCACTGAAGTGTAATCTACGTGATAACTTTTTTTGGTTTAGGAAATAGTTTTGACTGCTATAGAGTTCTTTATAATTATGTATGATCATTACAATACAATCATATATATATGATCATTACAAATATTCAAGGTATGATTATTACAATACAATCTTTGTTTTTACATTTTGGCTAGCATAGTACCGTATAATAATATTAATACGTCATGATATTTCTTATTGTTTCCCGTAGTGCGTTTTCCGACGCGACGGCTGCGAAATATTATATTTATCATACGAAACCGCCCGTAAAGCGTCGATTTTATCGGCTATAATCCAATCTACACAATTAAAAGAGAACTAACAACAGAAATAATTTAAGTGAAAAATGTGGGTCAATCAGTTTATCACGAACTAAGAGCTCTTACATTTAATGCCTCTTTAATTAAGTAAAATAAAAAAGTCTTAAATTGTATTATTTATTTTTGAAATATTACGAATTGGTTCTTTTGAATGCATGCTATTTTATGTTTTCAGTTACTTTATAAGGTTATTATTGTCGTTATTTCTTCAAGTTAAGGAAAACTTATTATAACAGTACTTCATACCTGATAGATCAGTTAAAATCTGTAGAAACAAAGAAAATAAATGTTACTAAATAACCTTAAAACAGAAGTACTATTTTTGTGCATGCGGGTTATTTGAATATCGTTAGTACTTTTATCTACAGTGAAGTAGTGAAAAATAGTAAAAATATGGCAACATGGGTTTAAGGCTGAGGCAAAATAAATAATATCGTCCTTTTCTGAGAGATATATAAACTTATAATAATGTAATAAAAAGCGCTCTAGTGGAAAAACATGATACCAAATTTGTAATTTATAAAAACATTCTTTTTTACCAAGCACTTTATACTGCTACTTAAATTTTATAATTATATAGGTTCGGTGCGTTAAGTGCTGAAAAATATTTCTTCAGATCATTAAATAACATTCCCTTTTAAGTTTCACATTATTCTTCGACACTCCTCACAGCCTACCCTTAATGAAGAGATCAAAATTAAGTAAACAAAGCTTTAATTGCTCGACCCGGTTAATGGATGATGGCCTGAAACAAACATAATAGAGGAGACACGAGTACCTAAAATCTTGTAAAGCGGAAAGATTCCAGATACTCCCAGTAGATAGAGGCCGTCGCATAAAAATTTCCGCTCTGATTCTAAAAACTTATGTTTTAGAGCATTATTAGATGTAATGTCAAATAACTCATTTTAAAAACTTACACCTTCATACACTTAAATCATAAAAGTGACGTTCTATACAAAGTTGGTGCTAATTCAGTCGGAAGTCATTCCATTGTCAGTCCGTCAAGTCACAAAGGTCACATAAACGCTGCGGAGCGAGTGATCCCTGGCAATATATTTCCTTGATTCAGAAGTTTATGTGGCACTTGTATCCGAGGAATTACGTGACGGCAGTGAAACTAGGTAAGATCAATAGTTACGAGTATGGGCGGACGCTACCGACTCAAAGTTCCCGAGGAATCTACTTAAAGAAACAAGTTCAGCACAAATAATGTCGCACTCTGCGCGCTAAAGTTTGCAATTTGGTAGGTATTTTCACTAACCTACGGGTCGGTCTACTAACCTAACCTATCACTGTCTACACTCATTACTACTTACTCATTTAGGTTCATCAATCGTGTAATGTCACTTGTTGATGTAAATTGACAGCAGCTGATCTGATTCTACCCTTTCTTTTTTTTCTCGAAGTCTGCTATAGATACTGCTTCGTGGGGAGTTCATTGGTTATGTCAGACTTGATCTGACTCCGAAAAAACTATTATAAAACCCCATGGCACACATCCAAAACTAGCAGCTGATTCCGCCCTGAGTTTAAAGCTCTCGCTGTGAAAAATCTATGCCTTAGCATGTACCCACACTAAAGTATTTTTAAAGGATTCTTTTTATTTATTGTTTTATGAGTGATTAAATTTATTTAAAAGTATTGTCTTCTTTTAAATAGATTTAATCACTCATAGCGCCAATCTGGGATCACCTGTGTCGTGGGTACCATAGACGTCTGTCTATGTTACATACTAGGAATCTGTGACAAACATCGAATAGGACTACAAGAAAACTCTAAGGAGGAAGTTCTGTAAGTGTTGAGTCATAACTCTAATATTATTATGCATTGTTACTAATTAAGACTTATATGGAAGAGCTCATTTTGTTATCGCTGCTTCCATTAGGTATTAAAGTTGCTAGTTGCTGAAGCGACTTTATCAAACCAGAAATTACCTTATTTTAGCATACCTAATCAAAATAGGATAACGAATAGGCGTAAAATTAATTGGATTGTTATAGTTTTTAATTAATATTGCAGCGAACTAGAAACATCTGCCCGTTAAAGCTTAAGATTGGGCGAAGCCGGAATGTTCGCCAATATTAATATTGCCAGCCCATTATCTGATCCAAACAATAATTGAATTTGGTACAAAATTTAATTAAGTTTGGCATAAAATTACTAGTTATTAACCATTTTATTGTGTTTAAATTTTGAAACATTTCAAGTATTTAAAAGGAGTTTAAGAGAGATTGCTTTTGTGAAATTTAACTGCACAGGATGGCATTTTGTCGTCCAAGTTACAGCACGAAAGTCTGTGATAAACTAGCATAGTTTTTACATATAGTTAATTATGTGTGCGTGGTGCGTGTAAATAAACGAAAGTAGCGTAGTTTTTGTGGTCTCACTTAAGTTCAGGACGGTGAGTTAAATAAATATGACGATCAAGGACAAGGGAAGATGCCATCAAGGACTTCATAATTATTCTGAGGTCGTCTTATTTAGTTAAACCAATATACCCTGCCTCCTTTTCCCGTAATTATTTGTTTCTTTTTGCTTTGATGTTCTGAATGCGGAAAAGAATAGTCGACGAATAAAATGGGTTAAATCACAGGGATAAATAAATAAATACTGTGGAACAAGATAATTTTAATAATAACCATAATGGTAACTATTTAAAATAATTACCATAATTTCATTTGATTCGTATCGTAATAAGATATTTTTACATTTCACAGTATTGCTACATTACTGATAAAGAGATGCAGGTAACTAAGACATCCCTTTTAGCCAACCAAGCATTTATGTAAGTCCTGCCATCTGGGTACCTTGTTCATTGGAACGTGAATAAAATTTATAAAATTTTCAAAATAACATTCATATTTTAACCGCTTTAAACGCTTAGTATTTCTTCTTTTGAAATAATATTAAGTACTTAATTAATGTTTTAAATTGTAACCTTACTTTACATTCAATATATTCACCTATTCATGTTCATTTGTGTTCATACATGTTATGTTCAACGAACCACAAGTATTCGGATTTATAATAAACAAATGGATGGAAGGATGGATGGATTATAATAATCACTGTAAGTAGGCACAACACTGTAGGGACACAACCGTTCGCTCCGAGCTCCAAGTAAAGACTGACTTGTAACTGAGCAACTAGTGAATGAACTAGACTAACAAGCAAGGCGCCATCTAGCGATACCGGTGCACAACTCCATTAGGACATACCGATACTTAAAGAAAAAATTAAAGAACACAACACAAAATAAAAAATTTTGATTATCATATAAAATAACAGAATAACATTATACCTAATATGATTTATTAGTTAAGAGCCTAGTTACCATTTGAAAGGGTTTATAAACCAGAAGAATAATATAGAATATTAGCTTCAATACGAATAGGAACTAACAAAGGATCTGTGGCGGATAAAAGACATTGAGCTTTAGTGCTTTCAGCCAGCATTAAAGAGGCGGTATTGGGGTTGCGGTCCAAATCCCTTCCCTGAGAGGCTTTATTCCCTAATTTAATTACACCGTCTGATGACCCCATCATCGCTCCCTACTCAACCTCTGTTTTATTTTTTAAATCGAGGGACCGAAAGCGACATTGAAAAATTGATACGACGCATCCCACCCTCGTGTATAATAGAATAGACGTACAGCTGTAATTTTACAATTATTTGTTACTTAAGTAATTTTTATTTAATGTGTATGAAGTTTCTGGCACACTTATAATGATTATTAGATACAATTAGCATACGAGAATTAGCATAAAATATATGTAGTAAGGTATTAGAAATTATATCTAGGCGATTAGAAAATACTGAGATGTGTACGTACCATCAATTTTATATTATTATATTTATTATTATGTAAATAGGTAAAAAAACGAACAGTCATTCGTAGAACACCTAACCTGATGGTAAATTATAAACACTAGCCAAATAGTTACATACATAAATATTTCAAAGACATCGGATTCCTTCCCTCATGAATCTGAGTGTGTGTCTCTTCTTAGTAAATTTGAGTTTTTTAACGAAGATCTTAAACACTTATTACTTAGAGGTAAAAATACATGTACCCCGAGTAATGAAAGTAAATTATATTATTCGCCTTTATAGTAAAGTAATAATATTATAATATTCGATGATAATAATTTAGGGACACATTTAATATTCTTCGGCTTTATTCAATTTCGCAGGTGGCGATCCGTGGCTGACACATTCTTAATTGAATTTTGCCTTCGCTAATGCTTATGAAATGGCAATGGTGTCAGGAGTCGCTGTAAATTTATAAGGCCTCTTTTATTGTACACAAGCCTCTTTCTACACTCCACGTGGTTGCAATACATATACCTGACGTATTGCAACTACGGGGACTAGTCAAAATTGACACACACAGTTTTGGGAAAGAGAAAACTAAGTAAGTAAGAGTAACTTAGCGTGTCTGTCATTATAAATTAGAATACTATTATTTTCACTAAACATATATAAAATATGAAACTATGTGGATTTTGTTTTTATGTTAAATCATTATGGTAAATCGACCAATACGCTTTTGTAAAAATTCGACCAATACGCAGCCATAATCAGTGGATACGAACTAACGAATGGCTAAGAAGAATGCCAAATTATTGGCTCTCTGAAAATATAATTTCAGGGTTTATTATAAATTGACATTAGCTTAACTATGTAAGGAACCCTTTGATTGGGAAGGAACAGAGATCTCCAACCAATGGGACCCTTGCGTCATATCCTCGTCAGTTATTCACCGGAGTGCATCATAAGGTGAATGTACGAAGCCTATGACGTCAAGTTAGATTATTTATAATATAAAAGACAAAAGTATAACTGCCTACGATATTTGCTTAGAGTTAAAATGTTGCTTTTAAAAATATTTTTACTTAAATTTAAATAATTACATTTTTTTATTAGTTTCTCAACGAAGTTTCGTTTCTCACATGCATCCTGCCTGTGTTAACATATGGGAGCGAAACATGGGCTTTAACAAAAAGCGTAACAAATAAACTCTCCGTATGTCAATATGCCATGGAAAGGAGTAGGTATGACTAGGATCAAAAAATAGACAAACTTAGGAGTAGCAGCATCAGAAGCAAGACGAAGGTCCAGGAAATAACTCTGAAAATAAGGAGACAAAAGTGGAAATGGACAGGACATTTATCAGGGGAAGGGATAACTGGAGTAAAATAATCACGCAATAGTATCCAAGAGATAGAAAGAGGAAGAGAGGTAGACCACAAAGGAGGTGGGACGACGATATTAGACAAGTCGCGGGAATAACATGGGGTAAACAGCCATAGAAAGGCCCGAATAGAAAAGATTGGAGGAGGCCTTTGCCACCTGGCAAACGTACACGCAAAAGTGGAAAAAAATAACAATTTACGAATAATTAAAGAAATATTGTCATGTCCGAAGGAAGGCTAGAAATAAATTAGTTTCATTATTCACAAAAAGTAGACCTAAATAGAAAAACAATATCTTCAGAACTGAATTTAACACTACTCATTTTGAGATTAATCACTTAGTACTCGGAGCAGTAGGTATTGGCATCCCTACATCTAATACCCAGATTAACCATAAATCAACCCTCCAGCGACCTCTAGTCCCTGTTCTTCGTTAACTCGGCCTCGTCATGAATTTATAATCCTCTTCCGTTGGCTCTGGTGATCGGAAGTGGGTAGTCAGGTTATTTACGGTTTTTACGTGCGTAACAAACTCATTCGCTCAATGTTTATAAGATAATACGAACGCGTATTTGGTTGCGTGCGTCGGTAGATTGAATGGAGTTTTATTTTCCGGGATTATTTTCACATGGCTTACATTAGGCTTGCCCTGTAGTTAGTGTAAGTTGGAAGTAATGAAGTAAGTAAATATATAAATAATTTAACAATATTTTATTTATTTATAATAGGTACGATTACTATATTCTATGATAAAATTTTGGGGTATCTGGCAGGGGGATGAAACCGTGCTAAGTGTCTGGTAAATTCTGATATTATAATTCCTAAGAAAATATAAAAAACTGAGCTTTATACTTTTACGAATTTTAGATCCAATTTCAAACACCTTTGTTACCTGGCACCTGTCAAACACCTTTGTTACCTGGCACCTGTCAATGTAACCATCATCCAAACTTCATAGTCTGGCAGCGTTCTAACTATGATAGGGACATACACAGAGAAAATTTAAGGTTTATAATATAAGGAGATCATCCTTATTTTATGGCTGTCGCGAGCTCTTGGGATATTAGCCTTACGTAGAATATCCATGTATATTACAGATTGTGGGACTGAGGTATAGTTTGTATGATGAATATAATGACATATTATCTAAAGTAGAGTAAGGCTGCGTTTCCATTGACGCGGAGCTGGGCGGAGAGGAGCGGAGCAGAGCGGAGTGATGTGGAGCGGAGTGGAACGGAGGGGAGCGGAGCATACTTTTGGAATTGCGCTTCGCATTTTTGCGCTCAGTTACATTCAATCTCTCAGAAAGAGCATCCGTCATGTTGTCGTTTAAAATGAAAAAAAGCAATCTTCTGTTCGTCTACTGCAGAACCTAGCTGCCCTCCGCACCGCACCGCCCCGTTGTCCTCCCATCCGCTCCGCACCCCAATGTCCGCTGTCCTCCGCTCCGCATAGCTTCGGCGGCCTCACTGTATTTTTATGAATATCCGTTAAGCACTGCTCCACGCCGCTCGTGCTGTTTCCATTGAAGTGGAGCGGAGATTTCGAGCATAGTGATTGGTCAATTCATGCATCGCTAAGCACCGCTCCGCTCAGCTCCACGTCAGTGGAATCCCAGCCTAAGGCGGGGCAAAATGTGACTTATGTTATAGGACATTTACAGTAGTATTTACATTTTGTCTTATCTTATAAATTACCTTACTCTACTTGTAGTAGAGTAAGGTAAGAGTGTTGCCTTATCTGATTTTATAGAGTCTTCATATTTATCCGATCCATTATCTAACGATCCCAATAGATCATTTATGTTTTAAATATAGGCTAATTGGTTAACAGCAGCAGCAGGGAGCACAAATGAACGGAAGAGACATTGGAACAAGGTAGGTAATTTTTTGAATTTGCACAAAGGAATAAAATGCTTTTTTAAACTCTCGAGTGGAAAGTTGCTAAGTAAGAATTTAATTACATACTATGAATTTTATCGAAGCGAGAAGCCTTCGAGATAAAGACCAACTGAAATTATCTAATGTATTAAAGTCTTGAACTTTTATTGAGAACTATCTAAAGCTGTTTTAAGTTTCTTTAAAGTTTTGAATTACTTTGAGATGTTTCTTGCACATTGCTTGTAGCTGTAAATATTTAATTCTTATTTTACTATTTTCAGTAACTTTTTCAAGTCGGGTCTTATAAAAAAAATCCAATTGACATGCATTTTAGACGTAATTTATATTAGCTTTCTGCACTCTTTCTCTATTCAAACTTTAACTATGCGTTTCATACTTCTCATTGGTTTAATCCAGCCATTTATTGTTATACTTTATTGCACACCTTATTTATAAAACAAGGAAAGCTTATTCCTATTTCTTATTATTCATATAACGTAAAAACTGATCAATCTACAAGCTATTGAAATGGTAGAACATGCCGTGCGTCAGTTCGCCACAACTCGACACTTCTCGTGCGACGTTTAATTTCCGCGACCGCTCGCAGTGAACGGGGTATTATGAGAAAGTTCTCATCCGTTTATTGGCATATTAAAACGTTTATTGCAGTTGAGATACAACTTTAAACGTGACGTTAAAATACCTATCAGTTTTGTTATTTATCTCAGATATCTTGGACTAGATAGCGGATTGGTGGACCCACCTGGTTTTTGGATTAAAATACCTGAATTTATTTTTATATCCTGTAACGCAATTGGCTAAAATTAAGGTAAAGGCAAGGTTGGTAGGTAAGTTATAGGTAATATATGATACTAGGAAATCGCCCTCGCTTGGCTTCCTGAAAAATAGTAAAAAATATATAATATAGCCTATGTCACCCGGGGATAGTGTAGCTTTCCAACAGTGCAAGAATTTTTCAGATCGGTTCGGTAGTTTCGGAGGCTATTCAATGCAAACAATGAAATCTTTCCTCTTTATAATATTAGTGTAGGTGTATGTTACAAACTAATTTTGATTTCGATATACTCCTGCATTCGGATTCCCTGCAGTATCGAGGATGACATAAAAATATAGATTGGACTTCGCAAACACCTACAAAACAAAGAAAAATATCTGTCATGAAATTTTCTGTTACATAATCTGTGTGTCTGTCTCACTGTATAGTATTAAGTGTCGTTTCGGTATATCCCATGTTTGAAGGTCAAACAATTAAGGTAGCCCCTATGTTACAAAATATATTTGTGTTTAATTGAAATTTTAAAAGAAGTTGCTAAAGCCCACTTGCGTCAAAAATTTAATCACGTGACGTAAGAAGCATCAATTTGCTAGTACTCTCACAGACATGTATACCTAGAGTACTGTGGTACCAAAAGCAAAGAACAATGCCAAATTATTTTTTATTTTTGTTAGCGTCTTAAAACGTCAGTTATACCGAAGCAATTCAATTATTTTTTTACGTATTTTAAAATTAATACCTATACCTGTATTACCCAGTGTAAAATAATTTTATTAATAAGTAATGAATTGACTATAAAAACAATGATGTCAACAATGTCCATTTTCATTCGGGCACTCACTTCGATACATAGCTTGTATCAAGCAAGGTATAGGGAGACTTCTGGCCAATATTACAGACAGAATTTCGTTATAAATATTGGTATGACAAATGTAACGATGTCAAATTTCCATTTCCGATTGTCAATCATAAAAAAGTCAGAATAAAATAATGGTAAAAACACAGATTAAAGAAATAAAAGGCAGATATAACTTTCGCATAGAAATGCAACGAATGACGTGAAGCCGCTTTTTCACTATGTGTGCATGACAACCATATTGACATCTAGCAGTGGTATCGTAGAGACACATACTTCTTTGTGTGTGTAAGTTGCCACATTGAAAACAAAAAGACTCAATCTCCCGCAATTTAGTAAATATTTTTGGAACGAAGTTCCTTATCGCGCGGTGTGAAAGAGGGCTAGACGGAAAATTTCGACACTTTTTGATTTTGCAAATGACGACACTTTTTTTGAAGTGATTCAGTTAGTTTTACAGAGATGGCGCTGTACAACTTTCTGAATCACGCTATTTTTTTTGTGAAGAATTTTAACATTACACAAATTTTTAATGAAGTACTAGGACATCATGAGCGACTAGGAGGTTCGACTGAACGTATTCACCGAACAGAGTCGCATTAGTCGATCCTCCTAGTCGCTCGTGATGTCCTAGTAACTTCATTAAAATTTTTGTGAAGAATTTTAACTTCACACAAATTTTTTATGAAGTACTAGGACATCATGAGCGACGTGGAGGTTCGGCTGAATCACGCTAGCGTGATTCAGAGAGTTTTACAGTACAGCGCCATCTCTGTAAAGTTCATGGCGCTGTACTGTATGCTCTGTATAATGTATACATGGCGCTAGCGTGATTTAGAAAGTTGTACAGAGATGGCGCTGTACAACAAAACTTAAATCGAAAGGAACTTCGTTCCATCCGGGTGTCCCTTGACACCTCTCATGCTTTTTTTGCCATATTTTCGACTTCAAATATTATTAACAATTAAATTGGCAAATTATTTATTATTATATCACTAGATATCAAAAAGTATAGATATTAAATATGTCAAATGTTCTTTTATTGTACAGTACTTAATATGTTGAATTGTTTTAATTTATGGTTTTTTCTCTTTTGGGTAGTTATTTTTCATTGAAAAATATCAAAATTTTAATACATTTATTATAATTAAAATACATGAAATATATATAATATACGTCATCTTCATTAAATTGCAATGAATAAACAAAGCAAAATTTGGATGGCCAATCATTATCTTGCCTACTTTGACGAATAATAAACGCCCATTTATCTCGTATAATATCATTAATCTCGCAATCTGCAAAAAAAAAATTAATTTGGTGAATAGGCTAAACAGGAACTAAAATAGAATACAATATTTTCTTTCAATCGTGCATTTTATCGTAGGCAAACGTGATATTTTCAATCAACCAGGTTTACCTATGTTAAAATCCTTATTTTATCCCTCTAATCCTTTGTACAATCTATCTTATGTTTGTAATAACCCAGCGACTGGTATTTATGCATTGGCTGCATTTCCTCATTTTTAGATTTAAATAAATACAACTATTTACTTTTAAAATATTTTTTTGTTATAAATTTATAATCGAACAGTGTTCAAATAACCCATGCATATTTCCCCTAATTTAGGGTAATCGATTTTCATATAAAGCTGGTATAAAATTGAATAATTGTCGAGGTTTTGAGTTCCGAGCGCACCTCAAAAATATTATTATAAATAAATAATAAAATAATGAACAGTTACCTGTGAAAAGATATATAATCTTCTTTTGCTTGATTTTGGGAACAACTTTAGTAGTGTTTAAAATTGCAAGACGGCATTTTATCTGAGAAAATTATTTAATAAATTTTGACAATTGTGACATGAAAGCTATTTGACGCTTTCTTTAGTACTGAATCGGGTTTGTATTTGCTTTTTTAGTTTGTATTTGCTTTGGTAGCTTTACATTTTAGTTGGATGAATATATCTGCCTTTTATTTCTTTAATCTGAGGGTAAAAATTACAGGCAGCAGTAAGTCTCCCCTACTTTATGACTCAATGTTTATAAGAATTCAATCTCAAAATACTTTGGTTCTGGGGTGTGTCTGCTGAAAATTCTTATATATCTAAGCTCAGAAATTAAAGAGGCGATTTTTAGATTTTTTTTATTTTAAGACGCTAAAGTTGAAAATGAAATAAAACGATGTATGGCAGTTGGGCATTATTCTTTATGAAACGTTATACAAGAATATGATTATTTATTAAAAATGTTTGCACTGTGTAATTATTAAAGAAAAATCTTATGAAGTATTAAAGAAAAATCCTGTCTACACAGATATTGACTGATCCCACTGGTAACATTAGGAAGTAGGTATTTACCTTTTCATTTTTATGATATTCCCTGACCCAACTTTTAGGGAACACTTCTTTATAAGCGTGTCGATACTGCCAAACTGAATCCGATCCACATGACCTAAACCAATCCAAGAACTTTATATATTCATGACGAAGTAACACCTACTAACGAAGGTTGGAACACGGATGTAGGCACCTGAAGGGTTGATTTATCAGTAATTTAGATTTCTGAAGTGTCAGAAACGTGACGACAACTCGCTTGGGGATATAAGAGTACGAATATTGCATGCTCCTTTCATTTTTAGGGTTTTGTGATGACTGAATTCTAATAAAGTTAGGATCGTGTCAGAACTTCATTATTTTCTATTTCCGACAGAATTTCTCCAAATTTACTGAATAAGAAAAGTTGAAATTTAGAACACAATTTAGGCTCTTGTAAATCAGTTATCAAGAAGGGGGATCAGTTTTGTTTGTCGTGCCTCCTCCGTCTCCGAATTTTGTGCATGGCTATGGATTGTTTAACCACAGTTAAGGATCTGTGCAAATAAAAACTTAATTCTTCTATTTTACTTATTTTTACCGTTTTTATAAGACCATAGATTTCTTATAGGTTTTCCTGTAATAAATATGTAGAGAACTGTTTTTGCAGTTTTCAAAATTCTAGCCTCAGTAATTACGGAGATAGGGGGGAGGGGGGGGTGGGGTAGTCTTTCTTATAATATCATTAATTTTGTTTTCAATATTCAGTTGCTTTCATTACACCTTCGTCTTTGGGTCACTAAAAAAACACATAAGTAGCAAATTTCAACTCATTTGGTCTAGTAGTTTCGGAGTTAATTGGCTGTAAAAGTCGAACAGACACACAAGTGATCTTTTAAAAATAATAAGTCACCTGTTGTTCAAATGTTAAGCATATTATGTACCTTTACCGGCTGCACATTCAATTTAACATGAAACCAAATTACACGCTCTTCTCTTCGTATTTATATTGTCGTGTGTTCCCGCTACACGATAGAAGCTGGCTAAAGTTGGTTTGTTTTCCGTTTCTTAAATTAAAATGGTTCCTGATTAAATTAAAATTTAATCTGTTTGCTAAATACAAGAAGCTTCAAGTTGTAGTAAAGGAACTGTCATAAAAGCTATATAGATAACTATATAGATATTACTGTGCTACCGACAGATTTTATGGATTTAGGTAAATTCAGGTAAATCCAATGTTATTTTCACCCGATTGCGCCAGAAGGAGGGTTATGTTTTTCGAGTGTATGTATGAAGTATATTATTATGTATATTGTTTTGGCACGCTCTGTAGCTTAAACGGCTTGATCGATTTCAGCTTAAAAGGTGCCATTAGATTCGTCTTAATTGTTAGAGTGACACTGGGTGTAACAAAATTGAAAAATGTTAAAATGGCCGTTTTTTGGCGCAATATTGTCAATTTGGCGCACTGTCTTCAAAATTTTTTGAATAGCTATTCAAAAATTATTTTACGTTCCTTTCATCATTTTCATTTTAAGTAATACTTTCTTACCCACGTCTTTTTTATTCTTAATTTCATATGAAATCACCGAATTATATGATTTTCTGTTTGCTCAAGTAGAAACCAAAATGAGGCACGTTAATAAAGAGGTTTATCACATGTGATTCTTAATATATTCATGTCAGTGTAAGACGCCATTAAGCGAGGTTGTAATGTTGGAGATAGCGGCGCTGCCTCATTTACGCCGAGAGGAATCACATTTCACTGATACGTTATGTAAATGTATAGTCTGACAAAAAGTCCATTACGATATTCGAACGACTTGTGAGCAAGATATTTTGCTATTAGAGGCAATTTATTTATACGGCTATTGTTAGCAGTCTCGGTTTATTAAATCAAAATTCGTCTGTGGTCAAATGCTGCAAATTTTAGGGTCTTTTACTAAACAAAGAATTAAATAATTTCTATAATTGTTGCTGTAGGCTTATATTAATTGAGAAAATAACTAACAATAAAGTCATAAATTAATAAAACAAGCAGGCTGTTTAAATGTTAAAGATGATATTATTTTCTTATGACAGTATTAATAGAAGTAAAGAGGATGTAAATCATCGATAATAACTTTCATTTCATATTTGAGATCCGCGCCTGAGCTCAAATTAAACCGTTAAGCCGACGGTCCCTGTTATCTTTTGATAGACGATGAATTGGAATCTGGTAGCATAAGAAAAAACAATAATTAGCCATTAACCCCTATCAACCGTATTGGAGCAGCGTAGTAAAAACCTTCCAAATCTCATAAGGCAATTAATGAAGATGAGATCCGTACCTCAATTTTAATAGATGAAATTATGGATTCAAAATTATAGCTTTATGACCTAACTTATTGTGAAGTCCTAGAAACTTACAATACAGTGAATTCAGTTATGTAAACAAAAGCCGGAAGTAATAATATCAAAGGGAATCTTGTAATATGCTAATAGGACTTTAAATTGAATGACAGATGGACTGCGTGGCCTGCCCACTTCCTACTCCCACGTTAGTGAAATAGAAGAGGAATCTTGAAGTTAGTCTCAGGAAATATAAGTCAGTCTGCGCATGTTTGAATTGCATTTTATTATTCAGTACCCGGATGACCGAGCTTAGCTCGGTTTAATATTGCTTAACAACGCCATCTGCTTTAGCTTTAGTGTAGCTACTCGCCAATAGATGTCAGGAAGAGTCTATTGTAGCCGTTTTTCATTGCCTGAAAACACGGATAAAACGACATTTTTTAAAAATGAATCTTAGCTAGATCGATTTATTGCCCCCGAAACCCCCTGCATACTAAATTTCATGAAAATCGTTGGAGCGGTTTCCGAGATTTAGAAAATATATATATATATACAAGAATTGCTCATTTAAAGGTATTAGATTAGATTACTGTTAAGTTACTAGGTAAAATAATAATAAACACTATGACTTTTTGAAAGTTGCTAGGTAATAAACTTAAAGATTAAGGAATCGTATAGATAAAGGAATAAAAAGGGACCTTATTTTGGAACTAGAATATGAAATGGAGAGTAAATGGATAGTTACGTTAGTTCCAATTTTCCACACATTTCCAGATGGCGACGCGACATACAGGCGCATAGTACGCGTAGGTTACATAACTCCTTCTTCCCCGACCCGCTATCTGCCTCCAGAGACTGAATCCGCATTCATTCGCAGCTTTTATTAGACTATTATATTGAAACGATTGAATTATTCTTGCGCTCAGAAGCATTTGAGCGTATATGGCGATAACAGTATTCTTTATTGACACTCCTTTGTGATTTTGTTCCGGATTACATTGAAGTATTATTACTAGCGTACAGAACTGACACCGCTAACATCATGTATGTCCCAATGCATTGGCGCCACGTGGCTTCAATCTTCAATGGATTCGTTCGATTTTGAAAGGAGAACCCCCGTTCTATTTTGAAAATCGAACCCTCCTGCGGGACCACACATTTTGTTCGAGATGTCTGTTCTATTTTTGCTATGGATATAAAAAGTTGGCAATGGGAAGTAGACTATTGCAATCCAAGAAGATATGATATTTATTTACATAGGTAAAATAAAAAAAAATGAGTTTTCTGACTGAATCAAGTGCCAAATATAAAAGATTCATATACTCAAATACTCAATTACTTAGACTTCGATTTTGCTCTTTAATTTTTTCGTAATAACAAAGTGTCATTTGCGTGACAGTTGTCTAGGAAAAGTCCAAGTAAGTCCCTAGGATATTCTGTGGCCTAATATAGAAACCGCCTGAATTTCTGAATCATGGAAGTGCTTCAGAAATTACCACTGTCAGTCATTCATCCAACCTCGGACCACATCCGTAGTTCCTTAACTCAATAGATCACTTGATCGACACACGCAAGTTATGAGTAATTTGCTTCGATTTGACATATGCTTGCCTATACAACTGAAAATACGTAAATGGCTATAAATTGAAAGATGTAGGTATATTACAAGATGTGTTGAGGAGTTTCTTTCATTTTCTCTGACATGAACCTTTCCAAATCGATGATAGAATCAAAAAAATTATGCGTCTATATCTGTATTACCTTATCAAATACTAAATGAAGACATTATCTTGAGTTTGAGTTTGAATCTGAATGTATAACTATAAAGACATGTTCTCACCTGTTGCTTAAGAAATCCGATTTCCTTTAGGGCAACGGAAATTAGTTTTTTTCTCCAACTCAGTAAGATTCTTCGCAAAATAACCAAAAAACTCAACAGTGAGCCAGCAAATTGCTGCTGGAAAAGTTTCGCAGGAATTAACTGAGGTTCTGTCTAGATAGGAACCTAATTAGAGTTTTATTTCGACTCATATCGAAACAGAAGCCTTATAGTGTATTGTTGTTCAGACTTTTGTTAAAGGCCGTTTATTCAATCCATGCAAGCAGTAGGTAATTATGATTTTCTATTATCCAACTGTATCTTATTTAATTAGAATTATGTACTTACAATTACTTAATTAGAAAACAATAAAGTGTTAAATAAATAAATAATAAACACAGTTTTGAAGCATATAATGTGTTGTGTATTACCTCTCAGTCAGACATCGTTAGGATTCTATTGACTTGATGTTTTGATGTATTTTAATGGTAAAATTTTTCATTGAAATTAGACTGGTTCGTGGTATTGACTAGCTAGAAAATTACATACATACTATTCATTCGTTTAGTATTCATAACGTAATCTGAATACTCATTTGAACTTCCTTATACATATATACATAATTATTATGTCGGCTAGCGACCTCTTTGGTTCTACAACGATCGGCTGATGCAAATGCTGTCATACAAGAAGAGCCATGAAGAAAAATTAAATACTTAGAATAAGAAATATCATGTCAAACTATTTGGAATAATAGTTGTGGGATATTCTATGGGAATCGATTAATGATCACAGAGTTGTAGAGATTGTTATTGTAGGAGAACTGGAGCAAAGTAAAAGGAATATTATTGAATAACCAATACCGTAGAATACCCCTTCTGCTTCACATACATAAAGCCTAAGTAAACAGAAATGTAACATCTGCATCAATATGCGAAGTATTTTATTATCTGAATAAATTCAGTGACCAAATTGTAATTCAAGCAGAAGTTACGTTTGAAAGTAAACTATCGTAATGCGGGGAATGTACATATAAAATTGTGTAAAGTAACTTTAACTAAATACAAACAAAACATCGGACTGTGGTCGGCGAAAGTTAATTCAAAATGGAAGAAATTTCACGGATCAGGTGAAAGTTAGTTGCTCTTAATTGCAATTCTACTTCGGCCTGAAAAGGGTTATTTCACGTTCCATAAACCGCTTGGATGAGTGAAATTGCCTTTGATAATGTTGTTGCTCTAATATTTGTAGATTTGACGGGAGGCTTTTTAGGGTTTAGGTATTTTTAATTATGTTAGGGTCTCTAAACTATAAACGGACACTTGACTGTTCTTACTTCTACACGCGGCCGAAGTTCTATGAAGTTCTATCCGAAGTTGACTTATGCCCATGTAGTCAACTGCAGGGTACTAATCTTTAACTTAAGGACACCTAGAGTATATTCCACCACGGTGCTTCAGTGCGGATTTGAAAAAGGGTTTGTGGCCAACAGCAAAATAATTTTTGAATATTATGTGACCAAAAAGTTATTTAAGGCCATTCTCACTTAAGATGGATGTCTGATATAAAACCGCTATGCTCTAATCTCCATAATGTACTATGTTAAGATTAAGATTAAACTTATTGTATACAACTGCTAAGTAATTACATTATACCTGGCGCAAATATTCTCCAGCAAAGATTTATCCAGATCTGAAATATAACTTTTACAGCTTACAGCTAACTTTAACAGCTTACAGCTCATAAAAATCTTCTACTTGGTCGCCTATCTCTGTAGAGAGTAGTCTTTGCAGACCCATAATATTTTTAAAAACCTTTTCATCGATACCCCACAGTTCCACACAAAATCATATATCACCAATTTTCTTGTACGCGAGGTAGTTACGTACCCCAAAAAAAAAGATTTGTTCCCTTTTTGATATGGAACCCTAAAAATCTAATTAGGATTTTAAATAGGAAGAGTAATAGGAATAGTAGGAAGTGAAAACTTCAAATATAAGTATACTTAATTTAAGCTTCATAATAAATAATTCCAGCATTAATAGCATTTTTAAAGCTTGCTTAATAACTTGAACAAAATTTAAAAAAAACATACTTCGACTTAAACTTACTTAAAATTTTAAAAAAACATACTTCGACTTAAACTTACTTCGGCTTCGACTTCGACTTACTTCGGTCCATATTTAAATACGAAAAAAATCTACATCTGTGCTTTACTTAGCGTAATAATTGCCTGTTATTATAAATCCTTACAAAATCCAAATAAAAGAGAGATAAAAGGGAATCTCGTGTTTATTTACAAAGAAAGGGAACAGCTTTTACGAATAGTAATTTGAATTTCTCTCTCCGCAGAGTGTAGAAGGCGTACCGTCCTACACAAACTTCACTCAGAGACTTGTTTAACCATGACCCGACGAATTCAATTACTACTAAGTAACGAAAAATAGTGTATTTTTTAGGATTCTTAAGCAGCTTTGTAGGACATGAAGATCATGATGATATAAGATTTTAAACTTTACTCACCGTGGATTGAATATATTTTTACTATGATACGGGTACTCACAACATATGTTGTACGCCGATATTTCCACACATCGCCAGGCGGTCTATTATGAACTCTTAATTCTAGCCATGATTCAATGTAAATGTCAAATTCGTATTACCAAAGCGGTCAGGTGACACTTTTTAGCCAATCATACGTTGTTCAAAGCCCGATACATAAATTGCCTGGAACATGAATGGTTTTATAAAAGTTCACAATAGGCCTGCAGGAGTTCAGGACCACGATAAAATATATAAGTTGAACAATTTTTTATACCTCGGTTTCTTATCTCTGCCGCGTAGACATAAAATACAAATACACCGTGTACGGTTGTGCATTTTTCGATTTTCGACTAATGCAAACTTAAGGGTCAGATAAATGCTTTTATTATAATTGAGCCTTGGATATTTCTATAACTTAATTTGTGTGTGTATGTAAATGTTGCATGAAGAATCAATGTCAATAATCATGTATCTTTATTTAGACACCTCACGCTTCGTTCCAATATGTAATAAGTAATTATTTCGTTGAAGCCAAGCGTGTAAAAACGTCTAAAACATAAAGCTTCATTCACCATAAAAGTGCCACAGCCCCATAAAAGTGTCAAAGTCCAAAACGAACAGCTAATCTGTATTCAGATCACTAGATGGATTCTCATTGATCTTTTTTCTCCACACCCGTCACTATTCCGCTATATTCCAGTAATTGGCGATCCTGATTCGTATTTTGATCGCTTTCATTTCATAGCCATCATTGATATTTTAGCAGACTAATCGTTATATCTTTCGATAATCTAATGACTTCGTTAATGTTTCGGTTATTAGGAAAATTGGGGAATTGTAGGTTTAATAAATATACAATTTCAGGATGTAAGGGGATTTAACTAAACATGGGTGTACCGAAGGGGAGGGAGCAGTAGCTATATTTAATTTGGTTGAGAATCCAGTATGGAACCTCATCCTATGCAGGGTGGCATTATCAGAGTAGGGTGAATTGTTATTGGCTGTGTTGTTTATATTTTAAATATAAGGATTGCTTTTACCCTTTTGATCAAATAACGTATTATTGAATTAATCTGGAGAAGTGCGGCCATGCTTGAAGCTTTTCGAAACATAATGTTATTACAGGCTAATTCTAATCAGTTCAGTTCGAACTGTGAGTTTTCTCTTACAACACCCATCCGGTGTGGGATTGGGGTTAGTATTCTAAGCCGCCCCAATACGGCCCGTGCAATAGTTTTCAGATACTAAAAAAAATAATTTGAAAAATAGAACTTCCCTCGAGCTCTATCTACATTGCTAAATCATGTCAAATATGTCGCTTGCGAAATAGATTTTGTACACTGGAGTGTTTAAATCAATCATGTTCCGTCATATATTTCCACGGCAAAATGTTTATAAAATAACACTTCATTCTCGACATAATAGCCATAATATGCCAACTGACATCGCACGTGACAGCATGTGACCTAAATAGCGATTCAAATAATGTTCCACTTGTGTAATCGTCATGCATGCAATATTGTTATAATTAAATTTTAACTTAAACTGGGAAAAGCATCATTGATTTGAGGACGACCATGTGGCGCATTCCTGGGTTCGATTGCCAGCGAAAAATTAAATGATTTAGAATTTCTGATCTCGGTCTGGGTGTGTCTGTTCTTGTCTTTCTATGTTGACTATGGCAACGATAGGGAATTTTTTTTGCTACACAAGTTACTTACCACTTTGATCTTCTTTCATGATGCTTCGGCTAAGCAGGTTCCTTCACGATGTTTTCTTTCCCCTAAGTTAATTTACAATACGCTTTGAAAAATGAAATGTGCGACTGGGCGTCAATGAGGATTGGAAATGGTTTTGAGCGATGCCAATGCCCGCAGCCATACAAATGGACAGGAATAATACATTAATTACTTTATAAATAAGTTTCAACTGTCAGTAGTTGGCGGCAGACCCAAGCAAGAGTGTTGCCACCCTCTTGCTATCCAAATGGATCGAGCGGAAAAATAATAATAGTAATAGTGGTATTAATGAACTACCAAAATCAATATTACCAATATAATCCCTTCGAGGAGTTCTACGACCAGCGGGCCTGATTTAGTTGCCTTTTACGACACCCATCAGACGTGGGATTGGGTTTAGTATTCTAAGCCGCCCCAATACGGCTAAAAGTGCTTCAGTGCTTCAGTGTAGAAGAAGCTAAAAGGTTCAGAGTTAGATACAAGTGTCGGAACTTCTTATTCCATTACAAGCCTTTTGGAACAGCTGAATTACTGCTTAATACTGCTCGATCATCTATGGATTAGTTCCGATGGCTTAGTGTAGGCCAATATACACGTAAGCATTTGCCACTAACGATCATCTATCTAAAAGCCGACGCATCAAGTTGCTTACATGCTTGATCTGGCTGTATTGATATAAGCCGACAGGCTATGAGAAATTCATGTTAGTAGATTGGTACTTATCTATCTCGTGATATTTTACTCAAGTATTTTTCTCCACTGTGGCAAACTCTAGGATTGCTGAAATATATTGAATTACATTCGACAGTTTTGATAGTTAAGATGTAATTTTCTGTTGCTTATAATCTGTAACACTGATGACAGATATTTAAGCTCCAACTCAGAGTCACTTATCGCTCCTTAGTACAGAATTTGTATGGTAATTCTTTACTGAGAAGCGATTAAACTAACCGTTAGTGACTCTGAGTTGGGGTTTAGTGTAGCGTGCGTTGCCGATCATAAAAGAGGATATGCATTATTACTAGCTCTCCGTTAGTGCGATCAAAAATGTATAAAATATTTTACTTTTTTGGATAGCTAGTAAGGCGGGCAAAATACTAGGTACTAAGATACTATCATGCAAGTGCCGTGAGGATTAAACTGGGTGATACCTACAGAACCCAGAGACATCCAGAAAGGACCTAGTGTAATAACCTCATTTGTTGCATAGCAACAGAAAAAAGAAAGCATTAAAATTAGTAATATAAAAATTAAGTAGCAATAAAAACGTAAGTTGTAAAAATGTATTCTAAGATAAAAAAAATATTATGGTCAAACATCTTATAAATACGCATAGAATTCTGCTTAAATTACATTATGATCCGTTTTCCTTAATTTCATAATTCTTTTTCATTTAACGAATTTTGTATCTGAATCTGAAACACTGAGATTCTGCAGATATTTTCTTGCCTTCAGGGATCATAACGCACAGACACGAACAAGACGTTTCAGTTGAAATCATTTTCGTGTTACTATTCCGAATTTGTGATCGGTATATTTTTTCTTGCAACTGTTTTACTTATTTTGTATTTCCGAACTGAAAGGAATATACATTTTCGTAATAAAATTTGTTGTTTAGGTACTAAGGTACAAATATACTTGATATTATTAAATAACGCGGTTTCGCTCGCGTTAATTTGTGGAAAAAACTAACTACTTAAATATAATATGATGTTATGAAGCCTATAGCCTCCCTCGATAAATGGATTATTAAACACAAAAAGATTTTTTTAATCCAAACAAGTAGTTCATGAGATTAGCGCGTTCAACAAAACAATCAAACTCTTCGGCTAATGTAGATTTCGATTTTAGTACCACCTTTATTTTATTTTCATTGGTGTTAATGTAGGTCTGCATTTATGCACCTGTATACCTTTGCCTATAGACCTTTGCTTTCTGTTTTTCTTCTCAGACTTAAAATATTATATATAAAATTGTTTTCTTTCTGAAATTGCTGATTGCTCTTGGGATTACACCGGCGTAGACAGAAGCTAACCGTTGACGATTGAAATGTATTTCTTTGTACCTCTGAATATTTTATATTAAAGCGCTCAAATATTTTTTGGTCTTTTATAAATTATAACTTAAAGTAGAAATACGTGTATCGAAACAACTTAGGACGTGCATACCTAATGCTCATTTGTTAAATGTTAGGAAAATGGACTATTGAAACATATTATACCTGATTTGAATTTAAGATTAAACATATTAAATAAGTGCTATAATTGTAACTTAATAAGTTCTTTAGATATTACCACTTCTGCTATATTTATTGTCACTCGCTTCCTTTTTTATGCATGTAGTCTACACCTTTAAGTATAATGACACTAACTTATCTTCTTTTGCTATATCTGTAGGTATGTGCTATTTGTGGTGTACATTATGTTGGTGTTCTTAATAAATAAATAAATAAATAAATATGATGTCATATTGTCAATGTCTTTAAAAAATATGGAACTTTTAATATTAAACGTATTTTTAATAAGCTTTCCAATTTCATTTTTGCCTCAAATTAGAGACAATTTTCTGTCAATAAAAATAATTAATTTAAGTAGCGAAAGAGCAAATATTTTTTACTTTTAAGATGTTTCATACTATCGTTATAGTAGTACGTAGCCTAGTAAATTAACTTAGTATTATAGGTAACTTTTATCCACAGAAAAAAATCCAAGACAAATACATTATACTAAATTTAGTAAATTTTATTGTTTTTAACCACATAATATTAAACATAGTCACGATTTCTCAACTAGCAAAACATTAAATTTTATAAAACTATATCATTCATAAGATAGTACAAGATGTAAAAAAAACTGTGTCAAAAATATTGTAAATGTAAGAGTGTCCTTTTACAAAAAATGTAAAGTTGCTCTCACCGAGAGAAGGTTGCACTTATAGCAAACTTTTAAACTGAATGTTGGAGAGTTTTCCGCTTGCTCCTTTTGAGAGCACCAAATTCACTGCTAATGTAATTTCTGGGATTTCTTGGATTTTCCTGAAAATAAAGTAAATGTTATAAAAGTTTTGTGTGCTTTAGTTGAAGTTGGTAACTGATAACTACGTGCCCATCAATTACTATATTCTGTACTGAGCATTTTAATACGACTTTTTATTTTCATATGATTTTTTTATACTTTTGAAATCTATTGTTTGACTATAGGCATCCCATAATAAGATATACGAATGTGTACATATGTCATCTTCTACATTAAATTATACTTAGTCACAAGACGTCATTAAAACAAAGTGGTGCCTCAAAAGAAATAATTTATGAGTAGTGCTCGTATAATACGAAACTGTCGCTATTTCTCTGTTTGTTTCTGAGCTTAGTGTTTAGTAACTACACAAGGGGTGAATGTGATTTAATAAACATTAAGATGATTTCTTATTTAAGTTTCATTCCGTTCGGTAAAAATTTAGGTAACATTATTTTTTACCTTTAAATTATTTGTTGCTGTCATAGCTTCCAATTTTGGCATTTTAACCTTTACTTGGAACGAATTGTGTATAAAATAAAATAATAAATTATTCTTATTTTACGATAATTATTATGTACTGTTCTATGTTTTTCAAATAAGGCGATTACTAATCTAAAAATATTAATCTAAATATAGGAATCTTACTTAAAAGTACGCGTATCTGCTAATAAATTATGCTACTGTACTATATCTATTGATATCAGTGCACAACGACCACACCAAAGATCCGGTATCTGATATATTCCTACACCGACCTCGCCGCAGCAACCAGTAATTTTCATTCCTGTACTCACTATGTAATCAAGTGTTAAATCACTTCGAAGCTTAGATATTTATCTTATTTCGGTAATATACTGATTTATCAGTCTAGATTTATAATATTTTCGCTGATCATCATAAAAGTTTCCTTTCTAAATATGTTGTTGTAGCCGTTTAAAATTATTAGAAACAAGTGTCCACAAATATTTTTTTCGTAATGACAAAGTATTGGAGTCTTGGTTAAATGTTTTTCCAGCAATCGATGCTTGGTGATGACAATTCTGAGCTCCCAATATATTTTAGCCTTCCGGCAATTTTGGGTTTTTCATGGCCTTACGGCAAAAATGGATCCTTTATAATTTTGTTATGGCCGCCTGACCAGCCGAATGTTTACAGCCATCATAAAATTACTCCATCGAAATTTGATATGCATATATTAACCTATAAAATGTTTACAAAAACTGTTGCCTACTTTTAGCGCTCATTATTGGTAGGTCATTTACTTGCTGAATAATGAGATACACTGATTAGATTTCAGGACAAGAAATCTCGGTCGGTACACAAAGATACACTAAAGAGAAAAAAAATACACACTCTGTATTGACACACCTGTGTGAATTGTGCAAGCATTTATTGTTACAATTCTTAACGAATAAAACCATCACTCTTTAAACCATTTAAACGCAATGATACTTATCAACAGTCTTTGGCTAAAGAAAGAACACTGAAAAATGGATAGCGATTTCATTACAAAGCCTCAGATTAAGTTTGAAAGTAACGACTTTTTTCAACCGCCGATATCGTTTGGAAGCAAATAACGTTCATAAAAATTGTTACGAGAGAATCGGGTTTACTGTGATGCTGTGGGCACATTTATGATTTTTTGACATTTAATTTTTAACGATTATTTTTGTTATAGTCTTATCTACATTCTTTGAATATCTGAAGCAGATTTTTATGTCAAATGTTTATGTTTTAAATCAAAAAGTGTTTTACATTTTTTTAAAACAATCCATTATTCAGATGTTTAGTGACCCGCTCCATCTAGGGCCATCGATAAAGATATTAGAATGCGTTGTAAGCCGAAAATTAAGCGGGGTATCCGCGTTTTAACTGGTTCTCCGACCGAATGAAACCACGTTAAAAATGTGAGGGACTATTTTAGTAAGCTAGTGAAGTAAAATACCAACCAGGTACCGTTGTGATACTCCTCCAATGGCTAATGCCATGGCCTAGTCCATTTTACAGCAGGGTGCACCTCAAGAAGGCAAGGTTGACTTTAGAAGGAGTCTCTCATCTTTTGGAGAGAAGACTTTGTAGAACGAGACTTGAGATGAATTAAGCTCCTTAAACTACAAGGCTGTAGATCACCTATCGCAGTTGTAGAAAGAAGTTATCAATAATTTCATAATTTCTATAAATACCCCGACTTTAGTAAAATACTTTGCTAAAAGGTTTCATGATATTCTAAGCCGCGTCTCGCTCGATAACGTGGCCGTAATACCAGACTATTTAAGTACGGTGTACCCATCATGTCGTTTCGAAGCGCGCTATCTGTTGCATTAGCTATCTACTTACAGCCGTTGTCGCAGAGACGATTGTTGTAGATAGTAGAACTTTACGTTAACCTAAAATAATATTATAATATTACAGAGATTTTCGAAGTGCTCATAGCCCTGCCTGCGGCTTGCGTCGATCTTAAGTGATCGACAAAGTTAAGCAACAGCGGGCGCGATCGGTAGTTGGATGGGTGACCGCTAGTGGCAAAAAATTCTTGAGCGTTTCCGTGCTTCGAAGGGCACGTAAAGCCGTCGGTCCCGGTTGTTATCATATGGTAACAGTCGTTAAGCCATGTCGGAGGCCCTCGGGCGGTTTGAAAAACTTCCGACACTCGGGTTGGCCACTAACCCCTCCACCAATCCGCACTGGACCCATGCTCAGTAGTGGGCCATTAATGGGTTGAAGCCACAGAGATTTTGACGAATTTTAGAATTCGATTTTATTTTATAGACAGGACCTTAATGTTCACGAAAAAAATATTATAAAAATAATAATATTCCATTCAAAAACAAAAACTGATAAACAGAAATCAATATCTTTCCCACCAAAAACACGTGATGTCACTAACGTGGCGTGCAAAGGTGTTGTTATAAAAGGCTTACCCTTTTATCTGATAACGTACACTGTATTATTCTTTTTTTATATTTATGAATCAAATTCCCTCTAGACGGCACCCTATTAATTTTTAAGTTTCGACTCTTAACAAATAGGCAATATACTTAAATCTTTTAAATACATCTTTTTTGTCTAATAATTTTATGTATAGAAATTATGTGAGAACAAATGAACAAACATCCTTGCCTTGTCTTACTGTATTCGGATAAAAAAGCATACATAGTTGCGGTAATTTCAATCTGGGTAGATCTAAAACCCTTTAATAATCTTTAATCAACCATGCACAAAGGAATACTTAAGTGCTTACTATCTGCGCTGAAGAACATGCCTTAGTCGCAGCAGCAAATTCTTCACATGAGCCAATATCATTATTGTCTTCGAGATTTAATAAATTTATACCTTGCATTTTATGATTACTATAAAGACAGATATAGATATAGTCAGTTGTTTACACAAAGAACCATTGTTATTTATAGTTAAAGATATGTAAACAATTTATTTATTTATTTTTAGAGTTCCGAACAAAAAACACGAAGAACGGAACCCATATAGGATAGGTACTAATGTACTATTTTGTGATCCAAAGATGAAAGTATAAATAAAAAAATTAATTTTGAAAAAAAAAATACTGAAATCAAAATTAAAAAAGAACTGTTTTGCAAGCCGTATCATGTGGCATGTCTAATGAAAGGGCTTATTATAAGAATCTGAAATATAATTTTGTTATGGTTCTACAATGGATAGCTTAAAATTATTCAAGAAAGAACGAATATTGAAGACGAAAATTAAATTAAATTAAAATCCTCCCTTATCTTCGTAACTACTGAGACCTGAGACTAGAATTTAGAGAAAAATACAGAAAATATATTTGTTCTGTAGTTATATATAACAGGAAAACCTATAATAAGTCTATGGTCTTAAAAAGGGCAAAAATAATTAAGATAGAAAAGTATCAACGTACGTAACCCTTTCCAAGCGAGTTTAACTTCTAGGTACTTGTCAAGTTATTAAAAGACTGACACTAAAGCGATAATGACGCCACGGGCAAAAACAGGATATGCTTAACTATTATATTATTTATTTATTTCTATCTGTCTATCGTATTAAAAACTTATTTAATTTTTATTAAAACTTGTAAGTCCCGAATGTAATCTTTTATTTTTGTATATTTTTATATTTTATTAGTACTCTCGCAAGGGCAGTCAACAAAGACCTCGGAGAAATCATAAAATGGTGACGCCAAAACCATTGTCATTCAGATTCCGATGAGTAAAAGTTATTTGTATCGTGATTCCTTTTAATTCCGATGAGGTGAATCGTAACTTTTAATAGATTTTGATTGTACAGTACAACTTAGTAGTGACGTTGATTTTATTAATGATGTCTTTAAATGAGTTGATTTGCCTAAGCTTAACTACTATGGGCGTTTATTTTAATTGTATCGCGTATTTACAATTTTTATATTTTAAACCGATATATTTTATACTTACTCGTACTTACGTAGATGTTCCTCTGTTTACATTTGATATCAATTCTTATACTCGTAGTATTACGTCTTCCGTTTTCAGGTACCTCTTTGAAGATTGTAATCCAGCTATAATATAATATCCTTGGATAGAGCACATTGACAAAGTCTTTAATTTAGTTTCACCTGTGTCTGTGTGCAATCAAATCTTGCAAATCTGACCCATCTCTGGATGTTCTATTGAACTGAAATGCTGTGTATTTATGTAAGTTGGTTCACAATACAATAGGTACAATGACGTCATAGAGCTGGTCAGAAGATGGAAATGGAAGGAGGCTATAGGACTTTTAAAATAAAGCGGCATAAGTGTCTTTTAGTTTGGGGTTTATTTCGGGCACTATTAATTGAATATGACATTAAGAAAAAAAACAAAACAATTAATAATAAATAAATATACATAATGTAACAAAATTGTATTATAATACCGTAGTTATTTACGCAATTATGGTTTCAATGCTCTTTAGTCAAAAACTTGTGTGTTTCTTGGTTTTTCTGTCCGTGCTAATGCACGGAAATTTTAAATTTTTTCCGCAAATTTTAAAAAGGATTAACTGATTTGGACTGGTTTCAATATAATTATAATTATGTAATAAGTACTCTATAAACCGTCTATACTATTATATATCCAATATTTAATATTATTAGTAGATTGTAGTTGATACGAGTATCTTTACGAAAACAAAACAAAATATAAGATTCACACGCCTATATTCATTTTCTTCCAATTCTTTCTCGAATAATTCTATCAATACCAATTTGGCAATCATTTCTTGTTAAAATACAGATCTTTTTATGTAGTATACGATATCTCTTATTTTCATGTCTAAGCAAAATATGAGATATTGTGAGCCCACATCAAATTGGGAATGCGTAACGAGAGGGTGAGAAATATTTGAATTATTCATTTTGTTCAAGACGTACAGCAGCTATAATGTGAGTAACATCCTTTACCGCGATTCGCCTTGGTTTTTAATTTCAATTTATTTGCCTCTGAACGTTTTATATCCTACTATATTGAAAATTATTGTGGATGTTTGTTATTTAAGTAACATTAACTTTTATTTAATATATTTGTACACGACATGATTTTTACCATCAAACTTTCTGCTCATCTCATATCTCTAATATTAACATCAGAATGTTCAATCCAATTAATTTTACACAAGGAATAACTATATTTATAAGAATATATTGAACTGTACTCACTCCAGCAATATGGCACTATCCTCTAAAGGTGTTCTCTTGTACTTGACTCGACCAAGCTCGTACAGCAAATGCCACAGAGTACTTAATCACTACGTTGCAAATGCTTAAAAATTAATTACTCGCTCACTTCTATCAAAATGACAGCTGACAGACAGTCAGCCACGATGACAGTCTGCCACTTAGAATAAGGGTCTGCCCTCAGATTAAAGAATTATTTCTTTAATCTGAGGGTCTGCCATCGCATTTTAGTCAATTCAATAATATAAAAAGTTTATACCATGTAAACACACGTTGAAATCCTTACGTAAGATATTGTGTAATTTGTTACTCCTTTTATGCAAAAAAACTGAACGGATTTTAATGAAAATTAGCACACAGAAAGACCAATAAGGTCTTCAGAAAACGCAAACAAAGCCGTGGACAGAACGTTTCAATAGGTATGAGCACTTCAATTTATTAATGCAAATATTAACTTGTATTTTTTATCGTTAAGTGAGTCAATCTGTTAAACTGGTCTCGTAATTTCTCTCGGCGATAAAATTGACAGACGGACAAAAATTCCTAAAAATGTACTGTAGGCATTGAAGTATTATTACTAGCGTATAGAACCGACACAGCGAACACGATGTATGTCCCAATGCATTAGCGCCACGTGGCTTCTATCTTCAGTGGATTCGTTCGATTTTGAAAGCAGAACCGGCGCTCAATTTTGAAAATCGAACCTCCTGGCGGGACACACATTTTGTTCGAGATGTCTGTTCTATGACATTATACTTCAATGACTGCATGTGTGCGCCCTGAAAACGTTCAAATATATTTGTCAAACTTTACGTTTTGTTTGTACCATTTCATCAAACATCAGCGCACACATACCAACAAGTTTGTCAAACAAGACCTCACTTTTAAAGCAGTTTTCGCCGTGAAGTGACGCTCCGACGTTCAGATGAGTAACGTTGACAAAGCATTTCTTGCATTAACTTTGGCAATAGGTATGTATAAAAAAGAAGTAAAGAAGACGTTGGACACGAGAATGGTTAAAACTAAGAGATAGATTTACTCATGAATTTTTTTTATATCATATAAGTTAATGCTTGACTACAATCCCACCTGATGGTAAGTAGCGATGTAGTCATTGGTGGTAAATCGCATTAACTTAGTAAAAGCCTATTCACTCTTGCCTTGAAGACTCACATTGTAATCGAGCGGAAATAAATAAAAAAATATAATAAAAAAAAATAATAATAAAATAAAAAATAATAAATTGCTGAATGAAATATTGCGCACAGACCCAGATGACTACCGTAACTTTCTTAGAATGAACAATAAAACATTCAACGACTAATGTTGCTAATGTTAGTTGGCCCTATAATAGAAAAAAAAAACAATCACGTGAAAATCTATTCAGCCAGCGTCTCAAAGGCTATCGATAACGCTAAGATTTCTAGCAAGTGGAGCCGATTTTGAAGATAGAAGGGATATAAATTGTAATAAAATAGTCCTTGTCACTCAAATCAGACATTTTTTCGCGCGAAAATGGCGAGTTTGTTTGGCAAACGTACGCCGTCAATCAAAATCTTCAATCATACAGCCAAACACGTAGTTTGCTTGACAAACATGTCAAACATGACCACAGACTGTCAAATAATTTGCCAAACACGTAAAATTTGACAAATTATTTGAGCGTTTACAGGGCGCTTAAGTATAATGTACTAAAATACTAAAATAGACATCGCAATAAAAAATTGTGTTGCGCCAGGAGGTTCTATTTTCAAAATCGAGCCCCCGTTCTCTTTTGTAAATCGACGGAGTTCACTGAAAACTATAGCCAATAATTGGCTACAGTTAATTGTACAAACATTAGGTTCGTAGTGTCGGTTCTATACGCTATAATAATATAATAGTACAATGGCTGTCGTCTATTGATAACTGAGTTTACATTCTTGTATTAAAATTCCAAATAATATGCTATTTTTCCCAGTTGTTCATGCATTTTAGTAGTATTAGACATAATATTATTGTTTCCTAATTTTATTTAAACGTTAACATATTCTTATAAAAATATTGCTATGAGATGTCAGTGTGAATATCCTGCATGTGATTACGCGCGTCGAATTCGCATTCAATTCAATTTATTCATTACGCGAACGTTATTCGCAGGGAAGAGATTTTACTCCTCGTAAAATACTCGGGAGCTTTATGGCTTATACTTACAAACGGTTTTAAAGGTATCAGAGTATGTCTTTGAATTGCCAATTACATACTTTCACTTTGCAAGATTTAAAACTGCCATAGCTCAGATAATTTAAGTTGATATAAAAGTAGAATAAACTTGTCAAGTGCGAGATAAACTTGCTTGGAGAGGGTTCCGTACGTTGATTATGTATTTACCGTTATTTTTCAACTTTATTTATTTTTGCTCTTTTTATAAGACCACAGGTTTTCCTATAACATTTAAGTAAAGAAATATTCTATGTATTATATTAGTTTCAAAATTCTAGCGTCAGTAGTTTCGGAGATAAGGTGGGGGAGGGGAATGATCAATTTTTGGCTTTAATTTTCGTTCTTTCTTGCTTAATTTTAAAACTATAAGTTGTAGAACTATAACAGAAATATATTTGAGATCCTTATAACAGGTCATTTCATTTGACATACCACACAATACGGTTTGCAAAACAGTTTTATTTTGATTTCGTTAATAGTTTTTTTCAAAATTCAGTTGTTTACTTTATACCTTCGTCTTTGGGCCACAAAAAAGTACATGAATACCAAATTTCAACACATTTTGTCCAGTAGTTTCATAGTAAATTGGCTGTGAACGGCGGTCGCCCAGACGCACTACGAGTGATCCTATACCTAGGGTTACGTTTTTCGTTTTTTCATACGGAACCCTAAAAAATAATATTATATTACAATTCTGTCATTTTTTTTATATAATTAAATAAAGGTGATGTTTGTTGTCTTTTAAAAATCGCATCGTAGTCATAGATTTATTGTATTTATAGTTAGAAAAAAATTTTTGGCCGTATTGAAGCAGCCCTGAATACTAACCACAATCAAATCCAGATTAGAGATGTGTGGTGGTAGAGATTGGTGGAAGGGTTTATTTATAATATTTGGACATATAAAAATTATGGTGAACTGTAATTCGTAATCGACAACAATAGTAGACGTACATATAATATAAGTTTTACTGTGGATTATAATTATGAATATTATTGTTGGGACAGTTACAATAATTATATTAAGGTAACAGAGGATGCCATCTCTAAAAACCCCAAGCTCTTTTGGACGTTTGTGAAAAATAAGCGTAAAGATAAAGGTACTTACCCTGCGATAATGAGAGATAGCAATGCTACATCGTCATGCGAAGGATCAGATATATGTAATATGTTCGGTAATCACTTTGCTTCTGTTTACAACTGTAAAACTGCTTCAGCTCTTGACCAACAGTATATCACAAAATTTCTTTCTCACGTGCTTGAATACAGTGATAACTTCTCGCGCCTATCATTAACGCATGATGAAATTCTTAAAAAGTTAAAAAGTCTGGATGTAAACAAGGGCAAGGGATCAGATGAAATTCCACCAATTTTTATCGTTGCCTGTGCGGAGAGTTTAGCCACACCTTTGCATATTATTCTCAATGAGTCGTTAAGAATGGGAGTTTTTCCTTCTGTATGGAAATGCGCGAAGATTGTCCCGATACATAAATCAGGAGATAACTGTTTAGTTGACAATTATAGACCTATATCGATCTTGTCCGCATTGGCAAAGATATTTGAGTCATTAGTTTATCCTTATATTGTAGTGTTAAGGAAGGAAAGTAAGATAAAAGGCTAAGGGAGAGTAAAATTTAATGATATACTTCCCTGGTGGTTACAGAGTCGGTTACACAATATACACAATATGAAGTAGTTAATATATGATTAGCACAAAACAGAGTCACTTGGTTCTTCCACAATAGGAAGGCCTTCAGTAAGGCCCTCAATCAAAGGCCTGCATCTCTTCTGGCGTGCGGTGTCTGGGAAGGCTGCGGGAAGCGTGCGGGCGTGCGGTTACAACGCACAAGCTAGCGCACGAAGCAGGAGCACAGCACAGGCTCAGTGAAGTGGATGTGGTAGGACAGTCATGTGGGCGTGCTGTAGTGCACTCAAGCCGACACACGTACTGCAGAGGTCACTCGGCTGTAAGGACAGTATAGATTAGAACTGTTTTCCAAAGATTGTCACGAATCTAGGCGACTCTCGAGAACCTCTCTCATTGAGCGATACCGGGGAACTGTTGTCTCTCCGCCAGAGCTCATCTATGTTCAGCAAACGGTGTTCTAGAGGGATTCCAAAATTAAATTTCAAATTATCGTAGGTGACCTGATAATACATTGCCAAAGGAGGATAAGGACATATTACATAGAATTAGATTTATGAAGAAAACATTAAGACATTAAGTTATAATGACAATAAATGTCATAACAAATCAAACTATAAAATACAATAAGCATAATATTAAATTTTAAAGAATAAACCAAAGAGAAAGCTATAAAATGAATTTGGATAACAAAACAGAAGGTATTACAATTACAATAATATATAATTTCAACATATAATTTAGAATAAAAACCAAAAATATAACAACAATCCAAAGGATATCAATATACATTAAAATTTAGTTTCAGCCAAGAAAAGTACTATAAAATGATAAAGCAATATATAAAGTAAATAGAACTAAAAGAAATAAAGAAAAGGAGATAGAAGAAAGGAAGCAAAGAAGAGAATAACAAAGAATAGAAGAAGATAAATACGGACCTAACAAGTAAATACTACATATTTCCCCCACCCAAGTAATTTTTTTGGCTGTTACAAAAAAATTTAGAATTAAAAATAGTGACTACCTTACACATTCATTATCCTGTTCATACTTCAATCTTTCATACATCTATCTTGCAAGGTTAGGGGCTAGGGTTCACAATCAATGACGACTACTCCAAAGGTAACACTAAACAATGACCAAGGCTTATTTAAGGAGTTGTCATCCGCTCAACGCTTATAACCCAGAACTCGAATACGAGATTATTTGGTGAAGGCTTATTTAACGAGTCACGACCCGCTCGTACCGTAGGCTTATTTATAGAGTTGTAGTCCGCTCTTTAAGAATAACCAAGACGGTTATAAGAGTGTAGGCTTATTTAACGAGTCACGACCCGCTCGTACCGTAGGCTTATTTAAAGAGTTGTAATCCGCTCTAAAGAAGTAACCAAGATAGTTACAAGAAAGTACAAAAAATAAGATTAAAGATAAAAAAAAATTCTTCCAGAGAAGAAGATGGGAATATTCAGCAAAATTTAGGTATAGTGAAGCCAAAAGAAAATCAGTATAAAGTATAAACTTCGAAATATTTGCCAAAAAATCGAAGTTTAGTAATTGAAAAAGAACGGAAGGAAGAAAATGGAGAGAAGAAAGAAGGGAGAATAGAAGGAAGTAAGAAGAACGGACGGAAAAGAAATATACAAAAGTAAAAGCTAAAAATGTAAAAAAAATAAAAAATTTTGAATAAATAAACGGTTGTAGAAAATTATTTTAGAGTTCCCCGTATTCGAGTAGAGTTAACTAAACAGATAGGTAAAAAGGTAAAACAGTTAAGCTAAGAAGATAACTAGAGAAGCTAAAAATTGAAAAGTGAAGCTAAGATAAAAGAACTAGATCTAATAAATAAAATAAGTTAAGCTACAATAATACAATGTTTGTAACCACCAAGAAAATGAACAAAACTATAGAGAAAGAAAAAATCTTCAGGGTCGTTTTAGAAAAAGAAGATCGAAATGAAATAAGCCAAAATTAGGGGGTATCACTTGTGTAAGTGCTGTTTTGGAATTTAGAAAGGATTTTAGTTGGGCGCCAAACTGTAGTGTTAAGGAAGGAAAGTAAGATAAAAGGCTAAGGGAGAGTAAAATTTAATGATATACTTCCCTGGTGGTTACAGAGTCGGTTACACAATATACACAATATGAAGTAGTTAATATATGATTAGCACAAAACAGAGTCACTTGGTTCTTCCACAATAGGAAGGCCTTCAGTAAGGCCCTCAATCAAAGGCCTGCATCTCTTCTGGCGTGCGGTGTCTGGGAAGGCTGCGGGAAGCGTGCGGGCGTGCGGTTACAACGCACAAGCTAGCGCACGAAGCAGGAGCACAGCACAGGCTCAGTGAAGTGGATGTGGTAGGACAGTCATGTGGGCGTGCTGTAGTGCACTCAAGCCGACACACGTACTGCAGAGGTCACTCGGCTGTAAGGACAGTATAGATTAGAACTGTTTTCCAAAGATTGTCACGAATCTAGGCGACTCTCGAGAACCTCTCTCATTGAGCGATACCGGGGAACTGTTGTCTCTCCGCCAGAGCTCATCTATGTTCAGCAAACGGTGTTCTAGAGGGATTCCAAAATTAAATTTCAAATTATCGTAGGTGACCTGATAATACATTGCCAAAGGAGGATAAGGACATATTACATAGAATTAGATTTATGAAGAAAACATTAAGACATTAAGTTATAATGACAATAAATGTCATAACAAATCAAACTATAAAATACAATAAGCATAATATTAAATTTTAAAGAATAAACCAAAGAGAAAGCTATAAAATGAATTTGGATAACAAAACAGAAGGTATTACAATTACAATAATATATAATTTCAACATATAATTTAGAATAAAAACCAAAAATATAACAACAATCCAAAGGATATCAATATACATTAAAATTTAGTTTCAGCCAAGAAAAGTACTATAAAATGATAAAGCAATATATAAAGTAAATAGAACTAAAAGAAATAAAGAAAAGGAGATAGAAGAAAGGAAGCAAAGAAGAGAATAACAAAGAATAGAAGAAGATAAATACGGACCTAACAAGTAAATACTACATATTTCCCCCACCCAAGTAATTTTTTTGGCTGTTACAAAAAAATTTAGAATTAAAAATAGTGACTACCTTACACATTCATTATCCTGTTCATACTTCAATCTTTCATACATCTATCTTGCAAGGTTAGGGGCTAGGGTTCACAATCAATGACGACTACTCCAAAGGTAACACTAAACAATGACCAAGGCTTATTTAAGGAGTTGTCATCCGCTCAACGCTTATAACCCAGAACTCGAATACGAGATTATTTGGTGAAGGCTTATTTAACGAGTCACGACCCGCTCGTACCGTAGGCTTATTTATAGAGTTGTAGTCCGCTCTTTAAGAATAACCAAGACGGTTATAAGAGTGTAGGCTTATTTAACGAGTCACGACCCGCTCGTACCGTAGGCTTATTTAAAGAGTTGTAATCCGCTCTAAAGAAGTAACCAAGATAGTTACAAGAAAGTACAAAAAATAAGATTAAAGATAAAAAAAAATTCTTCCAGAGAAGAAGATGGGAATATTCAGCAAAATTTAGGTATAGTGAAGCCAAAAGAAAATCAGTATAAAGTATAAACTTCGAAATATTTGCCAAAAAATCGAAGTTTAGTAATTGAAAAAGAACGGAAGGAAGAAAATGGAGAGAAGAAAGAAGGGAGAATAGAAGGAAGTAAGAAGAACGGACGGAAAAGAAATATACAAAAGTAAAAGCTAAAAATGTAAAAAAAATAAAAAATTTTGAATAAATAAACGGTTGTAGAAAATTATTTTAGAGTTCCCCGTATTCGAGTAGAGTTAACTAAACAGATAGGTAAAAAGGTAAAACAGTTAAGCTAAGAAGATAACTAGAGAAGCTAAAAATTGAAAAGTGAAGCTAAGATAAAAGAACTAGATCTAATAAATAAAATAAGTTAAGCTACAATAATACAATGTTTGTAACCACCAAGAAAATGAACAAAACTATAGAGAAAGAAAGAATCTTCAGGGTCGTTTTAGAAAAAGAAGATCGAAATGAAATAAGCCAAAATTAGGGGGTATCACTTGTGTAAGTGCTGTTTTGGAATTTAGAAAGGATTTTAGTTGGGCGCCAAACTGTAGTGTTAAGGAAGGAAAGTAAGATAAAAGGCTAAGGGAGAGTAAAATTTAATGATATACTTCCCTGGTGGTTACAGAGTCGGTTACACAATATACACAATATGAAGTAGTTAATATATGATTAGCACAAAACAGAGTCACTTGGTTCTTCCACAATAGGAAGGCCTTCAGTAAGGCCCTCAATCAAAGGCCTGCATCTCTTCTGGCGTGCGGTGTCTGGGAAGGCTGCGGGAAGCGTGCGGGCGTGCGGTTACAACGCACAAGCTAGCGCACGAAGCAGGAGCACAGCACAGGCTCAGTGAAGTGGATGTGGTAGGACAGTCATGTGGGCGTGCTGTAGTGCACTCAAGCCGACACACGTACTGCAGAGGTCACTCGGCTGTAAGGACAGTATAGATTAGAACTGTTTTCCAAAGATTGTCACGAATCTAGGCGACTCTCGAGAACCTCTCTCATTGAGCGATACCGGGGAACTGTTGTCTCTCCGCCAGAGCTCATCTATGTTCAGCAAACGGTGTTCTAGAGGGATTCCAAAATTAAATTTCAAATTATCGTAGGTGACCTGATAATACATTGCCAAAGGAGGATAAGGACATATTACATAGAATTAGATTTATGAAGAAAACATTAAGACATTAAGTTATAATGACAATAAATGTCATAACAAATCAAACTATAAAATACAATAAGCATAATATTAAATTTTAAAGAATAAACCAAAGAGAAAGCTATAAAATGAATTTGGATAACAAAACAGAAGGTATTACAATTACAATAATATATAATTTCAACATATAATTTAGAATAAAAACCAAAAATATAACAACAATCCAAAGGATATCAATATACATTAAAATTTAGTTTCAGCCAAGAAAAGTACTATAAAATGATAAAGCAATATATAAAGTAAATAGAACTAAAAGAAATAAAGAAAAGGAGATAGAAGAAAGGAAGCAAAGAAGAGAATAACAAAGAATAGAAGAAGATAAATACGGACCTAACAAGTAAATACTACAATATATTAAATCACTTTAAAAGATATCTTGTCGATCAACAACATGACTTTGTTAAAGGTAGGTCAACCACATCAAACTTGACGGCATTTACGGATTTTTTAACACAGGCAATGGATTCTCATCAACAAGTAGATGCTATATACACAGATTTCTCGAAGGCCTTTGATCGGGTCCCTCATAGTGTATTAGTGCAAAAGCTAAGTTTATATGGTTTCTCTGGATCGATATTACAATGGCTGGAGTCTTATTTGTCAGATCGTTATTTCTACATTGTCATTAATGGTTACAAATCAAACCCGTATACAGTTACCTCTGGAGTTCCACAGGGCTCTCACCTGGGTCCCTTACTTTTCATTATATACGTTAACGATATATCTGTATGTTTTGAACACTCTACGCCATATCTCTATGACGACGACTTGAAATTTGCCCGCACAGTTAGATGTGATATGGATCGAGAAATGTTACAAAGCGACCTAGACAGACTTATAGACTGGTGTAATGCGAACAGTATGAATTTAAACATCTCGAAATGCGTACATATCAAATTCACACGCAAGTTGCGCGTTACACCAACCTCTTATTTTATTAGCAATACAAAACTTCAAGAATTGAAGAAAGTAAAAGACTTAGGTATAACATTGGATAGTAAGATGACTTTTTCAGATCATATGGGTAATGTTATTGGCAAGGCAACAAAAAAACTTGGTTTTGTTATCAGAAACGCTAAGATTTTTTCCAAATTTAAAACTAAAATCCTTCTTTACAATACTCTCGTTCGCAGTCAATTAGAATATAATTCTGTGGTCTGGCGCCCCCACTACGCTTCACACATTCTCAGAATGGAACGGGTACAAAAAAGATTTTTATGGCATTTGTCTTTTTCAGAGGGCCAATCAAAAAAAAAACCATCTTATAAAGACCGTTTAACGTTTTTTAATATGCATACGCTATAAAATCGTCGCGAGCAATTAGATTTAACTTTTTTGTATAGAATTCTTAGGAATCAAATAGACTGCCCTGAACTTTTAAATAAATTTAGTTATAACGTACCCCGAAACAATTTTAGAAGGTGTATTAAACCACTTCGAGTTCCGTTTCGTAGAACAGTGCTTGGTGCAAATTCCGCAATTCCACGTCTTTATAGGTTACTTAATGGATGCAATGGGTCATTGGACATTAATAATTATGTCGTTTCTATCATTTAATGGATGGCTGATGGATGGATGGATGGATGTTTTGACAGGCTCCCGAATCTTTTTTGGCTGGAAAATTGTCGATGATACTTTTGCCGTCCCTGATGTCACTGGGCAACGATGATTTCTTATTACTTGTCTGTCGGCATTTAAATATAAAAAAACCTACATTTAATAAAAAGCCACAAATTTCACACACTACACATTTTAATTTCCGCAAACACAAATTCCACATCAACACTCGAAGAAATTTTGCGGAGCTTAGAAATTCGTCGCTGACGTCACAAGCTTTTAACGCTATGTAAGTAACTTGACGCTTTCATCATATTAATAGTACCTCAAGGAATTATGTTTCTTAATTCTAAGAAGCATGCCCGCATTAAAATCTTAGTAGAAATTACTGCCTTGCCCGCTATCATTCAAATATGAATGTGACACTCAGATTCCTCTCGGAATTAGTAATTTTAGCATAGCTACTATCAATATATGTACTTACATATATACTAATCTTAGGAATCTTAGAAATCCAAACATACATACATATGCATACAGATGCATCGTCGCGTACTCGTGGGCAGTCTGCATTCCCCGCTGTCTTCAAACATTGGCACTTCGGGAGACCATTTCGGCCTTTTACCTTCCTTCCTAATCAAAGGCGTAAAAAACGCATAGACAGCAAAATAGAAAGCGGAAAAGTCGCTCCACCCACACACAGTTTAACAATTTATCTTACCCTGAAAAACTTACCAAATTGCAATGAAAATGTACGCAGAATTTCCATAGAACACCACCATATAAGGATTATGTTAATTTTGTATCCTGGGTGGAAATAAAAAAAAAATACGAAAACAACTTGAGAGAGTATTATAACTTTATTGTTTTTTTGTCAGTTCCACTTGGGTGAAGTATCGTTCAAACAGACAAAAAGCGCCTAGATTATGACATTTAATGGAATATCTACTCGGATTGTACACATTTACACAACTTTACTAATAAACTGCCAGAAAATGCAGTAGAATTCGGAGACAGAAGCTCTTCAACATTTAAAGTTCCCATAGATTAAAAATACATAAGAATAAAGTATTAAAAATATTTACATTAATGCAAAATTAATGCAAGGACCAGGATGAAACTCCACCAAAGATGTCAGAGGTAACAGTAAAATGTAGAAAAGTCTTTAAATAAGACTACATTACTTTCGTAGCCACGTGTAGCGTAGTTGCGTAGCGTAATTCTATTCTATTCTGTTTATTTCTTCATACATCGCTGCATCGTTTCGATCCCAAGCACATCTCTGGTGGAATCCCAACCTAAAGACCGATCAAATGAGTTTAAATTGCCTTTATGTTACCTTCATGTATGAGTAACTTTAAGACTTATTAACCTCACTTAAACAACCCTAGTACAATTATAAAGAGTATTAAACTTTTTGACATTCACATAAAATTACATTTTACTACAAAGATGTCTAAGGGTACTGTTACACGCTCATTGAAAGCTTGAAAAAAGGGTCCTTTTAAGAAAAATGCTGCTTAATTAATGGCACATGAGATAAGCTACAGAAAATTGCTCTTAAATGCATGTCTTTTTATCATTGCAAGTAATCACTTAAGGCATATCTTTAAAGTCATTAAGCATGTTTAAATAATACACACAATTTTTCACTGTATTTTATGCTTATATCTAGTGAAAAGGTCTTAAATATGCTTTTCATGAACAAGTATCAGTACCCAGTATTTAAAATATATCCATACCTATAAGTAATACACTTCAGAAATAGCAGTTTAAATCGTATGTTGCAAAATGTATACAACAAACCAATTACTTTGTAACAAGTTTCAATTAAGTAGAGCCCATTTACACCGGCTAAGTGTTACATAAACACTGAACCGGCAAATGACGAGGAATTCAATAACATCAAAGTGTATCCAGAATTTTCGACAGATGGAATAAATGAGGTGAATTCCGAATCAGTTCAGATAAGGACGCAGACAGAGAATACCTTTTATTAATTTTAATAATACTCAAATTTATTTTTATGTATGACCATTATATGTCTTAATGGCTTTTCATTCAAATACAATTCATTTCATTCACTCTTTTTCATATGGATGACTATTTTTGCGTAAAAAAAATCAAAATTGTTCCGAAACACCTCAATAACATTTTATTTTGTGACACTAAGCCATAAGCCAATGATATCATTTGTATGAAAAAAGGCATTAAGCATAGAAAACCCGTTACTAATCATTTTAAAGCAAAAATATAACAATTTTATGGCATTCAATCGGTGGTTTATTAAAAACATATTACAGTTTAATTAAAAGTATTTCATCGCCTTTGATGTCAAAGAAAAACCAACACAGTCTAGAAACTGCTATATTTTCCCAGCGATGTCACACGAAAGAAAGTAATAATAAGAAAGAATAAATAATTACCGTGCAAAATGATATACAATGTATAATTTTAAATTGCGTTTACTCTTCGTCTTACACAAAGCAGCTACAATGCAACCTATTGGCCGACTATATGGGAGTTCATTATACTGATAAAAGATATAAATTCACTAATAATTAAATATCTAGACCTGGAAAAGTATTCTCTGCCTTCGTATCGGGATATCAAGCAATCAGCATCACAAAATACAATACATAAATTCTAACATTTTCTCTTACTTTACCATATATATCTTTCTTTACAATCATCTATTTTAAAATATAATCTGCATCAATATACACAATCTTTTAACTTATCACATCTCTTAACCTAACAAATATTTAAACTTTCTACAATAGTCAGTGTAGAGAGCTGCAGGAAGACATTAAACGCCAAACCAGAGGAATTACATCCTAATGAAATATAACCCTCAGTCAGCAAACATTATTTTTATATTAGTAATCTCTGAATTCACTGCGTAATACTAATTATATAGAAAATATTCTGCCGAAACACACAGACAATATATCTACTATTACATATATTCATCATTTCAAAATCATCTACGATCACGAATAAACCCATCTATTGAAAATAAATGAAAAATGCAGGAACTTATTCCTTCGAGGAAGTCACACATGGCGTTGTAGTAGCAATTTTATTCATAAGAAGAATTTTCAAACCTCTTCCTTCAATATACAAGGTGTAGCGTCTTATCCCACCGTCAGCGACTAGATATCGTTTCATAATGCATTTGAATTAAGAAGAAAATATGACAGAAATTGAGGCTCGTTTAATGTCTTAGCTTGATTGTTTAATAAAAAAAGATGACAGAAATTCCGATTTCAAAATAAAATTATTTTTTATAACAGTCATAGGTGATATCTTTTCCCAAATGACTTCAACCTTTGTTTATTCGGAATTTCGATGAAAATAGATAAAAGAAATTTTATTTATACTTTATTTATTCATGTTCGCGTACTGTACGAAAAGTGCCTTAGAGTTCATCTTTTTCCACTCACTGAACTGTAAAGCGAAGCGGGTGTAGCAAAACAAAGCAAGCCATCGTGTTACATATGCCTAACATGATTAATATAATATAGTACATAAAATATATACGTACATACAAGATACAATCGAAAAGTAATTAATAAAGCAGACATCGCCGCATCAACCACTTGTATAGTCAAGATATCATGTGACGGTTCGCGGTATCGAGCCTGGGAACCTAAACACCTAAGCATTCTGACCATTCCGGTACAAACATCGACCGTAATCACCCTAGTTATAAGTATTTTAAAAATGTAATTTCTAACATTGAAATTAAAGTTATTAATTTAGTTAAATTACTAGTTTTCGTTCGCACCCTGCTGCACCTATTCATAACTATCGCAAAGCAAACTTTTAAAAATGATAGTGGCCGCTACATTTTTATTGATTTCCGTTCTATCTTTATACTAGCGTCTACGAGCCTAGCTTTTCAAGAGCCTTTGCCAAGAGTTTTTTATGAGTTCATCTGGCTAGGCGTGAGGTGTAATGAAAATAAATGTAATGTTTTTTATTTTATGCGGATGAATATTCTAAGGGTGTTGGTTCATTTTCTCAAATATACCAATGTTCATTTAAGGATCAATTGTTTCGTTGCATTGCGTCTAAAATAATGGTTCTTATTAATTTGTTTAAAGTAGATAGGTAATATCAATACCTGAGTTTGGCAATTTATGAAACAGAGTAAATTATTTTTTTGTTAAACTGGCACAATATTATGCAGAGTATAATTTAAATGAACAAATATGAAGAAGATGAGAACCTCTTTAATTTTCTCTAAAACTTGTGCTCACATCCTCCGAACGGAAGTTAAACACTTACCTAAGTGAATTTGCTCATAAAATATAATAATACAAACTGCAAACAAATTATATAAATATGTTAACATTACACTTTTGAACTTACAAACATAAAAGGTTAAAAAATAATATTTAACACAAAATATACAAATATTAAATCATTTTAACGTCGGTTTTAACTTATCATTTTATGTACCATTTTCTAGATACAAACTGAGCCAGCTCAGCTGAGCTCAGTAATGTTCACATTTCATTAATTTTTGGTTAATGTTTAATTTAATCAAATAATTAAATTATACTATTCAATTAATGAACTATGATTATTGTTAATCACATAAAGTTAGCAGTCGTCTGTTTTTTTATTGACTCAGAGTAATGGTGGAATATTTCATAAATTACATAGGAAGTGTATGTCTAAGGGTGAGATCTATAAAATATGCTGAGGCTTTGTTCAGGCTTCAAAATTGTCTGAACAAAAATAATGGACATAAATCAACCTTAACTTTTTAATTTTTTCTTATTTATCAAATATCCGAACAAGAATAATCGTCCTAAACAAGTTTAAAGTTAGCTGATTTATGTGACATTTTAATTTTTTCGCATTACAAAGTGTCAGCCGACTCATGCCTTCAATTTAACTTGACTGTGAGCAAAGCCTCTGCGCTTTATTATTATAGATCTTACCCTAAGTAGTCGTAACAAAGAACACACCGATGTGCGTCGAAGCGAGCAGACACGCACTAACACGGCCCCGCTAAGCTGTTTCAGCCGCGTTAAAATTTAACTTTGTTGTACTAATTTGAAATATAAATAGAAACAGATACCATTTCCATTGTTGCTTATGCTTGCCATATACGATCAAGTATACTTGTCAAATTTGCAGTGGACTTGACGCGGCATCCAGTAAACTTGACAGTGAATGGCCACGATATGGCTATCTGGCTATATAGCTAGCTATCTCATACAAACTGCAAACTTGACAAGTATACTTGATCGTGTATGGCCAGCTTTAGTTACTCATTTTACATTGTCACTCGCCAGTCTATTTCGTCTGACTTTAGTAGCATGGCTTTTTATGGCTGCGCTAAACTGAATACAGACTACATAAAGCATTACACAATACACTTATTAAACAACACAACTTTTCAACAACAAAATATTTGCTTTGTTTTAATTTAATTAATTTTACTTACGCTGTGCTGTGCTTACTTTTACATTGTGCTTAGATTTTTTATAATCAAGGTATTTTAGCAACGAAGCGCATCCAAAAATAATACTTCATTATGCTTAATATTCACAAAAAAATGTAATGTAGTTACATTATCAAATATAGACATTACAAACATTTTCACATAATTATGACACTATAGGTACAACGAAAGTTTTTGGATGTTTTAATGTGAAGATATTTTAATGAGAAGTATTTTTAGAAATGCATTTTTTTTTGTAATTATCATACATAATTAAAGAACGATTGCTTAGTGCTAGCTTAGGGGAACTATAATATTAAAGATATAAAAATAATTACAATATTTTACCTCAGAAAATAATAGTTAAGAATAATAAAAGGGAATAATTGACTTATCGAAGCTCAGATTAAAAAATATTTACTATGAAGCTTTAGAAATAGTGTATAAGATGATATATTTATGCGGTCTTGTAGTCAAGATCTATTAATAAAATTGCTTAAAAATTATAAAGTATTATACCAATTTCACCCTTTATTTTTAAGTACTCGTAAGTATACCTATTCCTGGCTATGAAACAGGTTTTATTTTATGCCACCTCAGATAATTTTCAAACAACATATTTAAATGTTCATGATAATTATGTTCAATGACTGTTCATGGATATGACGCAAATAAATTATTTCTGAGCAATTTTAAGTGGGAAAATTTTGTATGTATTCAATATGCTCAATTTGAAACATTTCCCTTCCAAAATTAGAAGAAAAATAATAATTATTATTTGATTTAAATTCTGCATTTTTGTAATTTCATTGTAGTTTGGTCTGGTTGACATGGTGTCATAAATATTAAAAAATATTCAAGATTAACTTTTGAAAATTTAATTAATTTTAAACTTCAAAGAATTAGGTACTCGAAGTCCACTAAATTTCTAAGAAAATAAAAAAATAAAATTTGTTCCTTAAACAAGATTATTAGGTAATATGTTATTGTCAACCCACTTCATAAATTTAACTATTGTAGTCTATATTTTTGTTCTTAAAATATTAATTTCAACTAATTTTTTAACTGTATACACATTCAAAATATTTATTTTGAGAATATAACTTCTACAATGATAACACGGGCAAAGCCTACATTAAGCTGTATTGAAAATGCACACTTGTATCTATTTTAATTTTACTTTTTTAAAGTATAATGTATTGGCTACTTCGTCATTTCTGACGTACAAATCACGCAATATTTCTTCCCACTTTAGAGGTATGTGTTTTTGATTAAAAATTCTAGTCATTTACAGTTATAATTAAATCCAATTTGGTTTCAAGCAAATAATTCTAACGTATCAGTCAGTTGTAACTCAAAATTATGATTTTATTGGACTTGACATGATATAATACTTGGGTTATTTAGACAATTACTGTAATTTTAAAGGTAGGTATTTCAATTTTCGAATTATATTGTTCATGGTAATAAGTACAAAGGATAAGAGAGCCTTTGCATTTACCGCCTCAGGTACAGGAGTAGGTAAGGTAATTGTTGAGGTAAATTAATTCCCAGAAATGAGATTAAATGAACTATTCAATAAACTAGATAAACAATCATGTAATATTTGGAATTTGTATACTAAATACACAAAATCCGTACAAATCAAAGAGTGGTGACATCGTAACAAGGAAACAACCCTTTACCTTGAAAGTGAGACACAAATCTATTATTTCACAAAAATCTATGTCCTGATACATCACAAGCATTTCGTACCGTAATATTTTAGGCAAACTATGTAGTCCGAGCATTCGTGTTCCGGATATAAATAAAAAACATACCTACTCGGGTTAGTTGAAACAATAATTTAACTTCGAAAATTATTTTAGATTTTTTTTTAACAATATGCAGGTTATTGTAAATACAGTATTTAATGTTTTATAAACTGTTTGCGAAGATTTGGAATTATTATACTATGTACTAACGTTTGAACTAAAACAGATTAGAAGTCAAATTGGAGTTCAAAGTTAACCAACTTACACTTAAATATGACATCAAAGTTATAAAATACAAATAGTAAGGTAAATTATAATTTGGTTACCGGATCCTCTTGGCTAATAGAACCAGTGCATAACAATTTTTAAAGGATTTTTATTCAAGCACCTATCTTACTCTATTCCGTTATTACAATAAAATCTACATACATATTCAAAATATATTTTTCTATAATACAATGTGAAAGAACACGAATCATCGGAGCCTAACTAATGGGTTTCAAGGGCAAGCAAGTTTAAACATTTATTGGAGAATAATTAGGACAAGTACGCAGTTTTTAACCGGGAATAAGTTTCTAAAATACCCAGATTGGAGGGGGTAATGCCGGGTTATATTATTGGCTCAGCGGCTTATACATACTAATTACAGAAGCTACTAAGTAAAATGTACTAATAAAAGTAAATAAAACTCGGTCAAGGTATGAAGTGAAGTTCAAACAGTGTCTCAGCGAGATGCCCTCGTAACTAGGGGTCACGCAAAGTCGCAGTCGCTAAGGGAGAAAGTAAACATTATTTAAACATGATTTTATATACGATTTATAGATAACATTAAAACGAAACATTACAAAAAATATTCTATATGAAGAGAATCATTTGCTGATTACTCCGTAACTTCATAGCATGTTACCTAGCTCGTTAGTCGACTACTTAAGCTGGCCATACACGATCAAGTTTACCTATTTGTCAAGTTTGCAGCAGACTTGATACGGCATCTATTAAACTTGACGGCTTATGGCCATCTATACGCTCATGCAGACTGGATGCCGCATAAAGTCTACTGCAAACTTGACAAGTTGGTAAACTTGATCGTGTATGGCCAAATTTACATAAAAATAAAAATAAATATGGAGGATGGCAGTTGGAGGAGATTAAATAGACATACTTATTCATGCGAAGAGATGTAGTTCGAGCAGTAGCCCAGCAATCAGCCACACCGGTCGGTCGTGCAGCGTGGCTGTGGCGTTCACTTGGTTGGTCTCCGAGCGCGGCTTCAGGCTCAACTCGTTTACTGCCACTGGACAATAAGTAAACAGCTGGTTAGATGGTTTCACACTATACGAATCATTGTAGAGGAAGTAGGAACGCTTAGGTTCATTACTGGCCCACTACAGAGCACAGGTCTCTCCTCTTGAGGAGGCTTAGAGCTTACAAAACGACATTTAAAACGAATCGTCGTGTTCCGGCTAGGGGCTTGAGAGCTAACCTAGTTTTCCTTTTTTTTCTTTTCTCTCTTTCTTAGCCCGAAACGCATCTGTGATGCCTTTGGTGTTGCTGATTTCCATAGGCGACGATAGTCAATTAGGTACCATCAGGAGGATCGTCACCTCGTTAGCCGGCTATTTCCATAAATAAAAACTTCACCACGCTACTCCAGTGCGTATTAGAGGAGGGTTTCAGGAAGTTTTGTCGCTACCCGAATTCCTCCGATTCAACGACTGTTAGGTATCTCATGATAACAACTGAGACCGGCGACTTTACGTGCCGTTAAAAATGTCTGTGATGCAGTTTTAAATTAGCGATAAGGTATTTCTAACGTACTTTTTTAAAACCGCGATAGTTTACAGGGCGTTCTGTTACAAGTACCGCAGGCCACGACGAATACTTAATGAGGCTTTAGCGTGTCACAGACGTAGGAGGGAACGTTTAGAACACTGGATGTGTCATTGATAAGGATAAGTAAGAGATTGGACAATTTTAAAACTATCTACGTTCAAAAGGTTAAAAAGTACAAAAAACAGACCGGACTGACAACAAAATATTTCATAGGGTTTAAATAAAAAAAAAATCTTTATTCACATAGGTAGGTATTACTGATACACTCACAGACATATACTATACCTAGAGGATACACTTATTACATACGTCATTTTTTAATCTACCAGGTTCTTTTTTGTAGGCAAAGATTAGGTAAACAAACGATTTAAACTTTGTGTGTGTTGTGGTATTTGTGTGGGCGTGTGACTGTGAGCGTTTGAAAATATGTAATATAATAATGCACAGACAGACAGTCAATAACGATAACCAAGTGTTGTATAGACATTGTAATTGAACAAATAAACACGTAGAAATAAGCTACTATTTAACTAAACTAGGAAAGATACAACAATACAAAGCTAACGAACAGGTATATTGCTCAAAGTACGTATTTAGTAGGAGTTGGCGCTTGAATGAGTTCAAGGACTGTAAATTACAGAGGAAATGATGAAAGTATTCCAAAGTAGACTGCAACTCAAGGTTTAAATTGGAAAGCGTGGGCACTTGGCTTGCAGAATAGAGTCAACGAAATGTAAAGTTATTTATAAATAAGAATTTATTTCTAATCGACATCAAAAAAAGTTATGGTTCTTTTATTACTTGTCATCAAAACTTGTCAAAAAAACATCAAAACTTTGTCATTTATCGACCAATTTGGTACATGGTTTCTTAAATGGGGAATTGGATATACTATGGGTACCATATTTATCAAAATTCCGATCTGTTAATAGGATGGGAGGTATTGAGGGAACTTCTCAAATATGATAGGTAGACATATTTTGATATATTTTTTTCGGACATTTTTACTCCCCAATTATTTTTTATTTTTATTAATAGGTAACAAAGATTCTGACTTTTATATGTATAAACAGTAACATTGGTAAATTTCTAAATTAAATGATTTTCAAAAAATAAACCACTGAATGACTTCCTTCCTCTACTATCTCCCTATACTAATAATTGTCAAAAATATTGAAAATAGGTCAATGATTTACAGTTTATTAAAAACTATTTAGAAATAAAATTTTCACGGAAAATAGATAAAATATCCAATTATTCAAAGTTTCTATAAATAAAAAAACTACATTGCAGTTAATACGCCCCGGCTGGTTTATTTTTAATTTACCCGTACGCAGAACGGCGCAATAGTTGAAAGTTAACCCGTCTGCAACTGTGATAGGATATTACCAATTCAGTAGCTATCTTTACGCTCAAAGTTTACTCAACTCTGACTACAGATTGTGCACATAAAGCTGTTTACTCTGGAACTATTTAAAACTCGGAATGGCTTGATTTGTTGGTGTAAAGTTTTCTTTCAGTGTTTTTTATGTTTTAGGGATGACCTATTTGTATTTATGTTGTTATTGACGAGATTTCACTGATTTGCAGACGTATATTTAATGTTATATCGCTATGAAATTCAACGAAAGTATAATCAACTAGTTGAATAAACAATAAAATCTGATTTTGTTTGTTTGCTACAATCACAGATTAAAGTTTAACTATCACAATGACATCATTAAAAATCATATTTTTTTCTTAAGTATACCTACCTACTTAATACTATAAGATTATTGATATCAATTTGTTATTAAGTTTAATTCCCGAGCAGTGACATAATAAATTGCGACCAAACTTACGCTACTTATTTACTTGAGTTACAACAGGGCCTTATAAAATCCATCTTATAAAATGAAATATGGTTAAAATATTAAACGGTAAAATAACCATAAAATTTTCAATAGCACCGTGTGCCGAGAACGATACGCCAAGATAAACACCTCGGTAGGTACACGGTCAGTTAAAAGATGAATAATTTATAGGTGAATAACTTACTTATTTATCACGAAACTTCCGTGTTTTAGAGAGCGTTTAATAGCGACATAAACGTTTGGAAGCCAATTACCTATAGCATGAGTCCTTTCTTGAAATTGTCGAACTCAAAATACTTACATAATATTACTCTTCCATGCTGACCCAATGATTTTATTTGTTCTCAAATGACTATTGATTTCAGGCCTTACGTAATTCCGATATCAGTGAAAAATGCGACCTAATTCTAACAATAGAACCGATGGTTACTTTGTTTAATGGTGGAACCCTCTAAGACAAACACTCTTAACTCAAGCGGTAAGGTTTAATTACTTAAGATAATTTCCTTGGTAGTGTTCTAATGGGTATGGTATGTCTATATTACAAAATCAAACTTCTAGATTACAATATCTGTTTTTACTATTTTAACAATTTTCCACATTGTTTTTAATGACTAAAGTTTTAATTTAATATTTTTCGAAGTTTAACTTTTAACTTCGACTTGGCAGCTATTGCTTCCAAAGATAACTTTGTAATTACGATATAATAACTAGATAAATAGATAACGCGTTGTAACTTTTTGTTCTCTCATTTGTGGGACGAAAGTAGAAACACATTAACGCATGATAATCGCCTGATGATCATAAAATCATTATTATCACACACGATATCATACCAGCTTCTTAAATAACTTCGCATCACAAAATTATATACAAACATAAAACGATGTTAGTTATCTATGAAGTATAAATGTTTTAAGATATTGCCAAGCGACTAAAAACCATTCCATGGAATTATTGTTACGAATTGTGTGTGAATAGATTATGATGATGGCTGAAACATTTTGTGTTTTTTATTGATCTTCTTCTATAATATGTAGTTAGAAATTTGACATTTCATTTGTGATGAATATAATATACATAGAAGTGTCATAAAATATAGTAAAACTATGATATTCAATAATGTAAGATGTGTATTCAAAAACATATTTGCTGGCGATAGTATGGAAAGATGAAAACTCGTTGAAACAGAAAAGAACGATGTAGGCGCGTCCTTGAATCGAATGATACATGCCTTTGCTAAGAGCGTAACAGTGTTATAGCCAACTCATCCGCTGAGATCGAGTTATCGAGTCACGAGTGAGACTGATCTTTTAAATTCACCCTTGATATTGAAGGATTTTTCAACATTTTACTAATGTTCTTTTCTCTTCTAGTAGGCTTAAGTTTAGTTTAGGAAAACAACGTTTTCTTTAGATTAACAAAAATATTTAATTTTATCTTCCGCTAAAATTAAAAACTAAGCAGTTTGTTAGCTTTGTAGCTTGTGATAGTATAGCCAAAAAATATGAACATGCAAAGAAAAATAATTTATTTTTTAAATTTATAGTTTCTTTATTAGTAGGTAAGTTGTGTCGCCAAATATATTTGAATAAAAATAACTGTAGCCTAATCAATGAAATTGAATAACAAAATAACTAAAAAGAATCAAAAGCAACAAAAAACTAAAATGTATTTGCTGAAATATTTTCCATTATGAAAGTACTAAATTTTTACTAACTATGAATTATAAACTGTCAAACTGGGTTTTTCTTTTTGTAGCAACACTACCCCGCAGAAGGGTGTGGGTGCGTAATTTTGGGACACTCAATATTACAATATTTCAGTAACTTACTAATAACGTACTTATTATTATCCAGGTTGCAAACATTTCAGTTCATTACGAAACATCAACATTTACACTGGCGTGGGCTTTTGTGATTTTGTGACGCCCACGGCCATTGTCCTACACCCACACGACATCGTAACATTCTCTTTAAGTTCATTTATGATACAAGGTACGTATGTGTAGGTGGTGAAGTAAGATTGTGTGTTTTACTATCGGCAACTGTGGCATTGAACTGTTGACAATTCAAAACTCTATTTTTTGGTAAAACCCGCAAAAGAAGAGTAACAAATGTATACAAAATTATGTTTATCTTTCATTAAGCTTGCTGTTTGAAAAAAGTTGTGTAAGACCAATTAAAACACGGTTAAAATATGGATCTGTCTGATGTCTGATGGTCTGTCTGTGGCATCATAGCTCTCAAACGGACTATTGATCTAGTTTTTTTATTCAAAAGATGACATAATTAAGAGTGTAGCAATGTTTAGTGTAAATAAAACTGCCGGGGGTTTTGTAAACATTATTATAATTCAACGATAATAATATCAACCATACCTGTAACAGTTTGCTTCTTCATGTCAGCAAAACGTTCTCCAGGGCCCACCTCGTCAGGGATCGAGGAGGTGCAGGTCAGCTGGAGGCGACCGTGAGCTGGAGTCCGCAGCTCAGCTATCGACACCCAGAGTGAGATCGGTATTACTGGCGGTGCTCTCGGCCTCTCACGAATCTGTGTCAAATACAAACTATTGAGGACATTTTCACACGGGACAAAAAGCTCAGCGCACGCAAACTATGAAGATTTACGAATCAAAATTTGGATTGTAATGCATTACAATCTTGATAGAGCTATACAAATGAAACGAATAAATGGTTTTATTTAATAGCATGTTTCTTTGTGACAAACATTTTTAGCTATGTTGGGAGTCATATCAGATTTATTGTACAATTCTACAGGCCGGTTAGTTCAAATCAAACCTTATTCTAAAATAGATCAGATGCTTTTACGTTACTACGGCTATGAATCGTTTTAACAATCGATTTAGTTTTGTTCACAGAGAAGTTAAACACTAGTTTTGTTCACAAGAAGATTTGCATGTGCTCCTCTTTACGCCATAGACAATACTCGAGTATCAAAAGCTTAAGTGACGTGACAGTTCGGACACTAGCGGCACCGTCGGAGCTCTTTCCGAATCCATTAAGCTTGAACATAGACATGGTTTTATTTTAGCTTCGTCTGCAGCGGCATCGAAGCATTGAGTGAGAATAGATTTCGTCTACTTTTACTGAATTGACTTTAAATTCAATCATTCGTACAATAGTTGGGAATTGGCACGATGTTTATGTAAAAATGAAATCGTCGCTGAATAAACTTTAACGTTTTATTTGTATTTTATCTCGCTATTTTAAAATTGTGCTTAACTTTTCCTTCCTGTCAATTTGTAGCTGGCGAATATACGGGAATTAAATTCAGTTCTGCATAGAGCCCAAAAACAATATTTATACATGTTTGATTTTTATGAAGACGGTACAAAAACAAGATAAATATTATGAAATGTATTAGGTATGTATATTACAAAACCTACATGCCTTTTTGAACGTCCATGGACAAAATATTAAGTGAAAAGAAGTTTTTGGGTAAAACGTTTTGAAACTGTAATGGAATAGTTACTTCAGAACTTTCAAATGCATGAATGGATCTCTGACATAGGGTAGCATTGTAATCTTGGTAAATCAGCCCGGATATTGGCATCATATCCCTTACCCGGGATCATCCCTCGCTCACCGGATGCTATCACATACTATCACGTAACGGACAAAGGCAGTTGATAAGGAAACCTTGACTGGATATTCCGTACTGAATATAGATGCCCAAGACAGATATTATGTTATGTTAGGATTAGGACACTATTGTAGATAAACTACTTTTTTACTAACACATAAAACGTATAATGAGACAGTGTGATAGTCTGAGATCTGGTCGCTTCTATTTGCAGGTACATATGTATAATACTAGAAAATCGCCCTCGCTTTGCTCCGGGAAAAACAGTAAAAAAATACAATATAGCCTATGTCACCCGGGGATAGTGTAGCTTCCCAACAGTGAAAGAATTTTTCAAATCGGTTCGGTAGTTTCGGAGCCTATTCAATGCAAACAAACAATCAAATCTTTCCTCTTTATAATATTAGTATAGATATGTGTTTAATAAAATTTTATTAAGATAAATGATGTTAGATAGCGTAGAAGCCGAGTTCAATTTATTTCTAATTATTTTAAAACAAAATAGTACGTTAATTGCTATGTATTATATACTTGCTTCTTAGTAATTCTTCGATAATGCCTCGGGCATTTACAAGCTTCTAACATAAATTACGCTGAAAGAGCCCTGCGGTGTACTTTTAACGCACGGATGAAGGTTTGAAATTAAGGTTCATTTTTCATTTTATTTTGCGCATTTACGGTGTCTGATTTAATATAATTACGTGACGACTTATGGCCAAGTGGGAGTAAGATTGCAAAACAAGGGTACTTCCGTGGCTGTCATTGAAAATGTTTGCGTCCGTAAGGTTAACTGAATCCCGTATTCAGAAAATTACGGTGGTCTGCTCCGCCAAGTAACACTTAAGTGATGACTGTGAAACACAAGACTCGGCATAAGTAACGCATTGAGAAATAGCGTTGCTTCCTTATTAAGTGTCGGTTCTGAATAGTGTTTTTACTTTGTAATAATATGAAAATTTAAGCATGTTATTGTTTTGAATGTAGAAGACTTTATATTGTACATTGCATAAAGAGTTGTGAAGATAAATTTTGTTTATCTATGGTTTATCTTAATGTTACGAATAATACAAGATTTTTACTAAACTAGTCCAGTCTGATTTGTACTTATGTTACGTTTACGCAACATACAGAAATTTATGTCGGAATTACATAATTTATTATGGTGTTTTAATGATTAATTCACACAAAACTAACGGATAGTTTAAGGAACAACCTAAGTTATGGATGACCATGGGTACCTTTTATATATGTAGATATTATCAGATCCAACTAGCAAATAAAAAAACAGTAGACAAAAAGAAAGTCAAAATCATTTAATCATATAGGCATCACTGATACACTTATGCACGTATTTTTTTTAATTTATCATCATTTCGGAAAGGTACTTTGACAAGTACAGTACGGCCGACGTATCTTGGCGCGTCTGAACTTCACGCAGAAGGCTGTGCAACAACATAATTCGGCAATACTCGGTACACGGCGTATTATGTCTCAGTCACACGTTAGCATGTTCCTGTCGCTATCTTCGTCTTACATGCGCTAAAGTTTGCAAAGCCTATGTTCAGACGTGCCAAGATACGTCGCCCGTACTGCAATAATTACCTTGGCCACTTCATCACTTGGTCCTTCCTTCAAGGTACACTTGTTATGCTTGGAGTTGTTAGCAGGCACAGGTGTGGTCGTCTCGCTGACCAGCGCCCAGTACTTGGCCGTATAGTTGAACTCGGGCGCTATGTACCGGTGCTGATGCTTCCTGTGTCGGTAGCCCCCGCCTCCCTTGGTACGCGTCGAGCTTGACACGCGGTAGGAGAAATATCTCACCGATTCGTCGGGTACCTATAGATTTAGAGCAGTTAGTAATAATACAATTTTACCAAAAAAAATAACGGCTTTAATGGAACAATATTTTAAAGACACTCGAAATCACCATATGTATCTAAAATATTTGAGGAGCTCTTTTAATTACTCATGGATTCCATCATTGAATTTTGAATATTATGGGATTAATCTAAGTGCATATAAAAAATCCGTGAAAAATGTGCTAGACTTTTTTACGCAATGAGGATAGCAAACAAGCTGACAGTGGCATCATCCCTTGCCGCCTATGGACGTCTATGACGAACCTCAAATAGGTCTAGAAGGGGCTACAGTTGGCTATATTACCTTTTCGTTATCGATGTACCAGGTGAGTTTGGGTGCAGGCGCGGCCGGTGCGCTCGTGCAGTTGGCTCGTAGTAGGCCCCCTACCACTACGTCCGGCTTCCCGAATGTTATGATAGGCGGGTGTTTTTGGGAATCTGTTCAAACAAAAAATAAAAACTTGAGAGGTGTCAAGGGACACCCGGATGGAACGAAGTTCCTTTCGATTTAAGTATTGTTTTACGCGCTCAGCAGTGTGATTCAGCAATATGAAACTAGCGCCATCTCTGTACAACTTTCTGAATCACTTCAAAAAGTGTCGTGACAACTTTTCGTAAGAATTTTTTCCGTCTAGCCTCCTTTCATAACGCGCAATAAGGAACTTCGTTCCAATAATTAATGGTAACCAAAAATCAAAAACTCCTAAAAAAAACTAAAAATTGCCTAACCATTTTCAATGGGCAAATCCAGGGACAGACTAAAAGGTTCCAGCCTCCTCAATCAATTAAATAAGGCTTATTTGATTTCTTCCGCTGGTTCATGCACTCCCTTACAAACATCCTGGATCCACCACTGTATAGGGAAATCGCACATTTTTGGCAACATGATAGAGAACTTTCAGATTTCCTACCAGTATTTTCCTTCATCGACGAGATAAATAATTTCTAATATTGAAAAATAAGAGATGCATACGAAATTGTAACTCGAGGTTCGCTGAAACACAGAGTACTTAACCCTTCAGCACTACGTTTTACGCTGAACGTGACATAAACAACTCGTAGCGTGTGTAAAACAGATGACGTTTCACCAGTTATTCATATTAAAATGTTTGTCTCTGATAAAAAGGGAACATAGCACAATTTAATGTATGCAAAAAGGGAGAAGGTCAGCGACGCGACGGTATGAAAATTGTTTCATCAAGTAAAGAGTACAGACATATTGTATAAATATGAATAATCCATGTGATTTTTTTTGTTGAGTCGGTCAGCATCAAAGTTAGGTACATGCACATCACAATTATTACATGTTGAGCAGCATTATGCAAAACATTCTTTAACTTTGGGGCTATTTGTGCTACTTGTTGAATTTTGCACTAAGCGTCCACAGTGCCAGTAATACAAATGAAATTTTACCAAAAAAATTGGTTGTCTGTAAAGTCGGTTTACGGACAATGGTTTTACGTGATAACGTCTATTTCGTAGAAGAATAATTTATGATATAAATAATGTAATGTAAGAACGTAATGGAAGCCCTACGCACGGAGCCGCGGTGCTACTCGCCAGTTGTGTCAGCTTGAACATGGCTTGACGCGCCACCGCGACCCGCGTATCTAGCTAGATTTTAATATTAAATTTCATACTAACTATACGATTTTAAACATATTTGAGTTGAAAATTTGGTTTAAATCGTTTTAAATATCAGGAGCTGCGCGACATCTGTGATTTTCTTGACTACAACTAAAGTCCGAGTCGATGTACTGTGTAAAGTTCTTTCAAGTAGTTCATACCTATAAACAGAGATGACGCTATTGTAGATTTTCGTTTTCATATAATAATAATACGTACGAGCTACGAGAAATCATTTCTTTTCAAAAGATTGTAAAATAAAATAAAAATGAAATGAAAAATGCCTTCCAAGCGGACCGATTACGCTTGAGTGGGAGAGAGACGGCCGGTCTAGCGTGCCTCTCTCTCTAATGCTGCGCGCGCTTCCGTGACGTTACTCCGGCCGTTACTCGGTTTTCGTGAATGCCTCTCAGGCTCATCGTCTTTATAAACGTTATCACGTTAAAAACCCGTCTTAAACGAAAAAGTTTTCGGCTTCAAGGATTCCATTTTGACTACGGAATCCTAAAAATGAAACGTGTTAGTAAAAGTTTATGAAACTGTTATAACGAATATTTTCATCCAGTCTGGTAGAATGCGACCGTGGCCCCTTAAAAACAATGGATGAGTGTTACTGGGCAATTGCAGTGTGAATTACACACAAAATGAACGTACCCACAGCTTACACGCTTAATGAGAAAATATTACGCGTGGAATTTCGACGGCATCTAGCAAGACCCCTCTTAGAATAGAGCATGCGCTGTGCATTTTAGTAATTACCTGAGAGTAATAGCGATGAAATTTATAGTACGGTATTATTAGAAAATTAACTTTTTGCATGAAGACATTATTTTTGTTATAATAGGAAGTAATAGATGGGAACAAAGATTTTTAACTTATTTGGCTGGCAGTTGCGAACGAGGAATATGAAAGTAGTATTGGCATAATTTTATTCTATTTTCTTTAAATATATAAAAATAATTTGCTAAATAATTTGCAATAAAACCCGCCCCTTTTTTGATATTAATCTAAAAACGTAAACACAAACAGTAACTTTATGTTAGGTAAATGTCTTTTTAACTGACTAACGGAAAATCGAAAAACGAAAAAAAGGGAAGGAGGATAGATGAAATGGAAGGGAAGAAAGGCAAGAATAAATTCTTTCTACGTATAGCTATTCGAATGAGCTTGCCATATTTAATACAAGATAAGTGTACGACTATCAATGGACTAACATATAATACCACTAGCTGTTGCCCGCAGCTTCGCATGTGGAAATAATGCTTATCATAAATAATATGGCGACTATAAATTGAGATGTAAGCTATCATATCTTTCAAGTTGGATCAAACTACACACGTTGTGCAAATTTGATTAAAATCGGTTAAGTAGTTTAGGAGTCCATCGCGGACAAACAACGTGACACGTAATTTATATATGTATATTGAGAGAAGAAGAAGAAGATGAAGTGACATTTGTATAAAACGACTTACAAACGACAGTCAGCTGATGCGGCGGAGACGCAGCCGTAAAGATAGGCGTCTCGAGGGAAACCTCGCACCAGTATAAGCCGGACGCCGTCGGGTCTAGATTATCTATCGTAATAGAGTTCTCGGTCACTTGGGACATCTGCAACAACCAATGAAAATAATATTTTATGTAATGGACTGCAAATTGAATTGCGTCTGACGTTACACGGCAGTTAACAGTATGTATGAGTGAAGAGATAGACAGGAGTATGGTGAGAATGTAAATATTTTTTAAGTTTGTAATTTTTTCATTTACCTATAAGTTTGTAGGTATATACGAAGTATTCGCATGTATATTAAAAACATTTATGCGCATGCAAATGTATATGTGTGAGTTTTGATATTATAAATTACTTAAATTCAGCCGAATGAATAATTTAATTTTAAAGATTTTCTCGTGTCTAAAGTATCAATGAGAATAACTACAGTAAGTTTGTGTTGTATTGTATTTGTTGACTACCGAAGATTGTGTGGTAGAGAAAGTGAAAACTTTCTTTATGTTTGCGATAGCGCCCGAATAAGGTGCAAAAATAAAAATAAATTAAAATATCTTACAATAGCGACAAATACTCACATTAATCTTTCCTCCGTGAAAAGTATAGTTCGTATACGGTGGTACGCGTTCCCGAACGTATTGCAGGAGCTTTGCCCCCGTCCTGAGGAACTCCACTTTGTATAATAGTTGGGGAGGCACTTGGTGAAGACATCGGAGCGTGGCGGAGCCCCCGCGAGCCACCCAGCTGGGAGCAGTGAGTCTCACGTCCACGTCTGTAGCTTGGGCGCGACCTGGGAAATATTCATAGGCTACAGCACTGATCTACTCCGCAAACCCATGAAGGAACAGACGCGACATATGATGGTAAATGGTGATCGTAGCCCATGGACTTAAGGAACAACAAAATCATGATATCTGTTCAATTCAAAACATTCATACATAGGTATATCTGATACAATAATGCACGTATTTTTTTAATTCTACCACGGAAAGGTGATTAGTTATAGAGGAGAAAAAAATGGTGAAAGCGTTCCGAGTCAAAATAAAAGTTGGGCACCAGTACATTTGCTAGCTCTCCAACACTGGTTTGATAGCATTATTAAAAAAATCACTCTCTTTAAATTGAGGATGGTAACAAACCAGAAAGGTAAAAAACATACCAGCATCCATCAATGATTATGCATAAATTAATATTTTTCGAGATTATTACATTCAAATTAAGAAACGCGTCGTTTCATTAGCTATGTAATGATACCATAATTACAAGCAACGTAATCAAGTAGAACACTGAAAAAATCGCGGGTCGAAGTGGACATACACACGCAAACACCGACCCGAGACCCGTATTGTTCCTTTGTTACAATGAATTGTTCCCATGGAACATGTACAGGTGGCGTTGAATGGTAAATGTTCTGTTCTTAATAATGTACACGGAAAATATCATTACAAGGACGTAGCCTTGTTCTTAGAAATAAGTTCAGTAAAGGCTTATTACCTGCTTGTGTAAGGAATAGCTTCACTGATATGAAATAATAATTTATTATTCAATGTTTCTCTTATTTTATTGTTGCGATGTCAACAGAATGTTTAGTAACATAGATTTTATAAGAAGTACAAACAGCGATTAGGTTCAATAAAAGAAAAAAATACAGAAGGTTTTCACTTGTATATTTTATTTTGCGTTTAATATTATGTTATCCGATATCTTTGAAGAATACAAACCGATTTATTGATTTCGTTTCATGACATGAGAGGTTAGGGTTGTTTTCGTAAAAACAATACAGTTACAATACCTATGGTTTTATATCTGAACGAAAGTTATGTTAAAATATCTTATTGGAACGTAGTTCCTTATCGCGCGTTGTGAAAGGGGGCTAGACTGAAAATTACGACACTTTTTGATTTTACGAATGACGACACTTTTTTTGAAGTGATTCAGTAAGTTTTACAGAGATGGCGCTGTACAAACTGCGTAACTATATAGGTAAGCTAAATGAAACTAAGTATCCAGAGCGAATTCAAAAAAATTAATAGTTTCCTTGAACTTACGTATGTTACAAGTATAAGTTGATAGCGTGATTCAGAATTAATTTACTAACGCCATCTATCCGCAACTAACCAAACTAAATATCTTAAGTCTGAACAGGCGCTGTACAACAATACAATACTTAAATCGAAAGGAAATTCGTTCCATCCGGGTGTCCCTTGACACCTCTCGTTTTATTTGTAGATGTTTTACTTGAATCCAGAAATAAACAAAATAAATTTTGACATGGATGTGCATGGTAGCTTGTAAATACGGGAATTACGTAATCCAGCATAGTATTTTTCTTCCTCACTCAAATACAAGGCGGTGAGTTATCCACCTTATTTATTGATCTGTGCTTCTAGGAAACAATCTTCGAGAAACTTAACATTTTGACGACCCGTGTGGCGCAATGGTTACCGTGCCGTATCGCCGCGCCAAGGGTCCTGGGTTCGATTCCCAGCGAGGCGGAAATTTGAATGATGAGTTTGAACTTCTGTTCTCGGTCTGGGTGCGAATGTCCTTGTCTTGTGTGTTGTCCATGGCACCCACGACACAGGGAATCCTAGTGTGGGGCTATGAGTGTGAAGCGTTATTTATTTATTTATTTATTGTATCATGATTGCCAATTAATTTTCCAAATCAGTAACAGTAAAAAACATATGAGAACTTCCTCCGTTTTTTGGAGTTGTTTAATACGCCAGCTATACATAGAATAACGCAGTGAAACGAAATACCAAGTTCGTTTCGCCTATCTTCAAGACAGTAAGTGATTAATCGTCGGGGCTGTAACTTACTTATTATTCCCACGATATCTACCGACAAATTTCCTTTGACTAGCCATTGTAATAGATTGCGTCTGACAGACAACGCTACCTTCATCTCAGTAGATACTAATGTGACCTTGCTATTAACGCTTGGTTAGAATCAGGTTCCTAAAATAGTCAGTGATATTAATACGGGCTCTCGAATTTCAGTGGAAGTTTATTTCAAAGACTGAAATAAACTTCAGAATACTGAATACTCTTCTTCTGAATACTTAAATATAGAATGATTAAAGATAAGTTATGCGTCAGTCCTTTTTGGATTATTAGGGCGGCCACTAACCCCTCCACCAATCCGGACTGGAGCAGCGCGGTGTAATGCTGTAGGCCTCCTCAAGAGGATAGACCCGTGTCCAGTAGTGGGCCATTAATGGGTTGAAGCCAAGGGCGACCCAAAATACTGATCCATACAGGCAGACCAGGGTATCGTAGAGGCGACAGAAGCTGTCTCCTGCTTAGTGGTCTTAAGTCCATAATAATATTATTGATGGTCTTTCCATGAAGCTTGCATGGCTACACCACCCTATTGCTAAAGTCAGCTCTCGATAGTGTGTTCCAGCTTGGGATAAGAGAGCTCTTTCTTTTTTACTGGCAGGCAGCATATTAGTTATATAAGACGAAGTACTACTGACTATTGTCTGCGGTTACGGTTTATAAATATCAAATAATATCGTTACCCTATTCGATTACCTAAACAATGCATTGCGGTTGTAAGAACACTTTAACTTGAAAGCAATTAGTTGTTCGATAGAGATCAGGGTTCAGAAGTTAATTGGTCACCTGAAACAAGGCTTAACAAGAACTGGCGACACGCTAGCTTTATAAATACTAAATTTGATCGATGTAATGACATACTATGACCTGATGACAAACTAATACCTGTTAGAGATGGCTTTTATAAAGCAGCATGACCATTTTTGACACTGTGGTAATGTGATTAGCTAATATTATAAAATGGAGAACCTACAGATTCCAAAGTGGCAATAGGTGAATTATTTTCGTCCCTTGTAGTGTTTTGCCCTTTGACCCTTTAGTGCGACCTTTTTCCGTCATTTTGGTTGCTGCAACTCCGAACTCAATCAAACAAACTTTATTTATTATAATCTTACCATAGAATTTTAACGTTGTTGCTATTCTTATGACGGAATAAAGCTTCTTTCTTTATTTCATTCATGTTTTATTATCCGACTTTAATTAGCAGACGAACCGCCTGATATTCAGTGACCACCGTCCGCAGATCAATAACACCAAAGGAATCAGCGATGCGTTACGCGCCAAGAACAGGGAAGAAAAAATCTACAAACCATGTATAAATGTGACCCCTCGCTACCTTCTTGGCAGGCATCGCATATTGCTACGGTTTCATTTTAGATTTTGTGTACTTTCATAATGAACGTGGGGACTCGTTATATTATTGCTATAACGTGTAAGTAGCAATATTGAGGTAGCATTTTATAGTAGGTAATGAAATAAATAGAAATAAATATTTCGATTTGCAAGTTGTAACTATAATATTTACTTCATTTTAAAAGTAGATAATCTCTACCATCAAGCGGTTTGCCATTGTTTGTAATCATTGACAAAATATTGCAACTTAAAAGAACCAAACTTTCCAAAACCGCAAAGTAGCTAAACGTTGTACACAAGATTAGCTTGTTATCTTTGCGGAAGTACGTAATTCTAGCCTTTTCACAAACAGTAACAGTCAGAATGGCAGTTGGCAAGCCTCCAAACACTGAGTGTGACTACTGGATTGCGAAGTGGCGAATCTGAGGATTGTTTGTGCTTATGTTTCATTTATCGTCACCATTTTCTAGAAAAGAACGAGTTTTGCTGACACCACATTGATCTTCAATAATCGTATTGAATTAGAAATAGTTTTAGTTATTTAGTCGCTTTTTACAAGAAGCAACATAATTATCTAATGGCATTGTACACGACGACGCGACGTGGTGTACATATAGAAAGAGCTGCAGGGAGGTGTTTAAAATGTATTATTTACTAAGTAAGTAAAGTTATGCAGCATAGATTAATAGTTTTCATAATATTTCACGCAGTACCTATATAAATCTGGTTCTGGAACAACGGTGCTAAATGGGGCGGGACTAACATATTCCCGGGAAGCGTGATATCCGGGAGAACACATCCCGAGTCTGCACAATGACTGCTCCCGGAATACCGCTGGAAGACAGGGTTATGATGTACGGTCTGAAGAAATGCTTAGTTATTTTATATGATAAACTTGTCTGAATTATATTATGTATAACTTCGCAAATAAACGTCCGGTGCGTTTATTTGCGAAGTAGTGGATTATAATTGTTGTTTTCATAATTCGGTGAGGCCACGAATCTCCAGTGAAGGTCCAGGGACGGACCTCTTTATTCTACAGCGCTTGTCTGATGCCGAGGCTGGCATGTAAGAAATTTTATGTCATATTTAGATTGGGGAATTGTCAATAATGTAGAACAGATGATTATTCATCACGTAGTGTTGAAGTACTTTGGAATATTGATGTGAACGTTAGTAGAACTGAAAATATATCATGGTGCAAAGTAAAAGGAATATCATTTCATAACCAACACCATAGAATACCCCTTCTGCTTTATATATATCTATTACTTCAAATAATATATAAGCAACATCCATACGGCGCGACTTCTTAGCGTCTGGTTAATGAGCTTTAAATAAAGTAATACAGTGGCGACTACCGTTTTGCTCAGTAAAAGAACATAAAAAGTGAAAGCTTTGAAATGAATTATAACATTTATTTTATCATTTTATAAACAGAAACTAAAAATTTTTGGACTGATTATTGGCTCAACTATCTCATTTTGATAATTTTAGATTTTTTCTCATATAGACAAAAAAATCCCTAGTTTAATAGAAGATACAATGTCCCACAATGCAGTTATATGGGACCATGATGATCAATGAAATAAAATTATACTTTTACATAGGCATAAAGTCTAAATTCTTTCTTTGATCAAACTTAAATGTAAATAGGAAAGTTCAATACGGAACAGCGAGTATTCTTTTGTACAAGCCTCGGGCCATCTCACAGTAACTCCGTTCAAACTAATGGCATTACAAACCCTCTTAATTTGAGCGCTAGTCTTCTTTAGATAACTTTTTATTTCTTTCAAGTCGGTCCCGGATTACAAAATGCTTTTAAGATTAACGTCATTAAATATAACATCAGTGTGATTGATACAAGATAACCATGCCTTTAACAAGTTTTTAGAGTTCCGTAGTCAAAATGGAACCCTTATAATTTCGTCATCTGTCATATATCTTTCCGTGTAGTCTGGTGGATAGCTACCACTATTGACGCTTGTGAACTATTTCTTCCATTCTTCTCTCTTCTTACCAGAAATGCTGCATGGACGGCGGTAACCGTTTACCATCACATGGCTTGCGAAAAGCCTTTTCATAGAGCAAAGTACCTATTCATTAAATATTTATTGCTATCGCCTATTAGTTTCGTGAATAAACTACACAAAATTGTTAAAAACAGCACGTGTAAAAATTTTAAGCAATATAAATTTCATTAAACGAGGCTAAATTATTATTTATGTGCGCGAACAAAACTTCCTCCGACGCAGCGATATTCCTTAAATATAAGTACAAGTTGGGAAACTTTAAACTTCCAACAATTTATAGTTTGAACAAGGACGCCACTTCATTGGAATATAAATTTTATATCCTTACACAAGAGTTATGTGATATTTCTGAAACGTATGCAATCGTTGCAATATGGAGTACGTGCAATGAAATTTAGAGTTGCGCCACACAAGGCATAATTTCGCATAAATAATATTTTGAAATTACAGGTTTTATTTACTCATTTATTTAATTTTTTTAATTAGTCTTTATTGCAACCTTAAAACTGAGGAGTACATTGCTGCATTGGACGCACATGTCCGATGGCATTTTCTGCCAGTCAAACCTAGGAGCTACGAGTGAGATCATCTCATCAGAAGATTTTCTAAGGTTTTCCGAGGAGCTTTGACATGTTGTTAATCAGTGCTTTATTCAGTGCCGGCGATGAATTAATAAGTCCACGATCCGTCCAAAGGTGTTCTTACCATAAAGTTAGGTCTCCAGCCCATGGACTTTTTACCGTTCGGAATACTTTGTCATTCGCGGCAATGATATTATTAGTAAAAAAAGGTTGATATGTCACTAGCGCGCCGAAGATGAAGATCTTAAGAGCGGTCAATTGACCTCTGTCTGCTCGTAGTCGCTCTGTCAATACAAGACGATACGCACGCTTTTGTTGTCAGAAGTGCTTGAGATTTGACATACAACGTTAAAATGCCTTCGTGTATTATTGTAGTGTGATTGGTGTAGCGAAACAAAAGATAAACGTGTGTGTGTTGTAGCTCTTATCGGAACAGATTTTTTGGTTGATTTGTAAGAGCATGACGTATCTATATTTTTTAAACATCATTGATTCGCTGACAAAAGTACTCCATCTGCACAAGGTATTACATACATACATACATACATATAATCACGCCTCTTTCCCGTAGGGGTAGGCAGATACCACTTCTTTCCACTTGCTACGATCCTTACATACTTGTTTCTTGACAAGGTATTAGTCTACATAAAATAAAGAAGAAGAATTAAAAAACAAACTAGAACGAGCTTACCTGGTTAACGATTTAGTGCCCATTCTACATTAATCATTTCCAACTAACGACCCTTAATGTTAGAGTAGCTCGGTCACATAAATCAAGTGAAAGCTTGAATATTCTTGTACAAAACCAAATATTTTGATAGCCCCAACATCCTTCATTTCGGTAAGTATTAAGTATGAATTGTGTAGTGGTTTCAACCTGTTAACGGCTCACAATTACATTTTATTCATGACGAGTAACCGCCCTCGGTTTGCTTCGGTTTTCTTTATTTTTTACACCTTGGGTTACATTATTGGAGTTTTATTAAAGGTCCCTAATTTTTTTTATACTATAATATAACCTATGTCACCCGCGGATAGTGTAGCTTCCCAACAGTGAAATAAATTTTCTAATCGGTTCGGTAGTTTCGGAGCCTATTTAATGCAAACATTCAAATCTTTCCTCTTTATAATATTAGTATAGATTACAAGAGCCTAGAGCATACTCTATGGTATATCATAACGAAAAAAATACTGAATGGATTTTAAGGAATTAAGCACACAGGTAGATGTCATGTAGAGGTCATGATCTAAAATAACATATACCTAGTGTACTTATTATCGTGGAAAACGCGCACAAAGCCGCGGGCTAGTAGAACTAGTAGACTAGATTGTAAATTATAACACATTTGGACAGGCACTTTTTAGTTAAAATTTCGTAAAATATAGGTTGAGAAGAATTGTATGAACTAAAGAGCTTTACTAAATTATTACGTTTGGACGCACACTAATAATTATTGACTTAAGATTTAGTTAAAATTAAGTTATCTTGACTACTTAATATGTATAAATCGGACTTTACACACAGATAGATGTGACGAATTTACATGGCTACTTGCCATTTTACTATAGGATCCTAAAACTCACGGTACAACTCACATTTTTTAAATCTTTAATATTACAGTAGCAAGTTATTTAAAATTATACCTGTGCTACTCCCCGCGAATATTAATTACCCCAACATCAAACCAATTTCTGTTTTAATAAAGAGACATGCAGAAAGATGTTGATTAAAATTTCACTCGCACAAGGGCGACGTAAAATGTGGATTTTAGTCTGATCCATGCAATTAAACTTAATCTAATAATAAGTGAAACATGAGTTTTATTTATTTATCTAAGGTACTCTATCTACCTAATCTAGCTATCTAAAGAAAGGTTCTATTATTTAAACTTTGCCAAATAGAGTGAAGTCGTTATGGCAACTACCACCAAAAACAAGGCTGTGTAGATAACTCTGTCGCCTCCGCTCCGTTCACTCAAGTGATAACTGTGAAACAGAAGGCTTCATCTAACGAACACATTGAAAAATACCGTTCTTGTCATAGCGTTGCTTTCCTACTTAGACAAGGGTTAGTCATCTACACTTACTTTTCCACAGTATCAAGTGGTCTAATGCGTGTTGTAATAATAGTAATAATTAATAAATAGAAATAAATTAATGTCATTATATTACAGATAATCTGAGTCAGTAGATTGAATTTAATATCTTATAATCTCATCAGTTTTCATTATTAAAAATTTATCGTAAATATATTCATGTGTTGTTACTGTTAGCGAAACATTATAAGTTAACGAACGTAAGTTCAAAGTAAACATAATTATAATATCTACATAACATAGATGTATTTTAATGTGTTATCTGCGCAGGAAATTAATCTTTGTCAGAAACAAAGTTATCTCAAACAAAAAGGGACTAATTAAAATTTCACCCTAAATATGACGAGATTGTAGCAAAGCCTATACTTTCTAACTTTATTGCTTAATATCGCCTACATTATTATGTAAAATTTTACACTTAACCAAATTATCTGATCAAAATTATCTACTGTAGGTAATATCTGGACGTATTATTTGATTTCGCAGTCTAATAACTTGAATCCTAACATAATTATAAATGTGAAAGATTGTGACTTGTGAGGATGTTTGGTACTCTCTCACTCAAAATCTACTGAACGGATTTTCATAAAATTTAGCACATAGATAGACCAATATCTGGAATAGGATAATTATAGGGTTATTATCCCGGGCGCAAGTATTATACATTGTATAAGTAGCAACTTATTCCAGTTCCGGCTCACTTTAGATAGAGCGGTTTAATAGTCTATTAATGAGATAAAGGTTGCTTAGTTTACGTTTATAACGTAAGCAGGAAGTTTCGTAGTGCCTGCCTCGCGAATGTTGCATCCGAAACACTTAAAAATACACGTATGTGTATTTATTTATTTATTATTGAAGCTTACGTAATGGAACAAAGGGTATAACATCTTTAAGCTCAGTGGGAGAACAAAGAATAATATTTAGACAGTACCCAGAGCTTTATTTCATAGAAGAAAAGCAGATACAGTGAAGGATTTATGTAAGAAATTTACACTAAAACCAAAATTTACGACTTAATTTATACAGGTAAGCCACATAATTTACTGTATGAAAATGCATACATTAGCATTTTTGACTATACCTACCTTTCATTTGCATCTCATTCCGCTCCAACCATTCCAAATGTCTACTCCAGAGAACTTTTACGAGCATTTTAAAATTGGATTAATTTTGATTTCTTATTACGAAGCGAACATTTAAGACATAAATTCTGTAAGCGAACTTATTTAAAGAAAACTAATTATGAAAATTGTTATCACCAAATAAAATCGTGCTTGCAATTTCCATACGCAATATCGCGCGTTTTACCCGAAATGCATTTAACTTTAAGTATAATTTAAGCACTATTTTTTTAACGTGTTGAGTTTTTACGATGCAATAATAAAGTAAACGACTTCCTTGAAATACTCATAGCATTATCGGCCAAGTAAAGGCTTGCGTGCTTCACAGAGCACAGTTAGTCATCGGTCCTAGTTGTTCTTAATAAATAGTAGCCAAACTAAAGCCAATCCTTGCTGGGTGTTATTTTGTTATAAAATTATTACGAAAATTTTGTGCATGCTGCATTAGTTGTATTTTATAGAAATAACCTCAAAATTAAAATTAAGATTCTTCGAAAACGACGCATTACCTCACAAAAACCGACTAGATTATGATTAGGGGCATCAATGCCTATCGATTAAAGCCAAAATCACCCAGATACTGATGCGCAGGATACTAAAGCCAACCCATTGTTAAGCCATGTTGAGGCTCATCGGGTAGCATAAATACTTTGGTCGTTACTTTAAGTGGTCGGACATTAAGCCTGGTGGGGTTGGAAAGTGCCAATCTGGATTGAACCAACGCGACGTAGCGATGGAATATGTTCCAAGCCATGGCCCACTGAGCACGGGTCTTTTTTCTAAAGGCCTAGAATATACTTCACGTGGAGGGTGAAGTGATGTGTCGGAAGCTAATTAAGTTCTTCATTATGATCGAGCGATCGTGCAATTGAAGAGTTTAATTGACATTAAATTATTATTAGTGACTTTTTTAAATATGGGGATTAACAAACCACTTAAAATCTTGAGCAATTTAAAAACTAAGGTGTGCGAATTATCAAATCATTGGGTCTGTAACTGTCAACGTCTGCTCTCATAAAATTTCTAGTTTCTTAGATTCAGATAATAAGGATCGTTAAGTTCATTTATATAATTAAATTCCGCTAACTGTTGCTAACCGTTTACAAATTTTCAAGTACCAACTACCTCAACGAATAGTTCATACAGCTGGATAACATTACAACAGATCTATGCATTAGTTCCCTATTCCGAACGCTATATTATGGGTTGTGGAATTTACAATTGCTCATTAGTCGGTTTTACGGATAATACTTAGTTCTAACATCGTGCATTGTTCAGAACGTGTAACCACACCTGCGAATCTGTTTCGCAACAAATTGCTATAAGCCACACATGGTTTTGCAGTGTGGGGTAAGCGGCATCTACAAGTGAGATATTTCACATCAGTCATTGGAAATCTATATCTCATCAAAAACATAAATGTGAAATGAGAGCCATGTTAAAAAAAAAAGAATTGTGATCTAAATGGGTTCCAAGTTCTGTGTAGAAAAGCCTAAAATTTAAGTCACATGAACATGTAATTCAAGCTCTACATTTGACATAGTTTTCACGTACCTATGTAAGCTATATTACATTTATATAATTATCTTCGTTAAGTCTGTTAGGTTGTGTAATGTATGGATGTATGTTACTTTTCTGAACTTTGGTTCGTTGGTTGCTAACTAATGTAAACTAGCCAAGTCAAATGACATAACCAGTTATGTCGGATAGTTTTCGAGTTATGAGTTCTGTTAGCTTGAACATGGCTTGACACGCTGCCGCGTATCTTAGATAGTTTTATGTTCCTTATCAAATTCCATCCATCCATCAGCCCTTGGAGGTCTACTGCTGGACATAGGCCTCCCCTAATTTGCGCCACTCTGACCGGTCCTGAATCCAGCGGATGCCCGCTGTCTTCTTCAGGTCGTCAGTTCACCTGGTCGTGGGGCGTCCTATACTCCGTTTTCCGAGACGTGGGCGTAATTCGAGTACCTTTCTTCCCCAACGGTTATCGGTCCTTTGCACTACGTGGTCAGCCCATTGCCACTTCAGCCGGCTAATTCTTTGAACTATGTTGGTTACCCTTGTTCGTCTACGGATCTCCTCGTTTCTGATGCGATCACGTAGAGAAATACCGAGCATAGCCCTCTCCATAGCCCGCTTATCAAATTACTTTACGTGTTATATAATATAACAATAGAATATGGTACTAACAATAAATCGCGATAAAAACGGCTATAGCCACTATTTCAGTAATTGAAAATTATTGCCAACATCTATTGCCCACAGGTACGGTTTTGCTATTATACAAATTGAAAGAATATTTGGGTCAAACGCCTGGAGAATTGATACAGTCAGCAATTGCGTGCTCATTACAGGAACTTCTAACACAGAGGGAGTAAATATTGCTATTAATTTTATGGTTCCTGTTAGTCTGTGAAAGAAAATTTTAGTAAATAGCGGAAAGAAAAAAACGCAGTAAATCAAGCTTCTTAATTGCAAACTGACAATTGTGAAGCAACTATCTGAGAATTCCTAGAAAAAAAATTGTGGCCTCAACAGGAAAAAGAACAGTAAAGGAGCCGTATTTTCTAAATTAAAAAAAATTGGTTGTCTGTAAAGTCGGTTTACGGACAATGGTTTTACGTGATAACGTCTATTTCGTAGAAGAATAATTTATGATATAAATAATGTAATGTAAGAACGTAATGGAAGCCCTACGCACGGAGCCGCGGTGCTACTCGCCAGTTGTGTCAGCTTGAACATGGCTTGACGCGCCACCGCGACCCGCGTATCTAGCTAGATTATAATATTAAATTTCATACTAACTATACGATTTTAAACATATTTGAGTTGAAAATTTGGGTTAAATCGTTTTAAATATCAGGAGCTGCGCGACATCTGTGATTTTCTTGACTACAACTAAAGTCCGAGTCGATGTACTGTGTAAAGTTCTTTCAAGTAGTTCATATCTATAAACAGAGATGACGCTATTGTAGATTTTCGTTTTCATATAATAATAATACGTACGAGCTACGAGAAATCATTTCTTTTCAAAAAATTGTAAAATAAAATAAAAATGAAATGAAAAATGCCTTCCAAGCGGACCGATTACGCTTGAGTGGGAGAGAGACGGCCGGTCTAGCGTGCCTCTCTCTCTCTAATGCTGCGCGCGCTTCCGTGACGTTACTCCGGCCGTTACTCGGTTTTCGTGAATGCCTCTCAGGCTCATCGTCTTTATAAACGTTATCACGTTAAAAATGACCAATATCTCGAAAACGTTGACACTTTTACTGAAGCAATTTTTTGACATATGACAGGTCAACCCTCAAGCTATCTGCCATCTTCGGTTCACTCCACTATTACGATCCACTACTTACGGGACACCCTGTATATCCAGACTAGAAAACCTAAAGTAGAGGAGACTGCAAAAGAAAGGGACAACACGTAAAACGTACTCGTATGTATATTCAAGGTTCCCCAAGTTTCTTATTGAGTTTTTGGGAAATGAAACATGCAAGCTCAGCTTCTTCTTCTCTTGCCCACAGCGCCAAATTTTAGTTTGTTTCTCTTCCCCAAAATTTGATACACTGGATAAGTTATTGTATATTGATGTTGTTATCGGATTCCAGGTATCATTAAGATGACAAGCCGATTTCGCTGTACCGCTGTTCGTGTCAAACGCAGCGCGGGCAACGAAGCGTTCGCCGATGACCGCGGTCCGATGTTGCTAACCGAAAATATATTTTCAGCTTATACTCGACAATATCCGTGGAATTATGTCACACGTTAGGGAGTTGAAGGGTCTTGGAAATTACATTAAAAACCTATCTCTTCATAACTACTTGTGTATATACAACTCAGCATTTACTCTGATTTTGACATCAAAACAGCTTTATCCGCGGCGAGGATTCGTGGTTTTCATCGAAATTCTAGCTCCGATTCTCAGTATCTCCAGTTTTCTGGATTGAACAATGGGTTCATAATTAGAAAGTTAACATAAGTAACTATAACCTCTGAATAAAAAACTCATATAGTCGTAAGCGAAGATCTCGAAATCCATCAATCGGACAGAGTAACTTTGAGATGATAATTATAATCCTACGCAAAGCCCTAACACCAATCAGGGGGACCGATTTCTGTCGCCTCTTAAGACATTCGGGTCTGCCAGCATGGGACTGAGTATTCTAGGCCACCCCAATAAGGCCGAATCGCTGGCTATCAATTTAAAGTTATTTATTATTTATATTTTAAGCTATCAATGCTCTAAAATCTCAATTCCCTAACAATACACAATTAATATTTGAACATGTGGGATAGCATTAACAATCAGAGTTTGTGAAATATTCACAATATTATATAAGTTCTCACATGGAACGCAAACTAGCTAGAACTTTATAAGTGAAGTTACTTGTTAAAGTTGGAGACTACAGTTACGCAAAGCATTTAATGCCGAGTTCTCAAACGCCGGGTAACTTGTAAAGCATTGTGTACAAAACTGATCATTAAGTAAACTATTTGCGCAAATCTGTAAGTTAGGGTGGATTTGACTTCACTTACTTAAGTGTTATCGTGCAAATAAAATGTAATATGAAGGTTATTTTGGTAACGAAGACTTGCATCACTGTAATCCGCAGTGTTTTGATAGCTATTAAAAAAGGCAAAAGTACTAAAGTAATAGGTATTACGAGTTCGTCTATATAAAAATAATAAATACTCTGTATCTTAAAGTACTCTGTTCTCAATAATAGCCCACGTTTCTTTGACAAAAACTCATACGTTACTAATGCTTTACAAGCAAATGCTCAGAAAGCAAATACGAAATTGTATTTATTATATTTTCACGAAACCAAGTATTATTAACTTCTAATACGCACATAAAATGTTCTTGATTGTCGAAAAAGGTACATAAAAGGGGCCCGAGATATGTTTGGTATCTTATCGAACGAATAAAATAATGAAACATGAGCCGAACACTCATAATAACTGCATTTTATTACACGCACACTATTAAGTAGGTTGTATGTTGATACAATATCAGCTTGGATAATCGTGGAAGCCGCTTGCAATTTTATATTAGCCTCAACACGGCTCGGCATAGAATATTGCCATGAGCACAATAGCTTCTCGTGTAAATAGAATATTGCCAATACAATATTTTCAATGCTGCGGGATAATCATCCTGTATAGGAATTTGACGTTATAAGTTATGGTTATACAAGACCTGTTATTTACTTTCTTTGTATATTTTGTCTCTCATAATATTAATTTTTAACTGTTTCTGCGGGTCAAATCTTGGAAGTCTAATTAGACCTGCTGAGGAAGAATTAAAATTTTTCATACTGCTTTGGGCTTGATGACAATGCATTTTTATGACAAGCATGATCTGATACTATACATATACCCACAGCTTTGGCTCCAGACAAGGAAACTTGGTTAACAGAACAGACACAATTTTCCTTGGTATGTACTTATATTGATACTATAAAATCGTATGTGTATTTCTTTTTCAAACCATTAACTTGTTAAAGTGAAACTTTTATTACATCGTCTCAAACTTTTTGGTCTGTGTGTCGCATGTCGCGTGACGGTCGGCCGCGGAGTGGGGGTAAAGTGAAAGGCGCTCGACAGAGCAGCCGAGGCCAATATGGCGGCGCCACGCCGATGGTTCGCAGCTGACCGTGTAGTGTGTATATAGTCTATACTATAGACTATTACTCATTTGTGTCAGTTTAATGTAAATGTTGCTATTTCTTGCTTTTGATAAACCACGACATTGCTAGTCAGTCCGAAAAACTGATCAACGAGGATGATGCCATGTTAATACCCTAAATCGAATATTTATCCAAAATTTTTTAGTTAAATGTCTACAATACGAAAAAAGTTTCACTTATACCTACCGTGGTTTCATAAAACCACACAATCATTTTTATTATTTTTGTTATTATTAGGTCCGTACTTTTGAGTGAATAAATTATGCAGCTCCGAATCTTATGCAAATAGCCTACAAATAAATTGACAAGCCATCTGATGGTAAGTGACCTGTGCCCAAGTATCTTATAACATAGTATATATCTGGACCAATTTTGCCAATGCTACGGCAATTACCGTGTTCTACGGATTTCAGGCCAAAAAATCACAAAATCCACGGCCTACGGCTGCAACTGTGCCAATTTCTACGGCTTTTCGCAAATTCTACGGTAATTAGGTAATGAACTTATAACGAATTCACTTTTAGAGTATTCGACTGTTTTATGTCTTATGGTTTGACTGCGAATGCAACATTGTGCCGATGAGCTTTTTTTGTTTTTTTTTTTTTAGTCCGAGCGCTGAAGTGACAGTAAATATATTGGCAGCACTGTTCTGGATGGCAAGCGTCGAAGAGATACCAATTATAGGCCTGACTGTAACTAGGTATGTAGGTGTAACTTCGACCAACGACAGGGTTGTGATGTTACCTCTTTGAGGCTTGTCGTTCAGATGTAGCTATACATATAATTTAAATATGTGAAGTAGCGCATATTACAGACAGATCACTGATATGTCATTGCCATCAGAAAATTTTTAGCTTATTGGAACACGCTGGATATCCACTCGTCTCATAATGAAGGTAGTTCTATAAAATTTTTCTTTTTATTTTATTTCTTTTTATTTCACTTTACTATTTAGTTTTTTGAAGTCAGTCTTGACGGATTATCATACCTCTTTGTAGACTTTAATGTATTTTTGAGAATATATAATACATAAAGCATAAAATGGTAGTTGACCTATTGGAAGGAAGGGATCCATGTGTAAGTCCCTTTTCAAATAAAAAAAATATTATCCAGATCGATTCGATCAGATTATACATGACGAATTTTTTTGGTAACACAAAAAAATACCACCAAATTGAGAACTTCCTCCTCTTTTAGAAGTCGATTAAAAATAATACATTTCTAAAAATATCATTTCTGCTGCACTTCTACCCTCAAATAACCCACACCCTTCACCGTCACCCGACCAAGCTAATATTTACATTTTCTACACTTTCATAACAGTATTGCAAGCCGTACCGTTTTGTACTACGATGTTTACAAACGATAAAACCTTTGCGATATCATGTTTAAAAATAACCACAATGGAAAACATAAATACACCATTACGTAAAACACTGTTAGCGTCATACCCATTAGGCAACTGCACAGGGTTTTTTCTTGTAATTATGAAAGCGCTTTAATGTATTCCATCACGCTGATCTATTTGGATTGATACAAAACTGAAGGACTTTAATTAGTAATTTATTTTTCCAAAAGCCAGGCACTCTGATGTTAGATATATGTATAATAATAACTTTAAATAAATAGGTCTATACGAGTATCTGCTAAGTAAGCCTAGAAATATTTATTGATCATTAAAATGTAAGAAGATCTTATTCAAAAGGAATTTAATATTATTTAAATTTATTGAATCCCTATAATTCTTCCTCCATGTGACTAAATAAATGTTATTATTCCGCTACCGTCAATTTCATGATTTCATTAGTTCAATTACCTACTATTTGTCCTTTTTAATTTGTAATGACCGCGTTGTTGAATTTACGGTTTTGGCGAATCCTTGATTAAATTATACAATCAAATTAAATCAGTTATAATGACTGACCATTATATTATTTGGAGAATAAATTATTTTAAAGGTTACCTATACTTATTAGACGGAAATAAAATCGATTTTAACATCATTATATTATATCGTTCATACATTATAGTCTCAGATTTATAGCTATACCACTTTAAAAGTTGACGCAGATAGTATGGTGATCATAATATTTTCTTAATTAAAAACAAGTTGTTTATGGAGAAATCGATCCAACAAAAAGTTGCAAAGCGTCACCCATATGTATTTTTGTTGATGCGTTTCATTTCAATTCGTTTCCGAAATAAATAAAACAAGTGTCCGACAACTTTCGTTATTTGAGCTATACAAGTGCTATTATCATTATAATAGAAAATACTTTATCTTAATAAATATGGCGGAGGTAATGGACTTCCGGGATATCAAAAATAACAATAGTAATATTAATAAAACAGCCGTAAACTCACCCTTTTTTACAGCGCTGAGCATTAGAATGCAGGGAAACCATAGCCATAATATCTGCGATGGCAACATTGCCAAAATAATCTTTTTTACTTCATTCTTCGAAAAATATACTCAGGTAGCTACTGCAGAGGAGATCGTAGATGAGCGAGTAGGTAACATCTTCAAGCTGGCATCGAAGTGTCTGGAAATCTGGGGACAGAAATTGCAAATATTTAATATCTTCGAGTTTCGATGACTTTTTAGGGTTCCGTACCCACAGTGTAAAAACGGGACGTTGAATTGCGCGCACGCAATCTTAGTCAACGTCAATTTGACAGTTCTTTTATTATTACGACGGACTTAAACTGAGCAGTGTTCTGTTAGACTATGCCGCTATATTAATGTAACAATATCATGGAAATATAATCGGTGACAATATTATCGGTGTGGATGTACTTATATCCAAATATTCAATATTATGAAGTACATAACTTCTTATCTTTTCGTACATGTAGGTTTTCATTTAAGTGTGTGACTTCCTGTCTTACGTCATTTAATATAAATAGTTTTTATATGTATATACTAAATAAGTAATAAAAAACCCACTGATAGTAAGCGGCAATGAAGTTATGGATGGCACTAACCTAGTAAAAGCATATTCACTCTTGAGTTTGGGATCACCTGTATGGTCTTTAAAAGTTCACGCTACCCATGGACATCAATTGCATCAAAGGAACACTGATGCGTTTCTGGATAAGAATGAGTAGACGCCATCTAAGACACTAATACGGGTATGAGTACTGTTTAATTCAGTTTCATTTCCTGATCCTTTCAAATATTAGACTTCGAAAACAAGATCATTATACGATAAAGTAGTTAGGATTTCGAATACCGCGTATTTACGAGTATCAGTCATCCTCATAACATATTAACTGAATAAATAGCTTTGAGGAAATCTCTAAAGCTGGAGAGCAGTTTCATATATTGCATGATCAAATTGATCAACGACACATCGATAGTGATTCCATAAATTTTTACCTTGGCCTCCTTACTACTTACTATTTCTATGTCCTAATCGAAAAAATACCTACACGCTTGTAACTCTTGACTATTGCCATGCTTTTGATAAAATATTTTTTCTTCACATAAACCTTTTTCAAAAATAAAGTCTACCACTATATAATTTAAGTTGTAATAAATAATAAAAAAAATTTCGTTGCTAATGTTGATACTGACATCAATGATGATGTGCTACTTAGAATAGTTTACAAACGAAAAAATAAAATACCAGAAAATTTTAAATATAGAACGGAAAAATTAAATGTAAAGAAGGCATCTAAATTCCGTGTCTATTCCATAAGCTCGAAGATCATTGATTCTTCCATTCCATTCCAATGCTTAAGACGGGTAGGGAGCAATCTTGTAATCCGTTTATTTCTGGGAGCATTGGGACGAATACGCACTCGAAATGTAATTTTTCGCCAAATCTTGCGACAAATTTATGAATCGGATTTTATTTTCGACTTCAATTTCGTCGAGATTATCTTAGGAGATTTTGAAATCAGGAACGTGAATCATAATTGGAAGTTGCGAACGTCTAAAGATTATCGACTTCCTTTCGAAGTTTCCGTTTAAAATGAGTTAAACGTCAAAGTGAGTTAAAACTTTTTAAAGTAAATATTTTAAAAAGCTCACAAATCTTCAGCAACGGAAGAAATTTTTCGAAAACAGAACACAACACATGACAACCTTAAGTTTTAAAACATAAAAATATTATTATCGTAAAAGGCTGCAACGCCTAAGGCATTACCGATGCGTTGCGAACCTTTAAAAAGAGCAAAGAGAGTAGAAACTATAATACTGATTGATTGATAAAAGTAAGAACTTCAATATAATAATATTTTATGTTTAAAGTATTAGTGGTATTAATTAAAGGCCTAAAATATTATTTTATTATCGAAATCAATCACAATAAATTATTTATCATTAATTTAAAATGTTAAAAATAGTACTCACTGTCATGTGACTTCAAAAGCCATTTTGAGAATATGACGTCATTGTTCGTATTTTAAAATCAAATTAAACAAACTTCATTAAACGGTTAGTATTGAATATCGGCTAGTGACGTCACGTGACGTTTTTGGTGGGTTTGATATTGATTTCTGTTTATCAGTTTTTGTTTTTAAATGGAATAGGTATTATTATTTTTATAATATTTTTTTCATGAACATTCAGATCCTATCTATAAAATAAAATTGAATTATAAAATTAGTCCACATCACTATTGAAGAAATGTGAACTGAAATACAGTATACTTCGTTAAGTATTTTAAATTCGTGAAAGTCTACAGTAACTCTTAAGATTATTATTAATTCTTTAATTTCAGCAATGAATTCGCCGATCACTTTACAGTCAATTAATTTCTAATAAGAGATGAAATATTTAATAAATCCTTGTCATTTTAGATACACAATAATGATCTGGATTTTCTTGGCTTTAAATTTTATTACATTAATGATCTCTGAATTTTCTCAAGTTTACTGTCGAAAACAATTCGAACTTGTTTTAGTTTTATCGATATAATCGACTTTATTAATGGACCGAAAGTGCCTAATGCATTGACCACTAAAAGTTGTCTCAAACCACCTTCGGATTATTGCCTTTCAAATGAAACCATTTTTAGGCATAGCGATTGGATAGTTTCAGAGTCTATAAAGGACATCCGTACAAACATTTTTTGTGTTTGATATACTTATATAGATTTTCATAATTATTATCATCGATTGAATGAAATGCAATGAAATTTTTATTACAACTGACATGAAAAGCATAACAACTAACATAAAACCATTGACAAGTATATCATAAATACGATTTTTCTCCTAAGGAATATATCGTTGGTATTCTTATTTAATCTAAATGAAAACGTAAGGAATTTTATAATGAAACTGTGAACAGCGCACTTCACATACTTCCTTTCGGCTATAGAAAAGCGTATATTTTTCAGTGACATTATTATGAACGTCACCGCGTCGGCTACACGGAAAGTCATGACAAGTTTAAGTTTTTTAAATTACGAAATAAACAGAAACTTGCATAACTGACTACGAGTTTATTTAAAGTTCAATCCATACTCAGTCAACAAACTATTGTGTTAATAAATTATGTCTGTTTAACAGTGCTTTTTCATGTAGTAGTAAACAATAAAATAACAAATAACTTTGACCCTAAAATGACTCTAACTTGAAAAAGTTCTCTATCAAGTGACCTGTATTGTACGTTTTTAAAATCTGCATTTAACAGACAAGTTTTTACAGTTCTGTTCCATAGTTACCCACTACATTTTTTTCAACCACTTCGCGTCAAAGTTGTGTCGATAACAATAAAAAAAATATCCAAAGTAGACGGTATTTTTCAGAGTTCTCTAATAATATCAACAAAATTACATACTGATAATTGAAAAGCAACCATCTGAGAGATGTTAGAAATAAAAATCAAAATATCTGCTCTTGTGGACTCAACAAGACTTTACCCTACGTAAAGGAGCCGAATTTTCAAAACAAAATTAAAAAAGGTTAAGATCTAGAAAACGGTGACACTTCTACTAAAGTTATTCTTTGACATAATATGGTAGGTCCACCCTCAAGCTATCTGCCCTCTACGGTTGTTGCGCTACTTACGGGACACCCTATACATTACCTCATATAAGTTCATATTGTCCATTGTTTCTACTGTCAAGATTATTTTAAAACGTGAACTATAGGCGCTTTGAAACGAAGAACAGGAGCGGTTAACGAAATCTACTACATGCTAAAAATAAGAAGAAACCAAAAGACATGTTCTACCAATGATATTATACATTAAAAAGAGGCAGATATGTCATAAGCGCGCGCGTTGTGTGACTCAAAAATTTCCCAATTGGGAACTCTTATTCAGGTGAAGAAAGAGATAGCGATGTAGTTTTGACGCGAGAGCAATAAAGACGTGCGATAAAGCAATAAAGCGTGCCTTGCGGACATCGGAACAGATTTTTCGGTTGATTTGTAAGAGCATAACGTATCTATATTTATTTAAACATCATTGTGTTCTACCGTTTTCATTATACACGGCAAAATCATATTTTCATGTTTTCATCAGAAGACAAACAATTGCTTATTATCGAGCGTTGAGTTTTCCTGTTTTATTTAATTTACTTAACAAATGTTTGGGTCTTATTTTATTTTCTTTGCATTTGTTTGATTAAAGTCACATTCATATTTTTTTTGTAACATTGTATTGTTTCATTAATTGAAACATCCAAAGAGGTTAAATTTTTATTGTAAGAATAAATCGTGATTAACTTTTATAAAAAAAAATATCTTTAAAGTGTTCAGAAATAATAAGTCTTTTCTTGACTCGAACTTAGCTTGATATTTTAGAGTTTTTTTTTTATTTGGCTTAAGCATTTTTTTATAATATACTTGTCGGAGATCATAAAATGGAACATCAAGCCGGGCCAGGCTTGGGTGTATTCGGATTGTGAAGATGGCAACACTGTGCTAATTAACTACTGTCATTGCCGCGGTGACGTGGCGGGAGAACCGAGGAAAGCTATTGACTTGCCAGCGACGAACGGACATTCTGGATACAGCCTTCGAGCTGAGCAGACGCCTAGACAAGAACGTAGTTACTTTTAAGACGGAACGCGACGTGTGAATTGTACGGCTGTGTCGGTGCAAACAATATTTGGAATCGAATATCAGATTGACGAGTAATAGGATCAGACGATTATGTGAGGCATGGGATGGCTGTGAGGGGTGATGGGAGGCCGTCGTGCCCTATTATTTGTTGGTTGTTACTCGGCTAATTGAAGACAATCAGTCCTAATCGCGTATTTAATTATAACCAGTGTAAAACCTGTGTTAAAATGAGTTTCTGACTAAAGTGATGTAAACGACCACTGTTGTTATTATTTCCCGAACCACCCACCTAACCAGTCATTATTTCCGTTATACTTATTTCATTTCATTTGCTTTAGTAAATCAATGAAAAGATTTTTGATCACGTATTAAATACACTGGTTTATTTGCTTCCACGTGCGCACGAGGTCTGACATTTTGCGTTTTACAAGACACCTGTTGCTCGTAGTCTAGTCTGATAGTAGTATCAGGCCTTACAGATTCCAGTCCATATCATACAACCAATTACTTACAATCATTTATCTATTTGGGTTACCAATATAAGAATCAGTATTAACAAATTATATACATGCACATAAAAAAACAGTCTTACAAAATTAAAGTTTATTAATTTATTTGCTTATTGCATCAACAAAGTTATCACTTAGATATACACACAATAATTATAGTTAAAAGCTAACACAAAAAGGTAAATATCACTTCAATAACAGATGCAAATCAATAGCGTAAAAGCATGGTCAGTAAATTTGCATAAGATTAGAATTAAAATCAATAAAATTATACAAAATGTAAGTTAAAAAATAATAAAGAACTAAAAAAATGTCAAATTGTTAAACAGATTATTACTTAAGTCAAGATAAATAAAATACAAGTATTATTACATTAAAACAATGTCAACAAAAATCCTAAAATTAAAAGTTAAAATTAATAATATTTTTTAACAGAAATAAAAACTTATACATTTAAACAAAATGAACACTATAAAGATTTTTTATAATAAAATATAGCAAGTTATTTGAGAAAATATCAACCATAGGCAATTCTCAGTTCGATGCAAATAGTTTTAAGTCTGCGTTGTATTTTATTTCAACCTTATTTGAAATCACATTTTAAGGTAAAACATTTCAAGCCCGATAAGTAGGAATTTCTACGAGAGAGTAGATAATTGGGATCCTAGCTTACAGATTAATCTAATCTGGTTGCTCGGCTAAACGTATTTAAATTATCCTCCATCACTACCGCTCACTTACCTATAATAAAATAGGTCGAAGCTCCGCTCTGTTCAAAACAATATTTTATATTTTAAGCAATATTAAGGTCAATTGAATGTATTATTGTTTTTAGTATATGTTAGTAGGTAGAGTGTACTGTTTAGAACTTTTGAAATGCTTCTTCTGCTACTTCAAGAACTTATGCAAACGCTCTATTGTTCTCCCTTTTCAGTACCGCGCTGATACTTGTTCTGCAAGTATTCCTATTTTCCTTTCTTTTAAGAAGCTGAATTCATTCGTTTTCAATCTTTATTTTTTTTTATTAAAACTCATTCATCTTTATAGTCCTCAGTGAAATTTTATAAACAGTCACGATGTAAATAAGTTCGAAAGAAGTAATAGAGTTTAAGGAACTTGACGAGCAGCGCTTCTCTGTAAGAATGTTATTTATTTTCCTGAGCTGCAAATTTTCCTGGCTTTTCTTTAGAAAAGTAGACTAAAACACAAACTTTTAACATAATTGACTCGGCCATACTTTTCTTAAACAAAAACCGGGCAAGTGCGTGTCAGGCCACGTGCAATGTAGGGTTCTGAAGTAGTAAGTTTATCGACTATTCATATTCATATACTCATTAACCACATGTGTTAAACATAGCCGTGATAGTTTTCCTTGTAAATACAACATATAACCTATTTTTGAGAATTTTTTACTTGCCCGACTTCAACCGTTTAGCCGGCAGGGGGGGGGGAGACACTTGAATCTAACCAAATTAGAAATTTAAAGCCAAATATTTCGCAAAAGGACCCCTAATTCCAAAAATGGTCTTAGAAAACCCATAATATTTTTGAAAGATCTTTTGAACGACACCGTATGCGGAGGTACCCTACAGGTAACGTGTCATCCTCACGTTACCTGTAGGGTACCTCCCCTACAAGAAAACATTTTTTTTTCAATATTTTATTCTACGGTTCTGGTGTTTTAATAAATATGTACATAATTATATACATGCAAAATTACAGTTTTCTAGCAATAAGGATCTCGGCGCTTTGCTTCGGACAGACGGACGGACAGACGGATGGACGGACGGACACGACGAAACTATAAGGGTTCCGATTTTACTTCGGAATCTTAAAAATGATATAAAAGTCATGATTCTTCAATTAAAAGAACGAAGTAATAGGTAACTCTACTTTATTAATAACTAGCCTGGTATTTGCTTGGTTTGACGTTAATTGAATGGTTGTAATAATTTCATAAACTTAACTAACAATCCGAACAAGAGTTCACGTTCACTTCAGATCTCTGTTACGAACAGTCGCCTATTCTCTGCAATGTTCTGCAAACGGGTTAAAGTATTGGCTTGCCAGTATCCAAGGTCCATTTATAACCCTCAATACTTTAGGCATATCTGGCTAGCTACCTAGGCTAGGTTTTGCTTGAATCAGCCGCTAAACAGCTCGTCGTATTTTGGCTGGGAGTTTCAGAGCCAGTTTCTTCTTTTCTAACAACGCATTTGAATAAGGTGTTACTGGAGTCCATTAACCATTTATCGAGAAATGATTCGTTAGCTCGCTTGTTGCCTATTTATCTACATTATAAGAGTACTAGTTTTTGCCCGCAGCTTTGCCCGCGGTTGAGATCGATTTTTTACAAATCTCGCGGGAACCCTGATTTTTTTCGGAATAAAAAGTAGCCTATGTGTTAATCCAGGCTATAGGGTATCTCCATTCCAAATTTCAGCCAAATTGGTTAAGTAGTTGTGGAGTTATTGAGGAACAAACATCAAAACATCTTCACAGACCTTTAAAATTTCTGGAAAAGATGCAATAAAAGTATTTGCCTGTATAAATTTAATACAGTGTGTATTATTTTAAACTATGTCAAACGTTTCCTCGTGGCCAAACTGTTATTTTAAACTATGACTACGGTTTGACTACGAGAAATTAATTTTCCTTGTGGCCAAACTAATTTGGCATTTTAGTTTGGCCACGAGGAAACTCCCTTCAAATCAAATCAGATATTTTATTCGAATTCGGTTTATTACAAACTATTTTTAACATTCATACTGCATTTTTTAAACAAATAATTGATACATCCCGGATTATAAAAAAATAAGTTTTTTTATTTCAAATTATTTTTTTAGTATATAGGTGAAATGTTTCTTGGCGATCGGTGATTAGTGTCCCAAATAATTTGGCCAGGTACTCTAGTGTCTTTTGATTGCTCCAATGTGGACTGGAATTTTGGTTCAGTGAGTAGTTCATGTTGAAGTATTTTTATGGCCGTCACTGCTCAGTGATCAAAACCCTGCCAAATGGCAGGCCTTTCCATGCTAGGGTCAATTGCGACAATGAGAAGTGATGTGAAAATAATAAATGGCTGTAACTTCCGTGGGGCCTAATCTTTCGTTAAGTAACCTATATTTATAGGATTCTCCCAAGAAACAAAAGAAAGATAAGGATGTATATATCAAATACTGTACAAAGTACAGAAAAAAGATACACCTTAAGATTTGTGTACATACAGTGCCTTAATTCATTTGTTGGTAAAATTTGGATCAATTAGAAGAAAAATGTCCAATATACGAGTACGTATACGTATATGTGATATCCATTAAACGAAAAAGGTTTGTGTGCATATCATCATAATTATCATATTTTGTCTTTGCTAATCATGCGACTTTCAACGAGAATTAAATACCATTCTGTGTCAAATGAAATTTAAGTGTATTATACGAAGACTTTTTATGGAAATTTTTGCGGGCAGTCTAAACTTGTGGTGAAGATGTCAGAGACTACATCCTTCGTTCCTAAAGTTACCCAGGCTTATTGTACATCTTACTGAATATTTAACAAAGGCATGGCATCGGGTTCGGAGTTTGGTCCCGGACCGAGAAAAGAACTGATCAAGGCTGAGTACGGCTTAATCCCGGGGGCACTTGTGTCTTAAGGCAGGGTTTTTTTGCCTGTCTGGCTTTATTTGGATATTAAATCTATTACAAGCCGTGAAATAAGTGGTCTAAAGTTTAAGTTGCGAAGGAGAACCAGTTAAAAACTAGGTCACTCACTTTTTTAAGTGCGCTGATCATCTTGGACTTCATCAAAACGTATGGTGTTGGAATTGTCGTCAAGCATTAACTAATTTTATGTAAAACATGAATGTCTGAGGGAGATCATGACATTACCGGCGCATCAACGTCAACATAAAAAGACTGTCATTATCATTAGCTTTAGATAAGAGTAGTGGAGTCGAACACGCTGGGTATCCACTATTGTCTTAATAAACAAGGTGCTTTATACGTTATATTGAACGTAAAATGTATTCAGACACTCACGAAGCATTCGGTGTTAAAAAGCGAAAACAGATGTTCATATTAAAATAATCAAAATTTAATAAATATTCAGATCAGTTTAGTCTAAATAAACAACAATACAAACTTAACATTTGTAAAAGCATTTGAACAATGCTTTTTAACTCGTTTCATTTTCTTTTTATTTTAGGTGGAATTTTTAAACTAAAGATAAACGTTATTTTGATGATGAGATATACCAAATGTACAAAATAATATTCACAGTTTCACAGAAATTTTAAAGTTCATACAGGAATAATTGAATATAAGTATAACACGCTATTAGTTTAACGATTCGAAAATGTAGACGTAGAGAGTGGTAGAGTTATAATATAGCATTGAATTTTAAGATGGAAATGAAAGAAATGTTGTAATCTATACTACGAGTATAATAAAACTGAAAGTGTCTGTTTATCTGTCCTGGTATCACATAAAAACCCTTAAACGGATTTTGATAAATATCGGTAAAGTTGTTACTGATACTCTGGGTCATATTTTAAACAACTGTTCATCCTGGAAAATTATAGGGTTTCCCGGGAAAACAGGATAAAAGTTTGAATAAGTTAAAACATAATTTCCGTATGCAAAGCTGCGGGCATCAGCTAGTTATCTTCAAGCTTCGTCTTCAAGATTAAGTAGGTCGTCATTAGTAAGATTACACATGTGTTACTTTAACGGATAATTTTTTCAGTCAATTATGATACAACTTCAATTAAAGTAAGTTCGTTTAGCTATCAATTTTTATGACGCGCGATAAATGTCATTGACTTATCTATTCCGAGCGCGTAGTGAACTTCTTATTTATTGTATGTATAGAATATAACCGTAAAGGTATTCAATTTCGAAAATTAATTACGTGACACTCTCGAGTGTTTGCTCAGCAGAAGTTAATTAGCCGTGTCACAGCTGCAGGAGTCTTAAGGTAAGAAATTTATTGCATTAGTGACTGTACAATATGTATTTTATATGAAGTTCAAATCACAATACGATTTTCTCTTTTATAGTCTCACAAGCCAGTTCTCGCAAAACGTACGAAGAAATTTACCCCTTATTTTACCCCTAAGATATTATCTCAAATAGTATTTAATAATAAAAAAAGATACAAGAAATATTTTTCTTAAGGCTTAATATTGGTTTTTATTAATATTTCTTGATTCGATGTAGCAGTTACTTATTAAACTACTATGCATAATTATGAAGCATCAGATTTTACAGAGCGATATTAGAGAAAATTGAAATAATTACCTAAGCTCTGTATAACTTTTGTTTGTAGAAATGAGTACAAACATAGCTTGATATTTTAAAACAATAGGGTTTGAACAACGGGGACCGCAGGCAGTAGAAATTATAGGTACGATTTTTAATATCGACAATTCTGACAATTTCAAAAATAGAGTTTGTAACGTTCAGAAAAAATAAAATATACATAGTTGGAAAGTAACGATACTTTTTACCGGGAGGAATTCATTTGCCCTATAGGCAACGTAATCTGTAGCGAAGCCGCAGGTACCGGCTAATAATAATTAATGATCATACTACACGGATATGTGTAAGTATTAGCCTTTATTTACCAAAAGCGTTTATTATTATTAATCATGTACACCGAATTAAAGTATTCACTACAATAGGGATGTTGACACTAATTACAAATTAATATAAATTTATGTCTAAAATATTAGTGGTAACATTTAAAGGCCTTAAATATGATTCTTTTATTGAAATCAATCATAATAAATTAAATATCATTAATTTAAAATGTTAAAAATTGTACTCACTGTCACGTGACCTCAAACGCCATTTTGAGAATATGACGTCATTGGAACAATTTTATATGGAAATTCAACAAACTTAGTAGACAGATAGTATTAAATATCGTTTAATGACGTCACGTGACGTTTTTGATGGGAAATTTGATAATGATTTTTATTTATCAATTTTTGTTTTTAAATTGAAGATTATTATTTTTATAATATTTTTTTCGTGAATATTGAGGTTCTATCTATAAAATAAAATTGAATCCTAAAATTACTCAACATCCCTATTGTGTATGTCATTTTCGTTGTATTACTGCAACAAACATAATTATTCTATTGAAATTAATCCACAGCGTTTTCGTGTTTATATACCTATGAAATTTGATATTTTTAGGAAAATATTAAAATACAAAAATTTTGGTATTTTTTATTTTAACTAAGCAAAGTACTGGTCCAAATTATCTGTACAATTTTGTAATTTTGATGGTAGTTTGTTTATCTCTTTACTGTAGGTCTTCCGGACGGGAGGCAATGAAGTCAGCGAAAGCGTTTTATAGTGCCTCTCAGATTGTGACCTGTTTCCCACTTAAAAAATTGTCTAAATTTTGAGAAATCTGTTGGGGCATGTTCCGGTCAGTACGGTGGGTACAAATAAACGGTACGATACAAAAAAATCTTGTTTTTTAAGAAATATAATAACAATCTTCACAAATGTAATGCTCAATATGAACATTCAATTAGTTAAGATTTTACTTTGAAAAGGCATCATTGCAATAAAACCGAGGAAAAGCTCCTAAAACAATGTGGTTAGCTAACAAAGATTACCTGCCGGATATGCTCTAAATATGTATGAGCCAGGAAACTGTTTACATTTTCGCTCTTAAAATAATAAACTTAAAATCTAAAATCAACTATGGCTTCATCCCATTAATGGCCCATTATTAAAGTCAGATGTTTTCCAAAAAATTTAAAAAATGAGACAATCATGAAGTAATTTCGTATAATTCATTAGAGGTAATAATAATTCTATTTGGACCAATATTACAGTCCACTTAGGGCATAAGTCTTTCTTCGTGACGAAGGAGTCAAGGAACTTCCTCCACTATGATGATGTATTGGTGAAAGGAAAGCTCGCTACATAGCTTAACGAATTATTTTCTTAAATAAATAACCAAACATAGGGAAAACTAGCATAAATTTATAATAACTCTTGAAATATTCATTCACATCTTTTTTCTCAGCAATTAAATCTTACATAAAAGTCTACGGCCATTCCAAATCAAGTGTTTTGCATCTCCAAGTTTTCAAACAGGAGGAAATATTTTGTTTTTTTTTGAACAGTTACCTCAATCAAGATTTTCGGAACAAAAATCATATTATATTTGCAACAAGACGTACTTTTACAACTCAAAAACTTTAAACAATTTCAGAACGCTAGCGCCTGCATATTGCAATAACCTGTATTGTTAAACACGAAACGTCTTGAGATTCCATTCGAGGGAACAGATTAAATATGAAATACGGTCCGTCATACAACAGAACAGGGAAATTTCCTTTGTAAAATTGTTTCTCATTAAGCTGTTATTACATGCTCGACTGCAAAACGCAACAATCTTGAATTCTTAGCCTCATATTGTAATTTAGATAGAAAAAAACATTTTTTAATTCAATCAAATATTTTTAATGCATCAAATAGGACGTATTGTTTTTCATGTTAACTTAAAAACCGGTTTTTAATGTTATATAGCTCCAGGAATTATTGTCCGTCTGTTATTTGCAGCATAAATAATCCTGCAAAATATTTTAATCAGTTCATTATAAAAACAAGTCCAAAAAGGGATAATTCTACGCACCGAATAATAAATAAGCGAGGTTGGGTAACGAAGTATAACTATGTAAAGAAAACATCAACAAAATTATGTGTTATGATTGTGAAATTGCAGTCAGTAGATTAAAGCAGTGAAACATACGGAACGCGGATGAAACGTGTCGATGCCTGACAAATTGTTTCATTCGTTGCAAGTAATATTGATGTTGTCGGGAAACGGAGTTTACTGGCGTTTTTCACATTTTTCACCAGTAATTCTACAGTTGAAATAGCAGGACACAGTACAATATGGCCGTCACTTGTCGCATTCAAAGTTGTGGTTTTATGAGCTTTTATTTATGTAAATGGGTCTGTTTGTGCGAAAAGTTACTGTAATTATTGCTGCGATGAACGAGTAGGATAAAAAAGCACACATCTTAATAAAATTTACAGAATAGAAGGTATAGGAAAAAATAACAAATACATAATGGCAACATTTACAATACGTTAACAATAACATTGTCAGACACATATGAATTTAATCTTAGACAGATATTTTACCTATAGCATTGCAATCAAAGAGCATTCTAAGTTCGTATATTCAATGTTATGGATATCCGTACCCATACATATAATATGATCTATTTCTATGATTTGCTGCTATAACATAGTTGCATTAATTGATCTACAATATCAGGTTTCGTATCTAATTGTTTGACCGATTCAACAGCAGTATTAAATGAATCTTCAAACAATCATTCTCAGTAACGTTTCAACTTCAATAAAATATTATACATATGTGTTTGATATAGACCGACGTGTGCAAAATAAAAAGATTTATACAAAACAGCTACTTATCAGGAGAGCAGATAAAAGAAGAAAATGCTCCAAACTGATTAATATACGATACATATCATTTTCATTATCAAGTCACACTGGACTAAAAACGTAATTTGACTAAGATCTTTATAGTACCTGGAGTAATTGTTATGTTCTTGCCCCTCATTTGTCAAAGGACACAAAAACGTAATAGCTACGCCTGACAATTTGCGATCCTGTAATCCACGGGTTACTGTAGATATTACTTCGGGTAGAGGAAATCCATGTTTTTACCAGATTTAAATATAAAGCACTGGAGACATATTACAGTAATCTCTAAGTCGTTGTATAATTATGGAAACTATGTAATATTTAAAATTAACTATTTAAAACTTATATCAGCAGTTAATTAAATTTTTAACCAATTCGCAGCATGGTGGAGTGTACTGTAATTCTCCTCAAGAGGACAGACCCGTGCAGTAGAGGGCAATTAATTAATTATTGAATCCATAGGAAGGCTCGATTATACATTTATCGGCTGTTGCCAAAAAAGGTAAATCAGTAATAACAATAGTGACTTAGCTACAGGGTAACGGTAAAATTTCAAATTAAGTGTAATCAAAATTTAAAATTGGTAAATTTACATTTTTGCGCCTTTATATCAACAATCACATCTTTGGATTGGAAAGAAAACATTTGCAAACCGCAAATGATAACGTTGAATAGTTAGTTGATTAAGCAGTACTCTTCAAAGTCTACGATGTAAATCTGAAAATCAACGGAATGTATCCATTGATTAAAATAAGAGTTTTTTTTCGGAATTGGACGTCAACAGTAATCTTCCCAATAAAATCAAACAGTCAGTATCACTTAATATTTTGATACTTAAACAGAAAATCACATTTATTATCTACGCTCCTGTTATAACTTGAGGGTTTCAGTGACATTTTTTTTTTTACATTATTTACTTTGCAGACGTTTGATTTGCAAGTTTTTATCTTTCTAAAAATGAAGCTGCCTATTATTAATGTTTTTTCCAGCTTTGGTTCAGTACATGTTAAACGATTTTACCGTTTGTTATTGTTATCCTGATCTTTTACTTTGCAGAATATATCTTCAGCTCAGTTATCTTTAATTCTAAAATAATAGTTGGTCTATGGATTTATAAGTAAGGCAGAGGTTAGTTTTGTTTAAACCTGATACTACATTCAAATTTGGCTCCAGACAAGCGAACTGCCACAAGCACAGTTTTTAGGTTTGCTACACATGCGAGTATGTTCGGACTGATAAATATCTTCTCGGATTAGTAGAACGTATACACATTGAGACAGAGCAGTGATAGCCTAGTGGTTAGAACGTTGATCTCCCGAACGCGGGGGCCGGATCTTATAATACGCACATAAAGCTTTGCTTTGCTTTATGTGCGTATTATAAGTTAATTATCACTTGCTTCGGTGAAGGAAAACATCGTGAGGAAACCTGCACACCTGAGAGTTCTCCAATAATGTTCTCAAAGGTGTGTGAAGTCTACCAATCCGCACTTGGCCAGCGTGGTAGACTATGGCCTGTACCCTTCACATTGTGAGAGGAGATCCCGAGCCCAGCAGTGGGATAATTATGGGTTGTTGCTTTGCTTTTTTTGCTTTATACACATTGAATGGAATGAAAGTCGTTTCTAGTAAGCAGAACCATACATTAAGAATTAAGACCGGTGAGCCATGCCGGACGGCTTTGCTGATCGTTTCAAGCCGAATGTGTGTGTGATTATCTTTGGTCAGGTTTGTTGTTCAACAAGTACTGTCGAATGAAATATGCTCATTTAGCACCCCATAAACAAACAAAGAAAGAAAAATATTTATGTATTTCGTCATTGATACCTCCAGAAAGCTCATAGCATTTTAGCATGTGTTGATTGAATTCGATATTGATGCTACAAAAGTACTAATTGGACGAAAACGGTTCGCGCTCAGAATGTATAAATGGTACTGTTGACCACATATTACAGGGCACCCGTCATTATAGGCCAATGATATTATAAGTAAAAAAGAGGTAGATATGTCACTAGCGCTAAGATGAAGATCGTAAGGGCGGTCAATTGACCTCTGTTTGCTCGTAGTTGCTTTGTTATTACAAGACAATATGCAGTTTTGTTGTAGTCAGATATGCTTGAGATTTGACATACAACGTTAAAATGCCTTCGTGTATTATTGTAGTGTGATTGGTGTAGTGAAACAAAAGATAAATGTGTGTGTGTTGTAGCTCTTTTCGGAACAGATTTTTTGGTTGATTTGTAAATGCATGACGTATCTATAGTTTTTTAAACATCACTGTTATATGCTCTTAGTATTGTATAATGAATCTCCTTAAGGGCCGGAAGCTATGCGAAAATTGCCGTGATCTCATGATGTGCACGCAGCCGTAAAAGGATTTCTAAAACAAACCACCAAAATATCCAACTGTAAATAAATAAAAAAGAAAAGAAAATTGTACACAAACAGCCTCTTATAAATTTGAATCACAAAAAGGGCTATTTGGTAAGGTGTTTATCAATCTTCTTCTTACAAGTTCAAAATTGACTCTATTGTAGTCAGAAGAGAAATCGCGCGGGTGTACATAAATTTATTTAGAAGAACTGCAAACAAACTCGTCTCGAACGAAATACCTACTCTACTCCATTGTACGATAACAAGTGACAAACGTTTCGGATACAAAACTTCTCTTCAATGTGCTCTTCCAATAGTAGATAAAGTAGAATGGAATACTGAACTTGTTCACCAATTTTCGAGAAGAAACTGTCGTATAGAAATACATTAGACTTGCGAAAATATTTTATGAATATTTTTAGTAACGTTGTTGAAAAACATGCAGTATTGCATAATTTAGGCCCGTGTCACATCACAGGTATGATCTGAATAACAGGATTGTTGTTAATTTAATATAATTTGTTTTATAAACATTACGACGTGATTAATATGGATGAATGATAATATTGATGCTTTTCATCAATACCACCTGATAATAAGCAGACAAGAGTGACACTAGAGTCGTCAAGAATAAACTAATGAATAATATTCAAAGGCTCTTTTATATTTATTTATTTAATCTTTTATATAAGACTTAAAAAGAGTTCTTCAGGGCCAGCGTTGCATTGGCGATTCCTCTGGTATTGCTCATGTCCATAGGCGACGGTAACCACTTACCATCAGGTGGCCCGTATGCTTTTTCATCTGCCCTTCAGGCTATAAAAATAAATAAATAAAATAAAACAGGTTTTTACAAAAGGTGGACTTGAGGCATTATCTACCAGTCAATCCAAGGTGATGGTGAAAAATTGCGGTATTGACATAACAAGATAGGAGTATAAGAATTTAAAAATGTACTATAATAATTAAATACGTTACAAATAAATAGGTATAATATACCATATACATAAAATTATAATAATACTATAATAATTATAGTATAATATAATAATACAAAATTATTTACTAAAATTCCGATAGAATTTTCCGAATGGCCATTATTTCAAACTCATGTTATAGACATGATAAAATATTATACTATTTAAAACTTAATTATTATTTTTAGTTTTTTAAGTGTGTGACCATAACTGTGAGCAAAAAAATTCTCAGTAGTTTCTTGTCGCTACTTTTCTCAGGAACACCCGCTGGGCAATGAAAGAAATGAATTGAATTTCGAGACGTGTTCGAAAAATTAACTAATCTACCAATTTTATTTCATATTTTTATCATATTCCAAGGTTAAAGGTAGCAAGTATAAACTCGACTCCAGACGACTAGTGTTGTAGAATAAAAGCACTGGGATATTTTCACTCATTTATTCTTTTGTGCTTAAATCGCCATTTCACAAAGGTGTCTCATTCAAGAGGAGAAGAAATGGCGAAAGAAACTCCCCTACACAAGCTAGACAGGTAATAAACCCTAACAGTCGCACCCGCGTTGGGATAAAACCGAGTGCAACAGAGCAACGGCCGCCAACAAGAGTCCTGTCAAGGTTGGTTCGTTCGTTATTCGGCAGAGTGCATCACAAGAGGCCTGGAATGTGTTCGTTTGGACTCGAGGCACCTTGAGGATAGATAGACACTTGTTGTTTTTATACGTACTGTCTCAAGTAACAATTAACGGCAGTAGTTATTTATAATGAAAACTATCACAGCTTGGTTAACTTAGGTAATTAATGAGTAATAGTCGATGACCTTACAACTACGAAACTAAATTGCGCGTGGCCTGACATGCACTTGGTCAGTTTATTTTAATAACTGCAGCGTTTTTGCAATGCTTCATGGACATCAGCAAGTCTAAAGACATTACTATGTTGTCGAACAAGAAAGAAGAGGGAAAAGAAACACGACGAATCGTATCTTACATAACTTACAAATAAGCTCATTCATAAATGTTTATAAAGACTAGACCAAAGAAACGCTCTCTTCTACTGAAAAATAAATAGCCACATTTTCGTAACTTCAAGAGAAGCAAAATATAGAAATAATAATAAGATATTTTATGTCATACCCATCTTTTCTCGATTTCTAGAAAACGTTTCCTGTCCGTTCCGTATTACATAATATTTTAAAGTAAAATCAGTCACCTTATTTGATGCAAAGCTATTATTAAATATGGAGTTCTTTACGAAGTTTAATGTGATTTTGATGTGTTCTTCATTACACCACATAATGTTGTTTAGCGGTCCTGAGTAAAATGGTAAATTGTTGGTTCAGAGTTCTAGATATGTTGGTTTTGTATAAAGTTTATAACTTGAAAACATAAATAAGTAAGTAGGTATAACAAAGAGGTATTAAAAGCCATTTACTTTCTGTGAATAAAACCATAAGTCATAGAAGTATGAAATGTCATGAAATGTCCGTAAAGGTCGAAAAATTCCTTTGCACATTCATCATGAACGAAAACTACCGTCATTTCAACAACTACCTACTTTAATTTATTGTTCTAGCGCAAAACTTGAATTTGAACGCAATGGAATAATAACATTTTGTTTTTTTTATTAGCATTTTTATTTTTTCTACAAGCCTGTAATGTGTTGAACGTGTTTCGCTAGTGTTGAAAAGCGAATTGGCTTCAAGCCATTAACAACTTTCTAATAGGGCCTCTACTAATTGAGGAGGCGTAGAGCGAACTCCACCACACTGCTCTTATGTAGATTGGTAGCAACCCAGACAACAAGTAGGGAAAGCGCTTCCCTTCTCAAACAAACTACTACAGACAGACATAAGTGGTTTTGTAAGGGTACATGACTAAACGTATTTTCTCTGGATGTAAGGAACTATAAAAACAAAAATAAATGCGCAATAAAGGTTAGCAATTCAATTTTTGTGTTATAACAATAACACGAAGGAAACACAGGGTTGCTAATAAAATAAAAGGTACGCTTAAATTATGTATTGTGGTCCACCGACATGCGAAAATTACGGTCGCGTTACAAGTTTATGCTTCGGTTTCCTTTGATCTTATGACTTTCCACACGTGTTGTAATATACGTTTGTGGATTTTTACAATATAATTTTGTATAAAAAGCGTAATTCCTTCAGAAACGTACGAGTATTATCTGCCTTTTGACATTCATTTATGATTATTTGCGAGAATTTAAGGCGTAAGTATTAATATTATGTAAGTCACGGAATCTGACGTGCAAAATTAGGCAAATGATAATAAGCGACTTCCTTATTCCATTGCGGTTGCTGTGTTATGAGATGTCAGTGACGTCTTTTAATTTAGGGATATTCGGTTACGTTTGGAATATTTCGTGTGTTTTGAATTGAGCCTCAGTTTTGCTTATCGAATTATACGTGCACCTAAATTGTAGTCAGATCTTTGCAGCGTGATGTACCTTGATTTGGTATAAAAACTAGTTCAAAAATCTAAACTACAACCCTATTGTGGCTTATCTTCGTAATTAAACTATTTCACCAAGGTGCATCAGTGCAGAGAAGTGAATCCTAAAGTCCCACAGTAGTCAAATGGTTTGTGTTCAATTGTCAGATTATTTGTGTTTGTAACAGGTACTTATGTAGTTTACAAGGAATGAAAAACTTTCATTTCTCATCTTTTAACGCTAACTCACCCGAATCTATATTTTTAAAGTGAAACTTTTATTACATCGTCTCAAACTTTTTGGTCTGTGTGTCGCATGTCGCGTGACGGTCGGCCGCGGAGTGGGGGTAAAGTGAAATAAATACCCTAAAACCTTTAATACCCTAAATCTTTGAATACCCTAAATCGAATATTTATCCAAAAATTTTTAGTTAAATGTCTACAATACGAAAAAAAGTTTCACTTATACCTACCGTGGTTTCATAAAACCACACAATTGCTTTCTTTTTTACTTATAACTCTGCATATCTCTGAATAATTATATTAAACTTTTCTTGGAATATTTTTGCATGTTTTATGACCTTTTTATTTTTAGGTTACATTTTGAAGAATACGTTAACATCTTTACCATTATCAGTGTAAGTAATAATAATAATAATAATAATAATAATAATAATAATAATCATCATCATCATTGCCATCTTCACCGGCATCAACATAATATTGTAATTGTCATTGTAATTTTGTCGTGGTTCTCATAGTTATCGTCTTCATAATTAGCCTATTCGGAATTATATTTTTATAATAATTTTTATCACAATGAACCTCATCATCATCGTTGTTGACGTAGCACAGATATCTATGTGATGTAGTCATTATTATCAGCATCACCTTAATCGTTATCTACACCATTACAGTCATCGTTATCAAAATTTTGGTTATCATCGTCGTCGAAAACTTAATTGTAATCATCACTGTTATTAAAATCATCATCTCAGCCCATTCCACTGCTTTACTGCTTGGCTCGGTTCTCTCATAATTTGGTGTGTGAATCGAAAAATCTACAGTGAAACAAAATTATGGCTTAGCAGATTAATGAATGTAGAAAATATAAAAAGTGAAGAATTTATAGAATGAGTGCAAAAGATAATAATAAGTAAATGAAAGACATCGTATTTGTAGCTGAATCAAAATAAAATTCCGGTTTGCGTTACCATTTTCTTGCTTTTTATACCATCGTTATATCTTGATGTTGTTAAGCTTAGCTAGGTTGAAAAGATTTATCCATAAGGTATTTATCTCAAGCCCGCTCTATTTGATAATATATACTCATAGTTTTCTTAAAACATGGAGTTGTAAATAATGCAAATTTTGCCCTTTTAACTAAAGTACTGATATAGAAAATGGTCTGATGATAAATGCGACTTTATTGTTACACACGGACATTATTGTTACATTCCTCATGATAATATATGCTTATAAATATATGCCTATCTCTTTCCTTCTGCATGAAATTTTCTACTACTTTCTGTATAATTTGTTTAAAATATCACTCTTCCTCTTTCTATCTTATCTCTGTAAAAAGTATCATGTCAATTCATTTGGTAATTTTCCCTTTAGTTTTATATCGTTATAGGACCAATAAAAATCCATTTATTGAAGCATTTATCCCAATAATGATAGAAATACGTAGCTGTATAGCCGCAAATTTCATGCTTCCAATAGAGTAAATGCTCCCGAAAGAGCCGTAATTTCGGCACGTAGGTACATATTGTTTGTGTCAATCATTCTAGCCAATTTATTCAGCAATTATACTGTGGTTTAGATATTTTGATAAGGATGTTTAATCACCTGCTTATACAAAAATATCAAAAGTTATTTTCGTCGTCTGTGTATCGTGTCAATGAATTTCTGCAATAGCCTTGCTGATGAGTAGTTTTTGAGTTATACTTAATTTTGAAGTCGGTTATTTTTTTTCAAGCATTATTTACATAAAAAGTGAAAGTTCATTTAGACTTAAGAAACGAGTGTAAAAACTAATGACAAGCGGTCTGCCTGCGCCTTTGGCCGTGTTTTCTGGAATAATAAGTACCTACCCTATATCTCTATCTCTATCTCTGTCTGGAATAATCCAGATTATGGTCTACTTGTGTGCTAAATTTCACGAAAATCCGTTCTGTAGTTTTGGCTTGAAAGGGCATATCAATTTTCTATTTCATCAGTTTTCTCGCACGAACTGAGATCAATTTGTTGTAAATAAAACGTGCACAAATAATATTTTTGCACGTGACCCTTGTTTACCTTAACAATGTATGAAGATAACAAATACAAACTGTATTGTATAAACAAACATAATGTAATACAAATTGTACAAAGTAAAATAACATTTAGTGATGTTGTGTCAATATAACAATTGCTACCTATACAAATGATACCGCACCGCTAAGTAAATACAAAATCCCAAAACTACTTGACCAATGAAGATTAATTTGCCAGGGAGATAATTTATGTGTAGAAGTAGTAACAAAATTAAACTGGATAAAAATTTTGTTAATTACAGGGAACAAAAATACAGTTGAAAACTTTTTGAAATTGCAAAAATTTATAATATTCAGCGATACTTCTCTATGTAAGCATTTCAACGAGGTCAAAACCGAAATATAAACACAATATAATAAATATATAATTTAACAGGTACGATAAAACCAAATAAAAAAGAATAACATGTTTATAAAATAAATTTTCTTAGAGTAAACGAAAATTGGGTCCAATGAAATTCGAGGTAATATTGAATGTATTGTGTTATTTCTTGAACAAATAAGCCCTTTCGAATACTTTACCAAAGTCGTATTAATCAAAGGCCTTTTAATAATAAACTTCTTATATTTATCTATTTGAACGAGTCGTATAACAAACTTTGTAATTTTTTTACGATTCTCCTAATAAAGGAAATAATCTCTAGGCACAGGTTACTACCTATTTAACGGTACCATAAAAATTTTAAGTAAAGTAAGATTTTATTGCTTTTTCAATACTAGAAAAATATTTTATATGGGCATAGCTGCGCCCCGCGCGCTGTGTCACCTGCGTTAATTTCTAGAAAAAAACTAACTACCTCGATAAAGGTCAAACAAAAAAAGAATTTTTCACTTCGAACCAGTATTTCCTGTGATAAACACGTTCAGCCAAACTCTTCAGCTTTATAATATTACGAGTAAGTATAGATTACACTTACAACGAAAATTTCTACGAAAATGGTGAAAAAAAAACGTTCATTTCAAACTGCATGAACTTAAGACAACAAACATATAGGTATTATACTTCGCTTGAACTAAATCATATGGAATAATATTTTAATATCATGAAAAGCCTTAGTTAGCTATAGTGTTTTCACTACATTCCTTCACCGAGCTGACGCTTAAACAAATCATCAAGTTGATAAATTATAAAAATAAAAAGCCACGCGCGCACAATATATGCAAAAGCAATTTTATCATTTCAAACCACTTCCAGCCACTCCTGTTCAAATCAAAGCGAACAACCCACTTAACAAGTTCACAATCCACTTGTGAAATCGTGAAATGAATTGTGAAATAGTGAAATGAAAACGAAGTAGAGGTCTAGTGAAGGTTAAGCTTGAAATTTGCTGGCGTCATTGTAAAGATTTGAAAGCCTATTATAATAACCTAGACGTATCTTAGACCTAGATTTAGACTGAAAGGCCTTTTCAAGCATTTTGATTTGTACAATTTATATGAAATTCTCTCGTTATCTTCTTCGGTTCGTACCTCTATTCGATATAGTCCTTATACGTTCTATACCAAGGTTTATGAGCTACTCGTGGATCTTTCGAAAACGATCTTCTATGTACTCCAATCTTAGACCTAGATTTAGACTGAAAGGCCTTTTCAAGCATTTTGATTTGTACAATTTATATGAAATTCTCTCGTTATCTTAGACCTAGATTTAGACTGAAAGGCCTTTTCAAGCATTTTGATTTGTACAATTTATATGAAATTCTCTCGTTATCTTCTTCGGTTCGTACCTCTATTCGATATAGTCCTTATACGTTCTATACCAAGGTTTATGAGCTACTCGTGGATCTTTCGAAAACGATCTTCTATGTACTCCAATTATGTATAAAGTAATTGGCATTTCAAGTCTTTATATTATCACATACTTATGGTCAAATATGATCTTCCAAATTTCACCACATAGAAAAAGTAGGTTTAGGTATCTTAGACCTAGATTTAGACTGAAAGGCCTTTTCAAGCATTTTGATTTGTACAATTTATATGAAATTCTCTCGTTATCTTCTTCGGTTCGTACCTCTATTCGATATAGTCCTTATACGTTCTATACCAAGGTTTATGAGCTACTCGTGGATCTTTCGAAAACGATCTTCTATGTACTCCAATTATGTATAAAGTAATTGGCATTTCAAGTCTTTATATTATCACATACTTATGGTCAAATATGATCTTCCAAATTTCACCACATAGAAAAAGTAGGTTTGTGATAAATACTTTTTCTGGTGCGCGCATTTGTGTTTCATTATTTCTTTATGCTAATAGTAGGAACGATAGCTCCAATTTGCATTCACGCTCAATGGCGTTCTATTACAGGACGGGTAAATTATACCTTCGTAATAAATAACGGTGGGATTACTGTTTAATAAAATAACGGTATTTTGCTTGTTATTATATTTTGTTAGCACCTACTAGTAAATGGGTTTATTGATGATGTAAACACGCATTTATGTTGCATATGATAGAAAACGTGCGTTTAATACAATGCAATACAATACAAATCCTCTTTATTGTAAACCTATATTTTTTCAGAAATATTGATTACAAAGATACATACATAACTACAACATGTGGTCTAAGTAGAAAGAGAGTAGTAAGTAGAAAGAGAAACCCAGCGTGTGCTACTACGCAAAAAACAGTTTCGTATACTCAAACCATCTTCGAATTATTAACTACCTTTAAAATAAAACCATTTTGGGCGCTTCTAGGCAGGTAAGTCCCAGCGCTCAAGATACGTGCCACTTACTATAACAACTTCACCAATTTTCATCGAAATCCGTTCAAGGGTTTTCATGTGATGCCCGGACAGACAGACAGGCAGTTGAGTTTTATTATAGTATAGAAGACGACGAAAACAAAGCAAACAACAAAGCAAACAAAGCGAAGTACAGGACGCCCCCCGACAAGATGGACCGACGACCTGAAGAAGACAGCGGGCATCCGCTGGATTCAGAAGGCTCAGGACCGGTCAGAGTGGCGCAAGTTAGGGGAGGCCTATGTCCAGCAGTGGACCTCCAAGGGCTGATGGATGGATGGATGGATAGAAGACTAAAGAAAACATCTTACTTCCAGTGAAACCTGATTTCATGTAGTCCAATAAAAAACTTACATAACAAATACACCTACAGTGTTTCAAATAACCGCTGCTTATGAATAACAGTATTATAAAGAAGACTATCAAAAGTTTAATGAAAAGACTTCAACTGTATTAGATGGAATGAGCCTCAGAATACGAAACAGCGGGAGCTCTTTTTAATTACTCTAAAGAGTGTACAAAACAGATTTGAGATTAAAGTCCATCTTATTAAAGATGGGTACCTATAGATAGCAAAATATTTTTAGTTTTATAACTTTTTTAAGCCCGATGAATAAAATACTTTTTATGTTATATTAAGCTATATAATTTTTTTAACTTTACTGATAAAACAGCTTTAATCAAATGGGTAGTGATGTTACTACTCTAAGCCTTAAATGTCCCTACATAATTATGTTATTGCAGTTCTTTCTATAACCCCAATACAGCTAAATTGCTCAGGATCGACTCATGCCATTGAGCTATGACTGCTTGATAAACCATTAATCAATATCACTATCATTATAAATAAAACTTCATTATTCGTTTTTCTCAACAACATTACTCTCATCATCATCTTTATCTTTAATAAAATCGTGATCATCTTCGTGATCGTAATTTTCAATATTGTTTTTGCTGTCACCGTCATCATTATCACTATCGTCAACATCATCATCATCATTTTGGTAATTATCAATGAAATTTAAAGTTTTAAAACATGAAACTTATTAATGGTTACCAATTTGTTTCCGATAGTAACAACCAGCGCCATTTATTTTCCAAGTTACGAAGATACAAGCACATATCCCCAGTGATAACCTATTCTAACTTTAGAGGATTACATGGGCACGATTCAGAGTTAGTCTTTTGCTTTAAGAGGTCAACATTGATTTAAATTCGCGCATCGAAAATCAAGAGGAAACATCGAGAACAAAATTTTTATGTTTGCGTTCAGTCCGCCTGTATCGCTGCCATCATCTTGCTTGAGTTTTTGCACTACTTGTCGTGTTCTGGATGGAGGGTTTGGTGCCGGTTTTTTCTTTATTTTTATTCTCTATTTCTTGGACGGCAAAACTGATGCCTTTGGTGTCACTGGTGGATCGTCAGCTCATTTGCCAGCTATTATTTTACTATCATGATCACAAACATTCTTTACCCTACAACAAACGGTAAGGCCATATGAATGTCAGTCCCGTCTAAATTAAAGCAATAACAAGTAGGTACATGTTAGATGGAGTACACGCTATCAAGTATCGATTAACATTGACCACACGGTCTCATCTAAACGATAGCCAAATAAGACCAGCTTGGCAACTGGCTAATAGCAAATCCTATAATAGAGCTCCGATACAGATCTAAGGATTAATTGGAACGCCATGTACCACGCTTTGATTAATACAACACATTCAACAACATAACAAAATGTTTATTACCTTATTAAAGTACCATTTCTGATAAAATGTTTGAGCAAAACCGGCTTGTTTACCGCATAGCGCCTTAGCACTTGTAATTAAGCGAGCGTGTATAAAAACCATTTAATTTTATAAGCGAACTTCTACCAATTAGACTTTGTGCTAGCGGAATTAAAATTAACATGGCTTTTTAGTCATTATTTGCTTTTACATAAGCAATTTATTATTTTTATACGAATAATCATGTTATGATAGTTGGTCATTTTTATCTTATTTCTTCAAAGCACTAATGAAAATGGTTTCTCATTTCAATTGGTAAGCAACGCGTCGATAACTAAGTGATAAATACTATAGGGTTTAGTAGTAAGTCTAACCCAGTATGTAAATATTTTATTTCAAACCAATCAGAAGCAAAAATATTTACATCAAAATAAAATAATTAAGTCTATTGATTTACTATGCATGTATGAATTATTTTAAATATAATAGTAAGACAATAATATATTGAACATAAAACAATAAAATAGAAGCATAAATGGGTGTTAAATTGCCTGTTATTGAATCAATAAATTAATACTTGATCATGACTGAAAATATGATCTGAATTCTTTTCCACAAAACTTTTTAGGTCTTTACCAATGAAATTGGAGATTTGTATGAAAATTTTAAAATATAAAAATTTTGGTATTTTTTATTTTAGCTTATTAATGTACTGGCCCAAATTATCTATACAATTTTGCCATATATATCATCTAACTCCAAAGCCCGCAGCAAGCTCAGCTGTAGAATGAGTTGGATCCACTTCCACTATCGCCTTCAATTCCTTGTTGTCGACAATGGTTAACGGTCTACTGCAAGGCTCGTTCTTCAACTCAAAATTTCCAGTTTTAAAACAATTGAACCAATAATGGACTATCTTTATGCAAGCATTGTTAGGCGACTTGCGCAGCAGTATTTCCATGTAGGAACTCAATTTCGAAAATTGTACGAATTTTCAGTTTATCCATGGCGCCATAAACTACCACAATTTCACAAAAATAAAATAATATCTAAAAAATTACTGCATTTGAAATCGCAATAACACGGCTTTCGAATAAAGTTTATTTGAATTTACTCGTGGAATTACGCGCCAATCCACAGATATTAAATTTGAAAATGCTTGTTATAAAATCTCCAATTTCATAAATAAAGACCTATTATTAAGAGAACTGCTCTAACGAATTAATTTAAAGGAGTAATGTTTGGAGTTATTATATTCTTAAGATTGTTGAATACATTTTGTAGAAGGTTCTACAAAATTATAACATAATCTTGATACGTTGTGATCGCGTGGGATCAAGTAACAAAGAGCAATTTATGTTAAATGTAGTATTATGTTTAGAAGTCACTTCAGAAATGATATTAATTATACATAATTTTAATGTTGCACCCATGATGAGACAAAACAAAGAGATCCTCGGAGATATCCAGTCCTTAAAAAAATATATTTTTCTCTTTTAACTACTACAGATTATTTGTTAATTCTAAAATTACCAAATAATGACCTTAAATGTTAAGGATAATTTTCCTGATTATAGAGTAAATGAATAGGTGTTGCAATATAAAACAAATCCCAAAACATCAGTGATTTTACAAAAACATTAGGTATCTAATCCGTTTCAATTACTGCAGACACAAGTCTGCTTGCTCGGCAACGTCTGTGATCAATCATGTAAATCTGTCTCGCTTTAATATACGTCGACCATTTCTCTGTCTCGATCTGTTGTCTATTTTTTTACATATTTTTAGTCGCATAGAAATGCAATACTATGTTAAAATTACTAAAATTAAAAAACATATTATATATAAGACAGAAGTCAAAGTCTAACCAACTGGAAGGCATAGATAGTGAAGCTGGGATGAGGGTAGAAGCCGCTGCGAATATTAGGAATTTTTAGGTCAACCGAGTCAATAACAACTGAGATCGAATGTTTAACGTAGCGATCACAGATACAGATAGAAGCGATTGTGACATTTGGCTAGTCTGGTTAGTCAACCAGGTACTTTCGCACACAGCTAAGAAGCAAATCTCAGCTGTGTGCGAAAGATTACCCATGAGCAATAAATGAAGCGTCCCATTAATCGAATAGCTATTGTTAAGTCTGTACTGGAGTCTTGTTATTTTAGATTGGTTACATCATAGACAGTACTATAGACTTTCAATAGCCTTTTTCATGTGCACGCGAAAGAGTTATGATGCTTAGAAATTAAACTGCAAAAACCTTTTTGTCACTTTATGCCCGGTCTTTCTTTTCAAGCAACCTATGACAGCCCAGTTAAAAAAATTGAAATGTACTTCATAATAATGATATCTGAATCATTTATATTAGGTATATCTATGAGTTAGGCGAAGCCCCAGTCGAAAACTAGTAGTCTATAGAAATTTTAGTCTACGAGTTACATACTTTCCAATAGCCACAATAAAATTGTTCCAATTAAGTAGCAAGCACGAAGACGTAAATTGAAAAAGTTGCCCCAATTACGTGATAGTTTTCCGTTTCTACTAACAACTGGTTCAATCGCAAGTTAGCAGAATGATTCGTTATCCTTCAAAGTTTAAACTCGATCTCCGAGAACATAACTGAAACTTGGGCGTATTGATGAAGTACGGCTTACTTCGTTGGTGATATAAGATCTAGGTCACCGGATATTACTGTCAATTTACTTCCTACAGCAAAAGCTAATATGGGAAGCAGAATCCCTTGAGACTGGCTTAAACGGCATTGCGATGGGAGGCACGCATAAGTTTATATAAGGTCTCAAATCTTCAATGCGCCGTATCATTTCGACTTTAGTGGGGGAAAATCTCCAATACCTTTATAGCAACCTCGCTACTACACAGACTTATCACACGAAAGATTCCCCCTCCGATACTAAAACCAGAGGAAATTGTCTTTTAATCTAACCCGCGCAGGTACATGATTATATTACTACGTATAACTTTATACTACTACATATAAGTATAACTTTAACATTCCTCTTGTACTGATCATGCGCAGTAGAAACGCGCGTTTTCATTCAGAGTAAAAACATTTTCAAACTTTCCACCCACATTCAATTACGGCTTTACAATACAAAACATTCGCATTAATTACGTAGGATTCCGTCGGAATAAACTCGTTACGAATGTAAATTCGAGCGCGCGCAAAAACTCAACTCAATTATGACGAAGTTGATTTGAAGCATGTCAAAGTTCGTGTATTGTCAACTTGATGAGTCAACTAAGCTTTACTAGGTAAATTAAGGTAAAAACCAAACCTAAGCTTACAACAACTAGGGTAAGGACATCTAAGGTAACCACATCTAAGAAGAACTATTGTTGACACCTGTAGCATTTACTCATACTTACTTCTCACAAGCTTAACAGCTGAAAAATACTTAAAATTAATCGGATTTTAGAACATATTGAAGTCATTAAATACAAGTGATCACCTGTAGAGTACGTACCGCGTGTTGAGTGATGCGCGTTAAGTACAGAGACGCGCGGGCGAGCGGCGTGGGAACTACCGATACACTGCCGTGCCCTCCCGCCCGCCGCATCGACCGTTCCCTCGCCCCTACGCACGGAATTTTCAAAACCCCTTGTTATACTCTCGTGATTTTAGTCTTAGTATTGATGAATGAAACTTTCGAATAGTCTGTTTTTTATTTTTTATTTGGCTTCAAGTTCAACCCATTAATGGCCTACTACTGAACACGGGTCTCTGCTCCTGAGGAGGCCTAGGGCATACTCACCACGCTGCTCCAGTGTAGATTGCTGGAGATTATTTGTACATATAATTTTTTTGATATCTGAAAATTGGGATTCTAAAATTTTTAGGTTTTACGACCGTAAAACTGCTTTTTTCGTATTCTTTGCTGCTCTCCTATTCAAAAAATGTCAATGCTTTATGTAATGAAATTTTCATAGCCTTGTTATTCTAATGGTTTCTTGCTAATAAAATTGGTACTACTTTTATGCAACTAGTTTTCTTCGTCAGAATGTTTGTTGCATTGGCAACAAAAAGTCAACCTGATCTGAGCTGAAATATAAATAACTGAAATAGGTATTGCATATTATCACAGAAGAAATAATAGTACATATTATGTAACTGCAATGTTAATCCTATAATAAAAATTAATTGAACATTGACTATCTTGCTAAATGTACTCATGTACATATAGGTACGTCATACCTATAGCTAATTAAAATTTTATTGTTATATGTGATTTAAAAATAACTGTGTTTTCTTTAGTACTTTTAGTTATTTATACGACACTAAAACACAAACAAACTTTTTTACAATTTTTGTCTGTCTTTCTGTTTTTTCGGGCTAGTCTCTGGAACGGCTGAACTAAAGATAATGGGACTATTACTTGAAGGTAAAGGACAACATTATTATAGGTTATAGGACAACATTATAGGTTTTTATTTCGAAATTCCCACGGGACCGGGATTTACTCGGGAAAAACTCCCACGCGGAAGGAGTCGCGGACACAACTACGTCGCAAGGGCGGATCCAGCTTTGGCTCCAGGGGGGGGGTCACATAATCGTGGTTAAATCAAAAGAAGTTATAATTTAATTTTGACAATAATAGATACAAGTAAAAAATAGGTATTTTATGAATAAATGTAAGTACTGTACTTAAAATCTACCTAAATTTAAACACTAAAAATATATCAAAACATGTTTAACAATTACAATTAGTGGTCCCCCTAGGTCCTGGACCCAACCCAGGGGAATGACCACCCTGGATTCGCCCTTGCTACGTTGTTGCAACACAAATCCCACTTCTTATATTTTTATTTAATTTCAAGGTAACCAAGTCACGTCACGAACCTGCAAATTCTTAACCCATTTCAATCTAAGTACCTTAATTACACTTAGTTTTTTGAAATAGCTTATTACATATACAAGAAAAGTTGTATGAATTGTATGATAATTATAATCTATTTAGTCTTATTTAAATATTCACCAGTCTAGCACTTTACGCTATAATATTTTGTTTCTGTCGGAAAACCAATCATCATAATTATAAATAATAGCATTAGTAATGAACACGTCATGTATTTATGAATACAGTAGTTATTTAGTTAACTACTTAACTACTTAATACGTGTGGACGGAACTTTAGAGTGGAAAAATGTATGTAACATTGTACTTCCTTTCTTGTTTTTACGAACCATCTATTTCATCTGACTCCAAAATTCTCGATCGCTACGTCACAACACCTTTCTAAAACCTTTTTGGCACGAAGTTGGTTTTCAAATATTCATACTAAAACTCTTGCAGTGCTTTGAAGTTCGAGTTCGTACGACAAGACTTCAAATAAATTTCATATTATCAGAAAACAATTCTTAAAAGATACCTATTTTATCGTCGGAAATACATATAAAGAAACCGAACAAGTACGAGTTAAACTTGCGTGGAGAGGGTTCCGTCCGTTGATTATGTATTATCGTTATTTTTCTATTTTATTTATTGTTGCTTTTTTAAGACCATAGATTTCTTATAGGTTTTTCTGTAATATGTCAGTAAAAAACTGTTTTCTGTGTATTTTTCGTCTTAAATTTTCGTTCTTTCTTGAATAATTTTAAAACTATGAATTGTAACACTATAACAAAATCATATTTGACATGCGGTTTGGTGAACATTTTTTTTATTATTTTTGATTTTTGTTACTTTTTTTTCAAAATTCAGTTGTTTACTTTATACCTTCATCTTAGGGTCACAAAAAGCATATGAGCACAACATTTTAAATAATTTGGTCCAATAGTTTCAGAGTAAATCGGCTGTAAAAGACGGATAAACATACATAAGGGATATGTTTTTTATTTTTTTCGTACGGAACCCTAAAAAATGTTTGAATTAGTAAAAGCATAAGCAAGAATTATTTGAGGTAAGATTTGACGTATGACTGACCGTTATTGAGAACTTCCGTGTCTCAGAGGGCACATAAGGTATACAGTCTCATGTAACTTTCGTCTCTAACCATTCTCCAACATAATATATGTTATACGACGACGTATAATATATTCCGACGCTCGTATTATCCAATAATCCCTTATCCAATCCGCACTGGAGCAAGTAATTGAAATGCGTTGTGTTCATATCAATATATGTACATGCAAAGAGAAAGATTGGTACTTGAAAGGATGGTAATACCATCGCCAAAACAGCGGAAAGTGAGATGAGAAGATACGTCAGTCCCCACTGAACATAGCAAGGACATTGTATAGACACCGTAAATAACAACGGGCGAAAATGCCTATAGACCCCTTAGCAAGGGTTCGCTTATAAAGGATTTTTTCCACTTCGCTCATCCATATTAGAATTCTCATTACTTTGTATGGAACGGTGGGCCAAGTATAAATATTGGCCGATGAAGACTGATGAGTATCTAACGTTAGGATATGCGAAGAACATTAGCTATTTTAGGTTTATTTGTAAAAGGATCAAATACTTTCATTTCAAGTTCATTATCAATGTAAAGGTCTGATGTCCATGGGTGACGATATCCACTTCCCATAAGGTGGATCGTCAGCGCATTCGTCGGCTTTTTCCATAAAAAATATCCCGTATTCAACCACACACAAACACGACATCACAAACAAATAAAATCAAAAACAAAGAGTCGTTTCATAATGGACTTCACAATAAGAGCCCAATAAGAATTTGAAGTCCAATTCGTGTTTATTTAATTTGTACACATGAACATATCCCAAGCAATATCCGCGAACAAATATATCATTCTAAATTGATGTTCATAAAAACCGGGCAAATGCGTGTCAGACCGCGCGCAATGTAGAGTTCCGAAGTAGTAAGTTTATCGACTATTACTCATTAACTACTAATGCTAACATAGCCGTGATAGTTTTTCTTGTAAATTTATCATATAACCTATTTTTGAGAATTTTTTCACTGGTCCAACTGTTTATAAGGCAGGGGGGGGGGACACTTTACTCTTAATCAAAATTAGCATATTAAAGCCAAATATTTCGCAAACGATCCCCCAATTCCAAAAATGGTCTTAGAAGACCCATAATATTTTGAAAGACCTTTTCAGCGATACTCAATACTAAAGAGTACGCGACGATTAAAAAATTCATCCTCATGGTACCAGTAGGGGAGGTATCCTGAAAAAAATGTTTTTCAATATTTTATTCCACAATTTTGTAATTTAAATAAATATGTATTCAAAATATGTAATTACAGCTTTCTAGCACTAAGGGTCTCGGCGCTTTGCTTCGGACCTACAGACGGACGGACATGACGAAACTATAAGGGTTTCCATTTTACTTCGGAATCCTAAAAATGGCTGAATGTGGTGACCCGTAACCAAAGGCCATGCAGAGAACGATTGATGATTGTTGAGGAAGCGTAGGTGTGTTTAATCCCCTTGGGTCGGCCGATATTTTCTGCTTACCCTAAGTGTCTTTGGGACAGGCATAAATTTACATTCGTGTGTATTCGGGACATCAGTCCCAATCTGAAATATGGTTAAAGTGTCATTCGTTTGAATAGCAATGAGGTTGGTAAAAGATTTGATACTTAATTTACGCATGTAATTACGATTTTAGAATTTGAATAATATAACAGTTCAATAGATACGGAATTTTAAACCACTAGTTCCTTTTTCCGTTGTTTCACTCAAAACAACTTTTTTTTTTATATCTTATAAGTTAATGCTTGACTACAATCCCACCTGATGGTAAGTGGCGATGTAGTCATTGGTGGTAAAGCGCATTAACTTAGTAAAAGCCTATTCACTCTTGCCTTGGATTTTCATGACACCATAATTTGGAATAAGATATACGGTACTTATTATCTCGGAAAAGGCAGGTAAAGCTGCGTTATCAATAAAATCGGTAGAAAAGCTCATTACCCCGGTTTTTGGACAGTACCTATAAAAACTTCCGACACTTGTCCTTAACCACGTAATCCGCATTGGAGCAACGTGGAACATGTTTGCCTATTCAGTTATGAGAGTCTCATGCCTTGCTTTTCACTGCACAACTAAATTTTACATCATAACTATTAATAACAACTACTATCCTTTAAAAAGATATATCTTGTTTTGAGCATTGTTTTTGAGCCAAAATCTCTCCTGCAATTACTTATCTTTGTCTGGCGTTTATTTGCACTCTTCAATAAAAGTGAAAACAAAAGTGAAACAATAGTGTTCAAGTTTAATAAATCGATCGTGAGTTGGTTATTGGAACAAAGGTTTGCGATGCAAGGTGAGAGAGAAAGGGCATCATTTAATATCAAGCCACGCCAGGTACGTTATCCCTAGTTTGCCGAACACCGCTTACTATGTGCACTGAAAAGAAAAGGTGTTTGAGCTTTGGGTGTAACGTGTGAGACGGGTTATGTGAGGGAATTCACTTCATGTGTGAAATGAAGTCAAGTTTTATCGCATAGCTTTCTAGTAACAAAATAATATTTTGTAACAGGTATAATGTTGTTTTTATTAACATAAGGAATTAAATATAGATACCTTTTAAGTGACTTCACAAACTTTCTTCCACATAAATTCACTCAAACTGGAACAAAAGAGGTTAAAAACAAATACTAAATAATAAAAGCGTTTGAGAAAGCTCCATTAGGTAATTGATCGGTTTTCGAAGCCGTCATTACTTTTGGAGAGTTTATAATTTGATTTCTTATGCTTGTTTTTTTCCTTCGAATACCAAAATACCTTGTTTATTGAGTTAAAGTTTTTTCGTGGGTATTACAATGATACAACGCAATCATACAAGTGTAAGAAATCTGCGGAAAGGCTGTCTTTAAAGAAGTATAATTTTCATCAATTGAAGAATCCGACGAATATATGATTACCTAAGATTCCCTGTGTCTTGGGTACCATGGATACAACACACAACCAAGAAGAGTAATCCAAACTCTTTCATTTAAATTTCTACCGCGCTGTAAATTCAGCCGAGACTCTTCGAACTACTGTCCAGCAGGATAACCATTACATAGGTGGTCTGAATATAATGAAATCTAGAGCATGTCATCCGCCAAATAAAGATCTTCTAGTTTGAAAATGAACGTGCCCCCACTAGTTTAGTTTAGAATACTAACCCCAAACCCACCCCCGATGGGAGTTGTAGAAGGTAACTAAATCCGGCCCGTAGGGCCTCTCGGATATCGACCATTAGCATTTGCCAAAAAGGAAACAGATTTCCTCTGTTTCTTGTCACTGCTTATAAGAAAAACTGTGCTCAACTTACTAACTCATTCAAATCTCGCATAATTTTGGAAAATAATATATTATGTAATGTGTCTGGTTATAAGCTAGCGATAAATAATTTAAAGGAATAAAATATAATATGCTCAATTTTATCGACAGAAACACCCCAGAAATTACAGACTTCTATGATATAACCATGTTCCTGTTGGAATAGCTGCCATTTTTTATTACAGTTTATGACTCTACCGAAAGGTTTCAATTTCTCTGTTCATCGAGGTCCTACATGAAAAAATATTATTTTTAGACAATATTCAATGTGTATATCTACAGTTTGCTTAAATGCCACGTAGTAAAACATAGTATTTGTTTTCAAGGTATTACATGAACTTTAGATACTAACGAAAAAAGTCCGGTTGAGTTAGTTTACTTTGAAAACATTTTGACAAACAAATCCCGTTTTACATACTCGTTCTCCACCGAAAATTGAACGTGGTTTCTTGGGTTTTAACCCCCGACGCAAAAACGAGGGGTTATAAGCTTGACGTGTGTGTCTGTACGTATTTTTGTCGTCGTAGCTCTCGAACGGATAATCCAATTTTGATTTAGTTGCTTTTGTTTGAAAAATTTCTTACTCCATTAATTTATTTCTCAATCGTTTTAGGCTATGTTTGAAGAAAATCGATTCAGCCGTTTAATAGTTATGGGGTGGAAGAGGGGATGAATAAATGATAGTAAGCGAATAGGTATATCCGAGTGGGTTATAAAATGAAAGGATTTGATTTGTGTATTACAAATTTGGCTGTTTGAAGGGGAGGAGAGGGGATAGAATAGAATAGAATAGAATAGAAAAGAATAGAATACTCTTTATTGTACACACCAAATAGGTTACTACATTAGAACAATATAAATAACATGTAGTACAAAAGGCGGTCTTATTGCTATAGAGCGATCTCTTCCAGACAATCTTTGGGCAGAGGACATAGACATATATAGAGTGATAGTGGCATAGTTATGGGGAAGGAGATGAATTTCAGCAATCAGCAAACATACCCGAGTGAGGTATCAAATGAAAGGTTTGATTTGTGTATTATGCAAACTTAGCGCTCGAAATATTCTTAGTAACATGAGCAATTTTGTACTTAAAAATGCTGTGTTTAATTGTATCTAGCAGTTGCTGTGCTTTACAACCGGTGTAATTATGAAATGTTTCATATAACGACTGTGACATACATAATAATAAAAGAGTATCTGCACATAAGGCATTCGCCATCTAGCCATCAAGTGCGCAAGTGTGATGTGTGAAAAAACATTTTGTGTTTTATTTCTAATACATAATCAGGTAAAGATAGACAGCACAGCGATAGCTCCGCTGAAAATGAATAAATCAATAGTTCAGATCAAGTCATATTAACATTGTTTGCTTATAGCATGTAAGTTGATGATTATGTTAATTAATACAATAATAATGAAACTGATATATAGGGAATAGGAAGCTTACTAAATAAATAAAACTGTGCGTGATATAAAACTTGTATATGGAGTACAAAATTACAGAATCATAGCAAAGAGCAGTGTTAAAGTCAACTGTGAAAATATTCTGTCACATTAAATAGACAGCTATGTGTTCTTTATTTGAAGCTGGCTGCGTCCATAATTCATCATCCTCCCTTGAACGCAAGCCCATGCTTCCAGGAACTTATGATGCTTCGGCTCGGTGAGACAGTCTGCCATCATAGACTGTCTGTGCTGATGTTCTTGACCAGTAATACATAATTAATTATGTTATTGTTGTATCGTGGCTGTAGCATTAGGAAGATGTTTATTAATGCATATGAAATAATTATGTTCAGTAAACTCTGACACACATACACTTACATAACGCGAAGCCTTCCTGATTAATTAAGGGTCAATTCACATAGATGCTACGCGACGTGGCGCACGTTATTTTAAAATGGTAATACATTTTAGATCTTTATAACTATTATAATATACAATAATTAATGATGTGAATTTTCACTTTTCAATGAACAATTCAAGGTGTGAATAAAGAAAAGTTAAAAATCGTCTTAGGAACCTTTCGGTGTTAACTATGATGTGACGTTTAGACTAACTGGTTCGTCTTGTGGGTTGCTCATCACGAAGTTAAAGTAAGGTTATAGTTACATGTCAGTTATGTTAAATTTAACCTATATAAATACGAAACTAGGTTGCATAAGTGACGGTTAGGTTAAGTTTCGACTAAAGCTTATTAGTCAAAACCAACCCAGTTTCGTATGTTCCGACGGTTTTTAACTATAACCGAATGTAACTATAACCGTACCTTAACCTCGTGATGAGCAACCCAAGCAATAATTTTATCAAATGTTTAATGTCAAAGAAATCCTACTACTTAATATTATAAATGTAAAAGTTTGTATCCATATATTTTACTCTTTCACGCAAAAACTACCTACTGAATGAATTTCTATGAAATTTAGCACATAGGGAGATCATGATTTAGAATAAAATATAGATTATAGGGTATTTATTATAAAATATAGGGTACTTATTTATTATTCCGGAAACGTAGGCACAGCCGCGGGCAGAGCGCTAGTTATCTTCTGGCCAGGAAATTTTTAGCCAACACACTCGCCATATATTTATTAGTATAAAATAATAATTCATAATTCATTTATTCATCAAGAATATGTTTACATATATACATGGTGTAGGGTAATACATTTTTAAAGTATGTTGACCAAAAATGATCGTCAGCTGCCTAAACTGGGCGTAAGCCTGTAATATTGGCAACTGAACTCTCCCAAAAGGTATCCGTAAACTATAATACATTAAATTTGGGACATGGTAAGTATATAAACAGTTTTTGAGAGTAGCTTTTGAAATACTTCGGTGAAGGTCGTTTCTACTTCGGATCTTAGACCAATACTAATATAAGTTTAAACATTACTCAGTTCTAATTACTGTCAAACCTGACAGCAAAAAGTAGGAAGTATTTGTAGAACAAACGGTCGGGTTGCGTCGCAGTAAATCTCCTCGGGAATTCAATTCCAGGAGCGGAGAGAACGATCCGCTTAAATGAGATATATTTGCGATGTGTTAGTTCTGGGACATGGGCATGTGATAACATATTTGGCTAAAATAATTCGTTTATTGTGAACGTTATACCTACGGGTTAACTCTTTCTTTTATTGGAACGAAGTTTTGGAACGAAGTTCCTTATCGCGCGTTGTGCAAGGGGGCTAGACGGTAAATTTTGACTCTTTTTGATTTTACGAATGACCGACACTTTTTTTGAAGTGATTCACAGAGTTTTACAGAGATGGCGCTGTACAACTTTCTGAATCACGCTATGTTTTCTTCCTATTTTACTTATGTTAGCGCCAAAGAGTCTCAACAGCGTGATTCAGAAAGTTGTAACTAGTTGAAACTAGATGGCGCTGTACAACTTTCTGAATCACGCTGTTGAGACTCTTTGGCGCTAACATAAGTAAAATAGGAAATAACTTCGTTCCATCCGGGTGTCCTTTGACACCTCTCTAGTTTTTTTTTTACTATTTAGTTATTTTTAACTATTTAAATAACACACATGCTGCGTGTAAGCCACGGTAACCTTTTACTGTAACCTGCTAAATATACGGATGAGAGGCTATGGAGGCTATCAAATCTAATTAATATTTTAAATGTGAAAGTTTGTGAAGATGTTTTGATGTTTGTTCCATAATCACACCACAACCACTTAAACGATTTGGTTGAAATTTAGAATGGAGATAGCTTATACTCTGGATTAACACATAGGCTAGTTTTTATCTTGGAAAAATTCAGGGTTTCCGCGGGATATGTAAAAAATCGATATACACGCGAACGAAGCCATGTGCATCATCTAATATCTAATATTCTGTATCCTTATCCATCATTCTACTTATAGGCGCACTTTTTTGTGGTTCTATAAATCTAAATTAATTAGTTAAAAATTTCTTTTCGAAACCACTCTACCGCTGGCGAAGCCGCGGGCAAAAGCTAGTAATTAATTAGAAATAACGAATTAGAGTAAATGTTATTCTGGTCCTAACAAAAACAGATTAAGAATGTATCTCATTAGAGAGTAATTTCGAAGCATGTTTCAATGAGTTTTCGAAACAAATGTGTTTCATTATACGGTGTTCTCTAGAGCGTAATGTGAAGTGTGGTTGAAAAGACATACAACACGTCAGTAACACGAAATAGATACACACAGAAAGATAACTCCATACAAGCGCAATCTAAAGCACACATAGACACCGTTCATGAACACGAAAAAGTGAGTGATTTGTTCAGTAAGATGTACACTGTATCTCCAAACGTATTGGCCGGGCTGAAGTTAGGCGCGAGTCAAAGCGCAGAACGTAAAATAAGGTAATAGCGGAGGAGCGCGGGTGGACGGGACATCGACTACGAACCCTTCGCGCAGCTGTGCAAACTTCAGGCCGACCAATCGTACCCTCAGTGGAAAAAAAGCATAAGTTGAAAATTGCACTTTTACAGGAGAGCAAAAAACCTGATTGATATTTTCAATCTACTCAAAGGAATTTTAGGATTTCTTGGACAAAACCGTAAAGATTAATGATAAATATTTGGAAAAAAATGAGCATAATATGCAGCTTTTGTCCCTCTTTCCAATCATACTGATAACTAAAGTTCAACGTAAGACGACTTATGCTTTTTTTCCACTGAGGGTGCGCAATAAGTTTGGAGATTACTTTACTGTCCATGTATGACAAGCGTACGTGGATAGAAGACCTTCTGTTCATATTCGCGGTTATTTTTCTTACCCGCGAACGGTTTTTATGTGTGCGTTGCTCGAGCGCGTTGCGTATGGAGTTATACTTCTGTCGTCTCTATATTTTGTGACTGTACTCAAATTATATTGTATTTTAGCATTGAACTTGACGATTACTCGAAAGACACATAGCAAACCCCCGCCAAGACTGAATCGCAGTCTTGTGAATTATTAGTGTTCTGTACTAAAAAGTCACTATTAAAATTCCAAAAATAATCTAAATTCAAACACATTTAATGTGGGTATTTTTTCAAAACACTTATGAACGTATTTTTTATCTACTTTTTATTGTTTATATTCAGACCCGGGTACCTCAACAAGTCTTTATTGCTAAGAGCAAAGTAATCAGTGATTTCTTTGGTCTTGTTGAAGTACATTGTACAGTTAAAAGAGTCAGGTAAGCAGGATATGAAACAAAAACGTAATGTTTAATTGCACAGAATGAGTATGTTATTGCACGAATGTCAATTTCTAATAAGTCAAATGAAAAAATTTTTTTTTTTTAAACGCTTTTATTTCAATAATGTTTAGTTTATAAAATTAGCTACAAGTTGTGAAAATTTCAAGTCTCTACGTAAAATGTCTAAAGTCTGAAAATCGTTTTTTTTAATTTAACAACAAATAAACAATGAAAATTAGTTTAAAATATGATTTTCGTGTATTGTCATCGGAAATACACATGTCTGCCAAATTTCATCAATTTTCATTAAAGGGAAGTCATTCAAATTAACGTTACAAGATTTGATGCTCCGAAAAATCGTTTTTTTTTAATTTAACAACAAATAAACAATGAAAATTAGTTTAAAATATGATTTTCGTGTATTGCCATCGGAAATACACATGTCTGCCAAATTTCATCAATTTTCATTAAAGGGAAGTCATTCAAATTAACGTTACAAGATTTGATGCTCCGAAGTGAAGCTAAATAAAAGCGTTTAATAATGCTCTATGGTTTTCAGTAGTGAGATAAGTTAATTGAATAAACAATATTAGTGCATCATTTTATTTATTTATTTATTTATTTAATAGGTAATCCAACAGCGTTTACAAAGTCAATTATTGCTAATCTAATTACTCAAATACTATGGCCAAAAACGGATTACACAAAAAGTAATAGTTAAAAAAATATACATATACGAACAGTTATGCTTAAAAGTAACTAGTGTGTGTGTGTGTGATTTTATGAGGATAATCGCGTTCAAATTTACAAATAGTATTTTGTATAGAATTATCATTATTATCATACATAATAATAGTTTTTAGATTAAGATACCTATATTCTAAAATTAAATAAAAGCTATCAACAGCTAAAAGCTATCTATGCATCAACAGCTATATTCTGAAGTTAAATAAAAGAATGGGTTTAACATAAGGAAATTTTAAAATGCCTAAAAAACGAGTAACAACAGAACTGTGTAATGTGCAATTATTACTTGTTGTTCAATCAATCAAATACTTTGACTAATTGATTAATCCATTACTTTGGCATTCATTAATCACACCCAAATTAAACATGTGTTGTATCAACAGCTATCTGGATTAAATGTCATGTTCCAAATATTTGGGATTAAAACCTTTTGATATTTTAAAGTCAATTGGCGACACGATTGTAACTGAGCCCAGGCAAATTGATGAATATCAGTTATAAACCAATTTGTTTGGGTTTGTCATGGATTAATGGTATTCAGATACAGAACGAAATACAATAAAACTGTAAAATTAGTATTTGGAGAAAGTATTGAATTAGGACTCTACAAGATTTTATTAGTATCTACCTATAAATAATCTTTTATTTTTTTTTTATTTTTTTTTATGCTTTGAGCAGGCAAACGAGCAGACGGGTCACCTGATGGTAAGTGATCACCGCCGCCCATGGACATTAGCAACACCAGGGGCGTCACCAACGCGTTGCCGGCCAAGAAGATGACGATAGACCCGCTTCTTGAAGGACCCCATGTCATAGCTTAGAGGGAACACCGATGCAGGTAGTTTGTTCCACAGTTTACACGTGCGAGGTAGAAAATGACGTGAGAACCGGACTGTGGACGAACGCCAGGTATCCAGATAGTGTTGATGGAACCTGGTACGTACTGTGCGGTGACGAAAATTAACTGCAGGTAGTAACCCAAACAGTTCTTCAGAACATTCCCCATTATACAGACGGTAGAATACGCAGAGAAAACCTACATCTCTCCTCAACTCAAGCGATTCTAATTCGTCTGTAAGCTTGAGATCGTCGACAAGACGAATGGCTCGCCGTTGAATTCGATTGAACGGATCCACTTGGCCAGCTGGGGCTCCGGCCCAAAGGTGGGAGCAGTACTCCATGTGTGGTCGAATTTGCGCCTTATAGAGCATCAACCTGTGCTTAGGCGTGAAGTACTGCTTAGCTCTATAGAGCACTCCCAATTTCTTTGCGGCTAGTTTGGCCTTACTAACCAAGTGGTCCCGAAACTGAACTTCATTCGAAATGTCGACACCAAGGATCCCAATGCTTTTAGAGATGTTAAGAGGAATGTTCTGGAAATGTGGTGCTATGACAAACGGGGTTTTTTTAGCGGTTAACGCGCAAACTTGTGTCTTCTCGGGGTTGAAATGGACTAAATTTAGTCTGCCCCATTCCGAGACCCGCTCCAGAGATGTCTCGACTTCAGACACAAGTTTTATCCTCTTCTCCTCAATCTGCACCCGAGAAAGATTTGCTCGGCCTGTGTAACGGGCGTCACCGGTACTGTCATCAGCATAGCAATGAATATCGCCGATGTCCAGCATATCATTGATATGCATGATGAACAGTGTGGGTGAAAGTACAGAGCCTTGTGGGACGCCAGCATTTATGGGCTTCGTATCCGAGCATGTTCCGTCAACGACGACCTTGATGCTCCGCTCCGATAAAAAACTGGCAATCCATTTGCACAATTTCTCGGGTACTCCGTAGGAAGGCAGCTTAGACAGTAATGCCTTATGCCACACCCTATCGAAGGCCTTTGCAACATCCAGACTTACAGCCAATGCTTCTCCCTTGCTCTCGATTGCTTCTGCCCAGCAATGAGTAAGGTATACTAAAAGATCGCCAGCTGATCTGCCGTGGCGGAAACCGTATTGACGGTCGCTAATCAGCTGGCGATCTTCTAGATACCGGAGCAGTTGGGTGTTTATTATACGCTCCATTAGTTTGGAGAGCAGAGATGTTATGGCGATTGGTCTGTAATTGGATGAATTTGACCTGTCTCCTTTTTTGGGAATAGGGTGGACCAAAGCTACCTTCCATGAAGACGGCACGATGCCGGCAGAGTAGGAGAGTTGGAATAGGCGCGTTAAAACCGGGGTCAACTCCGGAGCGCACGTTTTTAGCACAACAGCAGGTATACCATCTGGCCCATTCGACTTGTTGATGTCAAGGGAAAAAAGAGCTTGACGCACGGCATTCTGAGTAAAATGCACGTCAGGCATCAGCTCACCACACTGCGGGATGGTAGGCGGTGTGTTACCCCCGTCATCAACAGTCGAATTCGACGCAAAGAGTGTGCCCAGCTTTATGAAGTTTTATGAATTTTATGTTTTATGAATTTGATTAATGCCTTATAAGCTATCTATTGCACTATTAAACTCATTAGCAGTCTTAACAGGGACAGATTCTTATATTATTTTAGTAGCCTCAGTAGCGGTGTTAGGTAGGAAGCGGTTAGGTTACCGTCCAGAGCGGCAGGTTTAAAGGGGCGCCGCAGGTAGTCATGTCTGTCCGTTCATCCGTCCGTCCGCAGCATAGCGTCCAGACCTAGTGCTGGAAAGCTGTAACTTTGCATAGATTTACATATTAATTATTTTTGTATGGATTTCAATGGCAGATAGGGGCGCCGTAGATATCTCGCCCAGGGCGCTGGTAGTGCTAAAACCGGCACTGAGTAACCTGAAGCGTAGTTCACCACGCTGCTGCTCCAACTAGGTACGACTACAATAAGTATAGCAAATTAACTACTTAAATAGTAAACTAGACCAGTAATTTTCAAAAGCTTTTGAAGTAAACCTGGATTCGTTTTTGAGTAAATACGTAAGTAAGATTTTCTTTAATGCAAGATTTTGTAATTGATTATATTATTATGAAATTTTGTACCGATAATTATATATTTTGCACAGAAGGCGGTATATGGCGAACATACCCCATTCTAATAATAACACCTCAATATATCTAACCCATATTCGAGCACATTTTATTACATTAATTTAATTGAATTGGGTCGAGTATGTGGTTCACGTTATTTCAACTATTGTTTTGGGTCATTTCTGCATAAATCGGATTTTATATACGAACGAAGAACAAGCACATTCTTGTATAGAACCTTCAAATCTATCGTAAAGGTCAAAGGCAAGCAAAAAAAAAAAAAGAGTTAATAATAAAACCGCCATGTTAAACAATTGCAGCTTGTGAATCTTAAACCATCTTAGCTTTGAAATAAGACCAATTATTGTTTTCCAAGCATACAAAGCAAGTATGAAGGACCCCTTATAAATACCCTTAATAATTGCATGTTAAGTATTTCTTCATTGTGTAGTCTCTCGTGTAAGTTACAAACGATACTTACAGTTTCAGAGCACGTTCATGAAGGTAAGCTGGTATCGTTTTACGAATGCAAATTGTCCTTGACGGTTTACACATCTCCCTATCGAGTTTTATATATTCTTATCTTTTATATTACACAAAACTGTAACATATATTCTAGTAGCTGTCTGTAAACACTTTGGAATAAGTATATATGAAAATGAATCATATACGTGTTGTGTTGCTATGATTTTCCATCTCTATCTTATTCATCTGATATTTTAATTTATATCAAAAAACTTATTCATTTTATAGTCTGAATACAGAAGTAGATACCTACAAGTACATCCACTAGAAGAAGAAACGGAGAATGAAATCATCTGCTCATAGCTGTATTTTATGCCTAGGTATAGAAGTAAAAATAGATTTAATTAATTTCTCCAAACCGTTTAAGACTCAGCCAACCCCTCACCGATACCATAGGGTAAAAGCCGGATACTTGCCTCAGTGGGATACTTGCCCCGGTTTCGAATACACTATGTTACCGGATGTTGGTGACATTAATACTTTACTACAACAAGAAGTGCCCCTCCCGCAGGCTTCAGTGCCATGTAAGCCGTGAGAGTATATGCATTCGTTTTGTCCTTGTGAGCAAATATCTTCCAAGACGAAACTTTGACGAGCGACGAAATTATTTTGGTATGTAATTTCTATTGAATATTTTTTAATACTGATTGGGTTTTAGTCGACTTCTTGTTTCTATGGATGCATTATAGTTTAAATTATAGTATTTAATACATTTTACTGTTAATTTCTTACTATTTACTTAGAAAATGTAAAGGGCAAGTATCCGTATCAAAAAGGATAGTCGCCCCATTTACTTTTGCGGATAGTCGCCTTTGAGAAAATTATCCGCAAAAGTAATAATATAACTATAAATTCTTTAACAAGTTAGTCAAATATTTTCTTTTGATGTTGTCTCTAACTTATTGGCTCTCTCGCCCAGCGCTACTGCAGGTACATAGTGTACCTGCCAAATGAGGCGTCCAGATTGCGAATACCATTCGGGGCCGACGTTATTTGTTATGTCTACTGTGTATGCCCACCTATCTTCCTATCCTAATCCTAGCATTTATTATTATTGTTGTAACCTATTTTAATAAATACCTACTTAGGTAAGTTTTTCATGTGTTTAGAATAAACCAAAATGCCTCGCAAGTATAAGTGTAAATCAGGCGTGATGCTGCGCCATATTACCTGGTCAGAAGATAGTTTAGCACTAGCGTTCGAAGAATTAAAAAAACAAAAAGGAATCAACGAACCAGTTCTGAGGGTCTTCCGCCTTGATCCAAAGTTTACATGCAAAAGAAATCGGCATATATTTCTTCAGATCTTTTTTATAAATGGCTGACTGAACATTTTATTCCAACATTATTGCAATATCCGAAATGTTGAAAAGAGAAAAGCCTAGCATCTGGTGTAAAATAATGCTACTGCCAAAGATTGCCATATTGTTCTCTTTGTGTTAAATAATAGTAATTTTAATAATAACTTACGTAACTTTTAAGTTTCCAGGCTATTTTTGTTTTATTTTTATAGTTTAAAATGAGAAAACAACACTATTTTTTACGTTCTATTAAATTGTAATTTTTACTTAATAAAGAATCTCAGTAAATAAAAAAGACCAAGTACTTAAATTGATAGTTTCTGTCTAAAAAAATCATATTGAGGCCTCTATCCTTGCACGAGGCAAGTATCCCCCGAAGCATTTTTAACGTTAGGCTAGTATCCGCCACAGTAGGCAAGTATCCGTTTTTTGAGAGGTCAAATAAAACATGATTTACTCAAAACCAATATTAATTATGTTTACAAAAATAGGCTAGTATAAAAGATAAAAGACCTATGTTTTGATATACATGTTGCATTATTCTTAGTAATTGCATATTTTCATATAATAGAGCTTATTTGAAAAGTGGGGGAACTCTCCGGCTTTTACCCTACACGTATTTTATAAATTCATGTTCCGCAGCATGTATCAAAATCTGTTCAGAAATTTCAATAACGCACGACTAGGAATTCTGGGCATGTTCTGATTTTCTATTAAAAATGCATTTTTTGTGCGCCGTACCTGTCGGATGCAAGCTGAAATTGCTTAAAAATATTGCAAAGAAATCATAGGTACTAAGTTTATTTCTTTGTTTTGTACCGTATTTCTGATATTGCTATTATACCCATAGGTAAATTAGTAAAAGCCTTCGCTTCGCTTTGAGAAACATGCCGCATCCACACCTGAAGAAGTATTCAAAAGTCATAGATCCTTTAAATTGACATATTATAAATTATGTTCTTCATCTGTCAACCGATTGGAATAAAACAAATAGGTACTATTATAAATGCACTGCCATAAAATTGCAAATTAAATAAATAAATACGCTATACACTCATAGCCCCACACGAGGCTTCCCTGAGTGGTGGTATGGACTAAGGATATGATCATACACATCCAGATCAAGCAAAAAAATTCAAAGTCATCAATCAAATTTCTGTATCGCTGGGAATTTAACCCTGGACCTTTGGTACAGCAGTCCAGCATGGTAAACATTGCGATATAATATAATGGGAGTTCCAACTTTATAATAGCAGAACATTAAAATTGTCCATTAGACAAGATGCAGCGGGCATCAAATTAATAATGAAACATGTCTAGACTGAGAGCCAGCCAAGTTAAAACACGATTATGTAAGGTCAACGCTCGGAATAGAGGTGAATCCCTAAACGACAAATATCTGAAACTTCCGTTTTTGGGATACCTAAGGGTTCGATACGAATTATTTTACTACAAAATACATTTCAGACCTAAATAATAAATCTTTCACAGACTACTTCTTTCTTTCTTCTCTCTACTTTTTTGACAACGCATCGTGGATATCTTTGATGTTAGATGTCCTAGGGTGACAGTGACCTTACCATCCATGCATATATTATTCGAACAAAATGGCTATGGCAAGAACAGTAACATAATATAAGATAAGATGAAGATACCTCATATCTAAAACGATTAATATTATAATTAAGAAAAAAATAATAAGATAATTAAGAAAATATACTTATTTATTAAATATATTATGAAAACATGAAGGGTGGCCAACTAAAGTGTCGGAAATTTTTAAAATCCCCGAAGGATACCGACATGGCTTAACAACCGGGACCGAGAGCTTTACATGCCCTCCAAAGCACAGAAGTGCTGAAGATTTTTTTCCACTAATGGTCACGCATCCAACATCTGTGGTTGTTGCTTAGATATCTTGGTCGATTATTTAGGATGGACGTAAGCCGGCGAGCTATGAGCAGTTAAAATAAACCATGAATTAATCATGAATTCGCAACAGCTTTACTATCGGAGATTGTGTCCAACACAAATCTAATGATAATAATCCGCACTTGAGCAGTGTGGTGGACTATAATTCCAGGCCTCCCCAGCAGTGAGGACTGAGGAGACATCCGTTGCCCTATATTGAGTCATTACCGGGTTTGAGCCACACAAATCTAACGATATTTATCCTCATTACGTATAATCGAACATGTCAATATCGTACTTGTAATTGCATGACTTCAATCAACGCATATCTATCTAATTACAACATTATTAATTGGTAGGTAATTACGTTATAGGTACCATTTCTGTCGATGCCAAATCTAAATATTCCGATATGAATTATTACCGATTAGATAGTTTCGTTTTTAATTCATTTATTTTAATATCGCGTTATTTGAAGTTAAATTATCACTGACAATCCTTTAGTATAGTCGATAGCTCGATACTAGTGCGTTATCGGAAAAAAAATTGGCAGTGTCTGATGTCATACAATGCTTGAGTACCAATCAGATTACAGAAGACATGTTAGAAATTATCAATTGCTTCAGTAAATGGAAACATCTTGAAACCTGCATAACTCTCAATTCATGAAGTTCTAGGCGTGTGGTGTGATTATGTGGACGACATTAGATGGGATTTATTTGTGGACAGGGCCATCTTAACCCATTCGGGTACCCCTGAGAACACTTGAGTTCGGGGTCCTTTCCAATTTAATTAATTAGTGCGCTCACCACCCTGGACCACATCTACACTTGCGATCAGGTGGGATTGTGGTTGACCACAATGGTTAATGGTTGACCATTAACTTGTTGTAAGTAAATTCAAACATTAGCCATTTAAACTGAAATTTCTTTGCACAATATAAGTTGAAGTTACGAGTACAAACACTTCGGTTAAAGTTCTTTCAGTGAGTCGCCGTGAGAATTTTTAATTAGATGATGTGATTAAACTCTCACAATGTGCAATGGGATGGATTTACGGTGTTACAGTTAGAGCGTATCTTTCAATTAACCCTAGGTCGGTCGCATGGGGTCTTTGAAAGCACGGGGTTTGGGAAAACTGCCATATTTTTTTAAATAGTTAAGGTAAAAACTTGTACTTTATAGTACCTTCCTAAAATATACTTAAGTTAAAAATAGTGCAGTTACCACTCAGTTAGCGCGCTGCGCTTGTGCATGATAGGCGTTTGTTTTGTGCATGGGCTTCGAAAGACCCCACGCGACCGATCGTGTAAGCTTTTTCTTGTTTGATGGCAGACACTTATATATGTTTTATTTAGCTTAAAATGGATCCTTATAAAGAATAGCAGGTAATCCGATGGTTAGAAGAAGAGTTAGAAAATTTAAAAGTAAAAAAATCTTAAAACATTGTCTTTTCAACTTTTTGATGATTATCTCAAATACAGAAGCACAATAAACACCCTGCCGAGAACACTTCGAGCGCTTTGTTGGTCCTGGCTTCAACCCATCAATGGTCCACTACTGGGCACGGGGCTCTCCTCTTGAGGAGGCCTAGAGCATACCACCACGCTGCTCCAGTGCGGATTGGTGAAGGGGTTAGCGGCCAACCCAAGTGTTGGAAGTTTTCAAACCGCCCGAGGGCCTCTGACATGGCTTAACGACTGTTATCATATGATAACAACCAGGACCGACGGCTTAACGTGCCCTCCGAAGCACGGAAACACTCAAGAATTTTTTGCCACTAGCGGTCACCCATTCAACTACCGACCGCGCTCGCTGTTGCTTAACTTTGTCGGTCACTCAGGATTGACGCAAGCCGCAGGGCTTTGAGCCGTTGTTGGTCCTGATGTCCTGCAAAATCGATCTGAAAATCAGCCTCAGATGACGAGAATTTATTGCCCGCGACAAATTGACAGAAAATACTCTACAGTGCCGCCAAAACATATATTCAAGACACGCAGCTTCACTTTGCTCAAGCTGTTCGGACGAGCGAAATGCGGTGTAAAAATTAACTTATATATTTTAATATTTTTATGTTTTTTTTGTGATCTCGGTAAAAGAAGTCTTTGTTTTGATAGCTTGTGTTGATTTTAAAAAGAAAAGATAATATTTATTGTTTTAATATTAATTTAAACTAAAGCTACCAAAAATGAGCCAAAAACGTCTTACTTTAGTGTGATTAAGACTGCTGTAAACTAATAAATATTAAAAGGATTATTATGCTTTTATTTAAAAGTACACTTTATTACCTTGTTAATGTATAAATAAAAAATGAGAATATCTGAAGGAATTATATAAAAAAAACATTAAAATAAATGGGCTTTAAAAGACCCCATGCGACCGACAAAGTTATAAAAACTAGCGCGACCGACCTAGGGTTAACTATTCAACTTTTTGTTGTGAAAACTATTTTGCTATTTAGATGTAGCCTGTATATGAAAGGTTTTTTTGCATTTTTTTGTATGTTTGTGCATTTTTCTGCTAAACTTAGAAACAGTTATTATGACTGAGAGATAATGCATATCTACTTATAAGTATTAACAATACGGAAATTTTCAAGATATTTTTTATTTACTTAGGTGTATTTTTCTATTTCTTCAATTTTATTGAACATTTTTAAGCAAGCCATGTTAACCTTTAGTCTCGCGTACAGGATTTATGTTCAATATTGTGTTATTTCTAATTGCATTTTACTGTGTTGGGGAGAACTTATATAAATAATTTCTTATTACTTTCTCTTCTTTCTTGGAGAGAAGCGCCTTGTTTGGGCGTAGCTGACTCCATGGGCGATGTTAGCCGTTTACCATTAGGTGGATATTCAGCTCGTTTGTCATTTGTCATAAACAAACAACATGTTTGAAACTGAAACATAGCCCTATGCTGGCCATACACGATCAAGTATAGCTACTTGTCAAGTTTGCAGCAGACTTGACGCGATATTCAGTAAACTTGACGATGTATGGCCACGCTATAGCTATCTGGCCATATAGCTATCTCATGCAAATTAGATGACGCATCAAGTCAAACTGCTTTGACAAGTACACTTGATCGTGTATGTGCAGCTTTAAGACCAATCCAGTTTACCGTAATTATGGAGCAATTTTTGGTGAAGATCGTTAAATTTCTAGGTAACTTGTTGAATTTGTTACAAAGTAAATCCTATAGTCTATTGTAATCTCACTACTCCACTAATTCCCTTAGATGTATCTTGATAGAGATGCTCAAAACTCGCTCAAACGCGAGAATATATTTTAATCTTATTATCAGTAGCTCGCTGATAACTCCATCTTTCATTTTAAACTAATCTCTGATCAATACATTAGACTTTGTCCTTAACTCATTTATGGCCCACTTTTGAGCACGTTGCTCTACTTTTGAAAAGGCCTGGAGTCTGGACAATACTCCACTGCGCTGCTCCAGTGACACTTGGATTTGAACTTAAATTGACAAAGTTTTTATCCTAGACCTATCAGAGTTAAAAAAGTTAGATAATGATACAATAGTTGTAACACGAAGAATGGGTTACAGAACATAAAAAAGAATGGCAGTTTACTTTTCCAAGCTCTTTACTATTAGATGTACTCTTACTTCCCTTGTCTATCCGTTCAAACTATAGCCATTACCACAACTCATTTGATTTTATTGCCTCTGTTCGCTACACGGAACGGGAGCTTATTTTCCAACTAATCATTTTATGGAGAACACGCCTGGCCTGTGTCGATAGCAGAGTAAGCACTTGCTTTGCACGTTACAGTATTTTAGTGAAGTTAAGCGCAAATTTAATGGGGGAAACTGGGGGGAAAATTAAAGTAATATCAAATGTTAAATGTACAAATAACCTCTACCTACATTGAGTATTGATTTAAAAAATATGCCGTTGCTGAGAACACCTTTTGAGTAGTGATGCTGAGGAAACAAACGAATTTGCAATTAATTGTTAAGTTTAGTAAGAATTCTTGAATCCCATTATCAGGACTAAAATTGATAAATATGAGACGAACCTGGAAGTATTTCAGATAAGAAAATAATTGTCGAAATTGATTGATATACCTACCTAACTATGATGGAGTTCTGAGGTAACAAGCATTAAAAAAATACAAACAATAAAGAACCTCCTGCTTTTCGGAAGTCGGTTAAAATTAAGACTTTCAAACATATCTATATCTACAATAGGGATGTTGGCTAATTTTAGGATTCAATTTTATTTTATAGATAGAACCTCAATATTCACGAAAAAAATATTATAAAAATAATAATCTTCAATTTATAAAATATCCGATATTCAATACTATCTGTCTACTGAAGTTTGTTGAATTTCCATATAAAATAGGAACAATGACGTCATATTCTCAAAATGGCGTTTGAGGTCACGTGACAGTGAGTACAATTTTTAACATTTTAAATTAATGATATTTAATATATTGTGATTGATTTCGATAAAAGAAACATATTTTAGGCCTTTAAATTTTACCACTAATACTTTAAGACATAATATTAATCTATAATTAGTACCAAAATCCCTATTATTCGTTACACCAGGTAACACAAAACAACATAAAATGTGCTTAAGCACACAACCCGTATCTAACCGGCAGCAGAACGTAGGATTTATTTTTTAAAGCATCCGCTTCGGCCCGGCCATCACAATTCATCATTTAACCCTCCGTGAAAGTTTATATACTACAGAGTTCTTTACATAAACGAGGGTATTATCAATTAATCTTTTTATATACCTTTTGTGTTAGAATGTAAACGAGCAGATGGGCGTATCGATTGTGCATGCGGAATAGGTAAATTATTCTGTGATTGTACATACAAGGATGAGGTCTGGCCCAGAGGGAAATCGAACCATTCCTTTGCTACAGTCACTATTAATTACGATGTCAATGTTCATTCAATAAACAAAACACCATTGAATTACCATTACGTAAATCAACCGTCCTCATTAATCACGAAAGAAGAATAACTAAAACAATACAACCGCAACCACTAGACCTTAATTAGGTAACCCTTATTAGTTTCATTTTGCACAGGTACATTTTAAAAAGCAACGGCAATAATCCGGAGGTACAATGATACGTCGTACGTTGTACTCCAGTATTCCATAGCGGTGTTCGGAATACATAGGTACCTTATCCCTGGTTTACACAAAACACTAAATAACGTCGCCTAGTTCTTATCGCTATTGCAAGTTTTACTGGAGTTAAATCGACGCTGGCTAAGGAAAAGTTGCAACGATAAAACAGTGACTTACGTGATGTTTCACTTACGTAATATTGGGTTAGAAAAGGCTACACCTTAAATAAGTGCTGGTCATGTTATTAATTGTGTTTTGTTATGTTGCATTATGTAAGATCTGTCTCTGCCTGTGCAATACAATGAGTATTGCATAATCATAATAATTCTACTTTTTTTTCTATAACAATAACAATAACTTTATTTCTAAACATAATTTAACCCTAGGCAGAATTGTATCTAATAGTGGCAACAAAATGAAATTTCTATGGCTATATACCAGTGCAAAATTAAAATTACCTTTCAGTGATTATATCATTCTATACTTCCCTAAACTGTTTATTAGACACTCGCCATTGCCACTTATAACACATCATTTAAGTCACACATTGTAATCTGCTAATAACACACTACATCATCTTAGCATCAAGCATACCTATCTATTAATTATAGAAAATACATAAAACGCCATTAATTACTCACTCATCGTGAGACAATGCTAGATGCAGTCTTAATTAAGACTTGCGTCCCCACGATTGTGGTCTGACGGGGGCGAACAGCAATCGGCAATTGAGCAGATGCAAAATTAAAGATAAATGTGTCGAGAGTAATGTCACGTCGAGCACGTCGAGTAATAGCACGTCGAGTCATGAGCAAGTCGCTTTGGTTTAAATCACATAGATATGCGCAAAGACCTCTTTATCACTATTATTAAAGTTGAATGTTGTGCGTCTCATTTTCATTTGTTTATGGCATGTTCTTCTATCCTTCCATCATCATCGCCTCATTGCTTTTCCGTTTTCCAAAAACACTTCAGCAATATCGCTTCTATACTCGCTGTTTTAAAGGTCATTAAGTCCGTCTGAATCTGAAGATTTTCACTATTAAAAAGTAACTTAAAAGAAAGTAGCTTACTAATGAAGATCTCTATGATGTATACTAGCACTCTGCCCGTTGCTTTGCTTGCGTTTTTTGGGATTTATTTATTTACTTCTTTAACTCTTTATTGTACACCAATAAAACAATACAACAATAATTCTAGATAAAGAGATAAAGGATGAGTAGACCAGTGAAGTAGACATATGAGGTACAAAAGGAGGTCTTATCGCTACACAGCGATCTCTTCCAGACAACCTTAAGATGTGGAGAGCTTGATTTAGTACCCTATATCTTATCCGAGATCATTTTGTGCTAAATTTGATGAAAATCCGTTGAGTTGTTTTTTCGTCAAAGAATAACAAAGATCCATAATTATTATCCTCTCAAACTTTCACATTTATAATATTAATAGGATAGGATTTGTTATGATAAAATTCAAAATAATTTTAGGTATTTATTCATCAATTCTAATAACTTTGAGGGTAAGTAGGTAAGTAAATAAACTTTAGTGAGCACCTAATCGATACTATTTTCGTCTTCAAAGTGTTTACCTTTAATAAAAGTTAAAATAACAGACCTTGAGAAAGATGCTTGAGAAGTAATAAAGTTCTTGTTTTAGCGTATATCAAAAATATTTCATCCCTCAGGCTGAGGCAGTTCATATCTGAAAAAGGGTTTTACCGTAAAAGGGCGGTTGTATTGACAGCTATGCGAGATTTTACTCGCTTGTGGCTTTAACCCATTCACGGCCCACCAAGCTCCACCTCGCTGCTCTAGTGTGGATTACGTGGGGAAGGCCTCCGATATGGCTTAACAACTTATCTTAATATAACAATCAGGAATGATGGCTTACAATACAATACAAACACTCTTTATTTGTACACCAGAAACAAATACATAGCAATAAAACAAGGTACGGTATATAAAAGGCGACCTTATCGCTAAAGCAGCGATCTCTTCCAGGCAACCCAACAGAAGAGGATAAGAAAGAAAGAAAAGGGTAGCGGTGTACATAAAGTATAAAAGAAAAAAGAAAACGAAATGATAACATGATGACAGTTGTGAGGAGTAGAATAAAAGCTTAGTGCCATTCAAGAAATTTTTGCCACCAGCGGTAACCCATCTAAGTATCGAGAGCGACCGTTGTTGCCATTTAGGCCACAAGACCCTGGGCTTTGATGGCTTTCGCTTTATTTGCTATTAAAGCCATATCATAATAAAACTCTTAAAATATACAAATATAAATCTTTTCTCACTATCAAGTATTCTCTCTCAATCCTTTGCATAAGGAATTAGGCAATCAATAATGTGGGAGTCTTCAAGAGAAGACAGAGAGTGAATAGGCTCTTAGACTTCATCGCAACTTACCATCACCAAATAAGGTAAGGTCTTCCTTTTTCTTCTAGAGCAACGGTAATTCCTAAAAATATACCTATTTATTTATGTGATACTATTACGGAAACTACTAAAATTATAAAGCACATCAGAGAAAAATTAGTAACAGATTTGATTGAAACTGTCTATCAAGAATATTATTCTTTTTTGTAGACAAGATTACCGCCCCAACTCAAAGTCACTAACGATTTATTTAATCGCTACTTAAAGAATCACCGCACAAATTCTGTACTAAGGAGCGATTTAAGTAACCATTAGTGACTCTTGAGTTGGGGCATAAATGTTACAAAGCAAACTATTTTCAATGCTCGTAAACTTCTCTTAGTTCCGCCTTCTTGAAATCATAACTTTCTAACTCATTATTTAGAGCCTTAGGAGTTGTTGCTTGGAGCTTGTAGATAAGTTCAGCCAACTATGTGGTTTCAATCTGCAAAGTTTCTTGAAAGGAAGTTAGTTAGCTATTGTAAACCAATCACAGCGGCAAAATTTCTGGTATTTCGCAGAAGATACCTAATAATAATTGTTTACAATTCATGTTCATAAAGTTCAAGATGACAATTTAAATCACAAAGGGTAGATAGTGGCAGTGTTTACATCGAGGTAGTAGGTATACTTACACATAATCAAATAGCCTCCATACTAAGCTTGAGGTCTTCTGTTCATATTAGTCGTACTTTTCAGTAGAGTTGTTATTTAATTATAATTAGTAGGTGTTTTAATATTACTGTCTACTTAATAACAGTTAAAATTTTTGAAGTGAAAACTTGTTTAGGCGCATTGGTAATTTTTTAAAAGGGATGAAACTATAAAGTTCACGACCGGTCAGATTTTAATCGACACCTACCTGTGGCGCCATCTCTGAGAGAAGTACAAGAACTATAGTAACTTAATTTACAGCTCGCATTAATATCAAGATTGTAGTTTATATATACGTTACGAGGCGTTGGCAGCCATTCACTAAAAATGTAATGAATAAAAAACACTTCATTTAAAAGTATTTCCTGCACAATACAATATTCCCTGACGATTCAAAAAATACACAAGTAATTATTCAAGTTTTCACTTCTGCTGGCACTCCCGGAGTACCTTTTTTTCATTTGATGTTCTAGGAACTACTAGAAACCTACCGTACCTATAGAGTTTCTGAGATCTTCGTCCTTAAGGTCTTTTAGGTGGTTGAAACTTTTTCATGTGATGACATTAAATACCAGTTTAATGTAAAAACCACTTTGGAATTTTTCCACTTCGTGTTGAAGCTGCTAGATTTACATCTGACAATATGACACCTGTCTAAGATAATCCTCGCTACTTGCCTCGCACCCATATCAGCGAATGGGTAACCATCAACGTGTGAAGAGGTAATCAATCGACAGGTGATGTTACTGATGTTTTAGAAAACACCAATAATTCTTTCACAGCTAAATCATGTAATACCTACTGTATTAGGTTTTGTTAGTAACGTTGTGAGTTACTGATATTGCGCATAGTTTACTTTTTTTATTTAAAATAGGGAATGCTTGACAATCTCACCTTATATATGGTTGAATAGTACCAAATATGCATTTGAATATTCTACTAATCCTAATAATATCATAATATAAACTAGTGGATACCCAGCGTGTTCCTCTACGCTATCTGACGACAATGACAGATCAGTGTTTTTGTATTGACAGATTGACAGTCTGTTGATACGCCATCTTTACATTATCTTCAAATAGTCGTATGAGAAAAGTGGAAAATCGACTTTATCAATGGACTGATTATGCTAAATGCATTGTTTTAGTGGTCTCAAACCACCTTCGGATTATTGCCTTTCAAATTAAAACATTTTGAGGCAAATCGGTTGGATGGTTTCAGAGTCTATAAAGGACATCCGTTTTTCGTCCTACAAACATTTTTTGTGTTTTATATATAATAGATGTTAAAGTTTGTGAGGATAGATGGATGTATGAATATTAATTGTTGCTCTTTGACGCAAAAACTACTGATCTTTTACATACCTATAGGGTACTTACTATCCCAAAAAATGCGGGCAAAGCCGCGGGCATAGTGCTAGTATTTCATAATGATTATGTTCGGAAATCATGTTTGTGATTATTAAAGTTTACAAGCTATTTTATTAAGCTATAGGTACTTGTTCTGTTTCGAAACACTTTGGTAGAGTTGTTCGTGCCAGCCTAATTGTCGGAAGTTCTAACTTCTAATGCTGTCTGAAGGCTAACGAAATTATGGAGTTTTTAGTACAAAACTGCCTTGGAAAGTACGTACAGAAACGAATGTTTCTTCCAGCAGTGGTCACCCTTTCATTGCCAAGAATTTCTATTGGATTCATGATGAAGGCATCGGGTATAAGCGCTAAAATTAGACGAATAGGTAGGACTCACACCTATTTGTATTTTTGCAACACTCATTGTCACAGTCTATATAAATCTATAGCTGTTTGGAGACCCGTACAGGAAACAATAATTGCTTGGCCTGTGAGTTTTAATAGCACAAAGACGACCGCACCACGTTTATTTACCCGCACCGGCCACAGCTAATGTCCTGTTTCTTCCTGTATCCATAGCAAACTAAGTTTTTTTTTATTAAAAATATTACGATTTTTGCGACTGCATTTGTTGAAAAAAAATCATTGATTTGTGTTAATTATGAGTTTTAGTGCAATTGATCCTTTTCTAAAACCAGGAAAAATCTTACATAGGAAGGG
>OZ010690.1:4941813-5118211 GCA_963932265.1 Thymelicus lineola | reverse complement strand
TTGAATTAGGACTCTACAATATTTTATTAGTGTCTACCTATAAATAATCTTTTATGAAATTGATTAATGCCTTATAAGCTATCTATTGCACTATTAAACTCATTAGCAGTCTTAACAGGGACAGATTCTTATATTATTTTAGTAGCCTCAGTAGCGGTGTTAGGTAGGAAGCGGTTAGGTTACCGTCCAGAGCGGCAGGTTTAAAGGGGCGCCGCAGGTAGACATGTCTGTCCGTCCATCCGTCCGTCCGCAGCATAGCGTCCAGACCTAGTGCTGGAAAGCTGTAACTTTGCATAGATTTACATATTTATTATTTTTGTATAGGTTTCAATGGCAGATAGGGGCGCCGTAGAAATCTCGCCCAGGGCGCTGGTAGTGCTAAAACCGGCACTGAGTAACCTGAAGCGTAGTTCACCACGCTGCTGCTCCAACTAGGTACGACTACAATAAGTATAGCAAATTAACTACTTAAATAGTGAACTAGACCAGTAATTTTCAAAAGCTTTTGAAGTAAACCTGGATTCGTTTTTAAGTAAATACGTACGTAAGATTTTCTTTATTGCAAGATTTTGTAATTGATTATATTATTATGACATTTTGTACCCATAATTATATATTTTGCACAGAAGGCGGTATATGGCGAACATACCCCATTCTAATAATAACACCTCAATTGGGTCGAGTATGTGGTTCACGTTATTTCAACTATTTTTTTTTAGGTCATTTCTGCATAAATCGGATTTTATATACTTACGAACGAAAAACAAGCACAAACATTCTTGTATAAAACCTTAAAATCTATCATAAAGGTCAACGGCAAACAAACAAAACAAAACAGTTAGTAGCACGTAAATCTAAAACCACATTATCCTTGAAATAAGACCAATTATTGTTTTCCAAGCATACAAAACAAATATGAAGGACCCCTTATAAATACCCTTAATAATTGTATGTTAAGTATTTCTTCATTGTCTAGTCTCTCGTGTAAGTTACAAACGATACTTACAGTTTCAGAGCACGTTCGAGAAGGTAAGCTGGTATCGTTTTACGAATGCAAATTGTCCTTGACGGTTTACACATCTCCCTATCGAGTTTTATATATTCTTATCTTTTATATTATACAAAACTGTAACATATATTCTAGTAGCTGTCTGTTAACACTTTGGAATAAGTATATATGAAAATGAATCATATACGTGTTGTGTTGCTATGATTTTCCATCTCTATATTATTCTGCTTTTCATCTGATATTTTAATTTATATCAAAAAACTTATTCATTTTATAGTCTGAATACAGAAGTAGATACCTACGAGTACATCCACTAGAAGAAGAAACGGAGAATGAAAGCATCTGATCATAGCTGTATTTTATGCCTAGGTATAGAAGTAAAAATAGGTTTAATTAATTTCTGCAAACCGTTTAAGACTCAGCCAACCCCTCACCGATACCATACACGTATTTTATAAATTCATGTTCCGCAGCATGTATCAAAATCTGTTCAGAAATTTCAATAACGCACGACTAGGAATTCTGGGCATGTTCTGATTTTCTATTAAAAATGCATTCTTTGTGCGCCGTACCTGTCGGATGCAAGCTGAAATTGCTTAAAAATATTGCAAAGAAATCATAGGTACTAAGTTTATTTCTTTGTTTTGTACCGTATTTCTGATATTGCTATTATACCCATAGGTAAATTAGTAAAAGCCGTCGCTTCGCTTTGAGAAACATGCCGCATCCACACCTGAAGAAGTATTCAAAAGTCATAGTCCTTTAAATTGACATATTAAAACTTCTTCATCTGTGAACCGATTGGAATAAAACAAATAGGTACTATCATAAATGCACTGCCATAAAAATGCAAATTAAATAAATAAATAATGCTATACACTCATAATACGAGGATTCCTTGTATGGTGCCAAGGAATAAGGACATGATCACACACATGCAGAAAGAAAAGAAATTCAAAGTCATCAATCAAATTTACACATCGCTGGGAATCGAACCCAGGACCCTTGGCACGGCAGTCCAGCATGGTAATCTGTGATGGTAATCATTGCGTAATAATATAATATAATGGGAATTCCAACTTTATATTAGTAGAACATTTAAATTGCCCGTTAGACAAGATGCAGCGGGCATCAAATTAATAATGAAACATGTCTAGACTGAGAACCAGCCAAGTTAAAATACCATTATGTAAGGTCAACGCTCGGAATAGAGGTGAATCCCTAAACGACAACTACCTACCTGAAACTTCCGTTTTTAGGATATCTAGTAATGGGTTCGATACATAGATGTAGTTTTTTGATTACATGTAGGGTTCGATACGAATTATTTTACTACAAAATACATTTCACACCTAAATAATAAATCTTTCACAGACTACTTCTTTCTTTCTTCTCTCTACTTTTTTGACAACGCATGGTGGATATCTTTGATGTTAGATGTCCTAGGGTGACAGTGACCTTACCATCCATGCATATATTATTCGAACAAAATGGCTATGGCAAGAACAATAACATAATATAAGATAAGATGAAGATACCTCATATCTAAAACGATTAACATTATAATTAAGAAGAAAATAATAAGATAATTAAGAAAATATATTTATTTTCTATTTTTTACAAAAAATAGAAAAACATGAAGGGTGGCCAACTAAAGTGTCGGAAATTTTTAAACTCCCCGAAGGATACCGACATGGCTTAACAACCGGGACCGACAGCTTTACATGCCCTCCAAAGCACAGAAGTGCTCAAGATTTTTTTCCACTAACGGTCACGCATCCAACATCTGTGGTTGTTGCTTAGATATCTTCGTCGATTACTTAGGATGGACGTAAGCCGGCGAGCTAGGAGCAGTTAAAATAAACCTTATTCATGAATTCGCAAAAGCTTTACTATCGGAGATTGTGTCCAACACAAATCTAATGATAATAATCCGCACTTGAGCAGTGTGGTGGACTATATATTCCAGGCCTCCCCAGCAGTGAGGACTGAGGAGACATCCGTTGCCCTATATTGAGTCATTACCGGGTTTGAGCCACACAAATCTAACGATATTTATCCTCATTACGTATAATCGAACATGTCAATATCGTACTTGTAATTGCATGACTTCAATCAACGCATATCTATCTAATTACAACATTATTAATTGGTAGGTAATAACGTTATAGGTACCATTTCTGTCGATGCCAAATCTAAATATTCCGGTATGAATTATTACCGATTAGATAGTTTCGTTTTTAATTCATTTATTTTAATATCGCGTTATTTGAAGTTAAATTATCACTGACAATCTTTTCCTACAGTCGATAGCTCGATACTGGTGCGTTATCGGAAAAAACAAAGGCATATTGATGCGTTATCGGAAAGGACCCCGCAAAATCTCTATGGGAATTGGCTCTCGGCTAAATTAGCTGAAATTTTGTACAGAGGTAGCTTTCATCATGCTGATCAAAAGTCTTAATGGGCGCAACCCCCTAAAATCAAACCTAGACCCACCACTCCCCCCCAAAGCACACTGGATGGAAATCAATGCATAAGGGATATATTTATATGAAACTTAGCACAGCGGTAGCTTTCATCATGCTGATCAAAAGTCTCAATGGGCGCAACCCCCCAAAATCAAACCCAGGCCCTCCAAATCCCCCCCCTCCCCCCAATCTCAAAATACACTCCAAAGTACATTGGATGAAAATCAATGCATATGGGATATATTCATATGAAACTTCGCACAGAGGTAGCTTTCATCATGCTGATCAAAAGTCTTAATGGGCGCAACCCCCTAAAATCAAACCTAGACCCACCACTCCCCCACAAAGCACACTGGATGGAAATCAATGCATAAGGGATATATTCATATGAAACTTAGCACAGCGGTAGCTTTCATCATGCTGATCAAAAGTCTCACTGGGCGCAACCCCCCAAAATCAAACCCAGACCCACCACTCCCCCCCAAATCTGAAAATACTCCCCAAAGGACATTACGATGGAATGCATAAGGGACATATTTTTTTTATGGAAATAGCCGGCAAACGAGCTGACAATCCACCTGATGGTAAGTGGCTATCGTCGCCCATGGACATCGGCAACACCAAAGGCATCACTGATGCGTTGCCGGCCAAGAAGGAAAGAAGAAAAAGAAAGAAAGAAATGGCTCTCAAGCCCCCAGCCGGAACACGACGAGTCGTCTGACTCATGCTCGAGGGTGGTAGCTATCCAGCGAACCCCTGGAGAAATAATAATAGTAATAATGGCATTAATTAACAATTAAAATCAATACTACCAATATAATCCCTCCGAGGGCCCTACCACCAGCGGACCGGATTTAGTCGCCTCTTACGACACAATTCCGGCGTGGGATATGGGTTAGTATTCTAAGCCGCCCCAATACGGCTAAAATATAATAAAATATACGGCTAATATATGCATATGAAGGTAAGGTGTTGGGTGATACCCGACCTGTTTACGCCAGGTGGTGTTTGGGGGGAGTGGTGGGTCTGGGTTTGATTTTGGGGGGTTGCACCCATTGAGACTTTTGATCAGCATGATGAAAGCTACCTCTGTGCGAAGTTTCATATGAATATATCCCATATGCATTGATTTTCATCCAATGTGCTTTGGGGAGTATTTTGAGATTTGGGAGGGAGTGGTGGGTCTGGGTTTGATTTTGGGGTGTTGCGTCCATTGAGACTTTTGATCAGCATGATGAAAGCTACCTCTGTGCAAAATTTCAGCTAATTTAGCCGAGAGCCAATTCCCATAGAGATTTTGCGGGGTCCTTTGACAGAGGGTGTCTCTGATGTCATACAATGCATACAAATCAGATTACAAAAATCATGTTAGAAATTATCAATTGCTTCAGTAAATGGAAACATCTTGAAACCTGCATAACTCTCAATTCATGAAGTTCTAGGCGTGTGGTGTGATTATGTGGAGGACATTAGATGGGATTTATTTGTGGACAGGGCCATCTTAACCCATTCGGGTACCCCTGAGAACACTTGAGTTCGGGGCCCTTTCTAATTTAATTAATTAGTGCTCTCACCACCCTGGACCACATCTACACTTGCGATCAGGTGGGATTGTGGTTGACCACAATGGTTAAAATGGTTGACCATTAACTTGTTGTAAGTAAATTCAAACATTAGCCATTTAAATTGAAATTTCCTTGCACAATATAAGTTGAAGTTACAAACACTTCGGTTAAAGTTCTTTCAGTGAGTCGCCGTGAGAATTTTTAATTAGATGATGTGATTAAACTCTCACAATGTGCAATGGGATGGATTTACGGTGTTACAGTTAGAGCGTATCTTTCAATTAACTATTCAAGTGTTACTTTTTGTTGTGAAAACTATTTTGCTATTTAGATGTAGCCTGTATATGAAAGGTTTTTTTGCATTTTTTTGTATGTTTGTGCATTTTTCTGCTAAACTTAGAAACAGTTATTATGACTGAGAGATAATGCATATATACTTATATTAACAATACGGAAATTTTCAAGATATTTTTTATTTACTTAGGTGTATTTTTCTATTTCTTCAATTTTATTGAACATTTTTAAGCAAGCCATGTTAACCTTTAGTCTCACGTACAGGATTTATGTTCAATATTGTGTTATTTCTAATTGCATTTTACTGTGTTGGAGAACTTATATAAATAATTTCTTATTACTTTCTCTTCTTTCTTGGAGAGAAGCGCCTTGTTTGGGCGTAGCTGACTCCATGGGCGATGTTAGCCGTTTACCATCAGGTGGATATTCAGCTCGTTTGTCATTTGTCATAAACAAACAACATGTTTGAGACTGAAACATAGCCCTATGCTGGCCATACACGATCAAGTATAGCTACTTGTCAAGTCTGCAGCAGACTTGACGCGATATTCAGTAAACTTGACGATGTATGGCCACGCTATAGCTATCTGGCCATATAGCTATCTCATGCAAATTAGATGACGCATCAAGTCAAACTGCTTTGACAAGTACACTTGATCGTGTATGTGCAGCTTTAAGACCAATCTAGTTTACCGTAGTTATGGAGCAATTTTTGGTGAAGATCGTTAAATTTCTAGATACCTTGTTGAATTTGTTACAAAGTAAATCCTATAGTCTATTGTAATCTCACCTCTCCACTAATTCCCTTTGATGTATCTTGATAGAGATGCTCAAGAGTCGCTCAAACGCGAGAAGATATTTTAATCTTATTATCAGTAGCTTGCTGATAACTCCATCTTTCATTTTAAACTAATCTCTGATCAATACATGATTAGACTTTGTCCTTAACTCATTTATGGCCCACTTTTGAGCACCTTGCTCTACTTTTGAAAAGGGCTGGAGTTTGGACAATTCTCCACCGCGCTGCTCCAATGACACTTGGATTTCAACTTAAATTGACAAAGTTTTTATCCTAGACCTATCAGAGTTAAAAAAGTTAGATAATGATACAATAGTTATAACACGAAGAATGGGTTACAGAACATAAAAAAGAATAGCAGTTTACTTTTCCAAGCTCTTTACTATTAGATGTACTCTTACTTCCCTTGTCTATCCGTTCAAACTATAGCCATTACCACAACTCATTTGATTTTATTGCCTCTGTTCGCTACACGGAACGGGAGCTTATTTTCCAACTAATCATTTTATGGAGAACACGCCTGGCCTGTGTCGATAGCAGAGTAAGCACTTGCTTTGCACGTTACAGTATTTTAGTGAAGTTAAGCGCAAATTTAATGGGGAAACTGGGGGGAAAATTAAAGTAATATCAAATGTTAAATGTACAAATAACCTCTACCTACATTGAGTATTGATTTAAAAAATATGTCGTTGCTGAGAATACCTTTTGAGTAGTGATGCTGAGGAAACAAACGAATTTGCAATTAATTGTTAAGTTTAGTAAGAATTCTTGAATCCCATTATCAGAACTAAAATTGATAAATATGAGACGAACCTGGAAGTATTTCAGATAAGAAAATAATTGTCGAAATTGATTGATATACCTAACTATGATGGAGTACTGAGGTAACAAACATTAAAAAAAATACAAACAATAGAGAACCTCCTGCTTTTCGGAAGTCGGTTAAAATTAAGACTTTCAAACATAATATGTACATTGTACATATCGGTGAGGCCATGAATCTCCAGTGAAGGTCCAGGGACGGACCTCTTTATTCTACAGCGCTTGTCTGATGCAGAGGCTGGCATATAAGAAATGTCATGTCATATTTAGATTAGGGAATTGTCAATAATGTAGAACAGATTATTATTGATCACGGAGTGTTGAAGTACTTTGTAATATTGATGTGAATGTTAGGAGAACTGGAAATATATCATGGTGCAAAGTAAAAGGAATATCATTTCATAATCAATACCATAGAATACCTCCTTCTGCTTTATACATATATCTACAATAGGGATGTTGGCTAATTTTAGGATTCAATTTTATTTTATAGATAGAACCTCAATATTCACGAAAAAAAATTATAAAAATAATAATCTTCAATTTATAAAATATCCGATATTCAATACTATCTGTCTACTGAAGATTGTTGAATTTCCATATAAAATAGGAACAATGACGTCATATTCTCAAAATGGCGTTTGAGGTTACGTGACAGTGAGTACAATTTTTAACATTTTAAATTAATGATATTTAATATATTGTGATTGATTTCGATAAAAGAATCATATTTTAGGCCTTTAAATTTTACCACTAATACTTTAAGACATAATATTAATCTATAATTAGTATCAACATTCCTATTATTCGTTACACCAGGTAACACAAAACAACATAAAATGTGCTTAAGCACACAACCCGTATCTAACCGGCAGCAGAACGTAGGATTTATTTTTTAAAGCATCCGCTTCGGCCCGGCCATCACAATTCATCATTTAACCCTCCGTGAAAGTTTATATACTACAGGGTTCCTTACATAAACGAGGGTATTATCAATTAATCTTTTTATATACCTTTTGTGTTAGAATGTAAACGAGCAGATGGGCGTATCGATTGTGCATGTGGAATAGATAAATTATTCTGTGATTGTACATACAAGGATGAGGTCTGGCCCAGAGGGAAATCGAACCATTCCTATGCTACAGAGTATCAATTACTATGTCAATGTTCATTCAATAAACAAAACACCATTGAATTACCATTACATGCCTCAACCCTCTTTAATCACGAAAGAAAAACAACTAAAACAATACAACCGCAACCACTAGACCTTAATTAGGTAACCCTTATTCGTTTCATTTTGCAATAATCCGGAGCTACAATGTTACGTCGTACGTCATACTCCAGTATTCCATAGCGGTGTTCGGAATACATAGGTACCTTATCCCTGGTTTACACAAAACACTAAATAACGTCGCCTAGTTCTTATCGCTATTGCAAGTTTTACCGGAGTTAAATCGACGCTGGCTAAGGAAAAGTTGCAACGATAAAACAGTGACTTATTTGATGTTTTACTTAGGTAATATTGGGTTAGAAAAGGCTACACCTTAAATAAGTGGGTCATGTTGTTAATTGTGTTTTGTTATGTTGCATTATGTAAGATACCTGTCTCTCTCTGTGCAATACAATCAGTATTGAATAATAATAATATTTTATTTTTTTTCTATAACAATAACAATAACATAATATGACATATACCTACTTGATATGACATAACATTAATTTTACTCTTTTCTTTAAATCTTTCTTTGTTGTCACCACCTTCTTTATTCTCCCACTGCTCTAAGGATTAAGGTAGACCTGCAGAGAATTTTTTTAGCATTAAGTCCGCCTTTTTTACTAATGCATTGTGTATGGTTCAATAAAGAATAAATAAATAAATAAATAACTTCATTTCTAAACATAATTTAACCATCGACATAATTGTAATAGTGGCACCAAAATGAAATTTCTATGGCTACGAGTATATACCATTGCAAAATTAAAATTACCTTACAGTGATTATATCTTACTTTACTTCCCTAAACTGTTTATTATACACTCGTCATTGCCACTTCAAAGCAAAGCAAAGCAACAACCCATAATTGTCCCACTGCTGGGCTCGGGGTCTCCTCTCACAATGTGAGGGGTATAGGCCATAGTCTACCACGCTGGCCAAGTGCGGATTGGTAGGCTTCACATACCTTTGCGAACTTTATGGAGAACTCTCCGGAGTGCAGGTTTCCTCACGATGTTTTCCTTCACCGAAGCAAGTGATAATTAACTTCTAATACGCACATAATATTTGAAAATTAGAGGTGCGTGCCAGGATTTGAACTCTGGCCCCGGCGTTCGGGAGACCAATGTTCTAACCGCTAGCCTATCATTGCAACTTAAACTTATCATACATCATTTAAGTCACACCACACGTCTTATAATCTACTATTAATACCACACTACATCATCTTAGCGTCAGGCATACCTATCCATTAATTATGGAAAATACATAAAACGCCATTAATTACTCACTCATCGTAAGACAATGCTAGATGCAGCCTTAATTAAGACTTGCATCCCCACGATTGTGGTCTAGCGGGGGCGAACAGCAATCGGCAATTGAGCAGATGCAAAATTAAAGATAAATGTGTCGAGAGTAATTGCACGTCGAGTCATGAGCAAGTCGCTTTGGTCTAAATCACATAGATATGCGTAAAGACCTATCAAAAACGCAAAGACGTCACTATAATTAAAGTTCAATGTCATGCGTCTCATTTTCATTTGTTTATAACATGTTTTTCCATCCTTCCATCATAATCGCCACATTGCTTTTCCCGTTTTCCAAAAACACTGAAGTAGCAATATTGCTTCTATACTCGCTGTTTTAAAGGTCATTAAGTCCGTCTGAATCTGAAGATTTTCACTATTAAAAAGTAACTTAAAAGAAAGTAGCTTACTAATGAAGATCTTTACGATGTATACTAGCACTCTGCCCGTTGCTTTGCTTGTGTTTTTTGGGATTTATTTATTTATTTACTTCTTTAACTCTTTATTGTACACCAATAAAATAATATAACAATAATTCTAGATTATTAGTATGAGATAAAGCATGAGTAGACAAGTGAAGTACACATATGAGGTACAAAAGGAGGTCTTATCGCTACACAGCGATCTCTTCCAGACAACCTTAAGATGTGGAGAGCTTGATTTAGTACCCTATATCTTATCCCAGATCATTTTGTGCTAAATTTCATGAAAATCCGTTGAGTTGTTTTTTCGTCAAAGAGTAACAAAGATCCATAATTATTATTCTCTCAAACTTTCACATTTATAATATTAATAGGATAGGATTTGTTATGATAAAATTCAAAATAATTTTACGTATTTATTCATCAATTCTAATAACTTTGAGGGTAAGTAAGTAAACAAACTTTAGTGAGCACCTAACCGATACTATTTTCGTCTTCAAAGTGTTTACCTTTAATAAAAGTTAAAATAACAGACCTTGAGAAAGATGCTTGAGAAGTAATAAAGTTCTTGTTTTAGCGTATATCAAAAATATTTCATCCCTCAGGCTGAGGCAGTTCATGTCTGAAAAAGGGTTTTACCGTAAAAGGACGGTTGTATTGACAGCTATGCGAGATTTTACTCGCTTGTGGCTTTAACCCATTCACGGCTCACTACTGATCTAGGTCTCTTCAGGTCTAGTCAGGCCTAGAGCAAGCTCCACCTCGCTGCTCTAGTGTGGATTACGTGGGGAAGGCCTCCGACATGGCTTAACAACTTATCTTAATATAACAATCAGGAGTAACGGCTTACAATACAATACAAACACTCTTTATTTTTACACCAGAAACAAATACATAGCAATAAAATAAGTTACGGTGTATAAATAAGGCGACCTTATCGCTAAAGCAGCGATCTCTCTTCCAGGCAACCCAACAGAAGAGGATAAGAAAGAAAAGGGTAGCGGTGTACATAAAGTATAAAAGAAAAAATAAAACGAAATGATAACATGATGACAGTTGTGAGGAGTAGAATAAAAGCTTAGTGCTATTCAATAAATTTTTGCCACCAGCGGTAACCCATCTAAGTATCGAGAGCGACCGTTGTTGCCATTTAGGCCACGAGACCCTGGGTTTTGATGGCTTTCGCTTTATTTGTTATTAAAGCCATACCATAATAAAACTCTTAAAAGATAAAAATATAGATCTTTTCTCACTATCAAGTATTCTCTCTCAATCTTTTGTATAAGGAATTAGGCTATCAATAATGTGGGAGTCTTCAAGAGAAGACAGAGAGTGAATAGGCTCTTAGACTTCATCGCAACTTACCATCACCAAATAAGGTAAGGTCTTCCTTTTTCTTCTAGAGCAACGGTAATTCCTAAAAATATACCTATTTATTTATGTGATACTATTACGGAAACTACTAAAATTATAAAGCACATCAGAGAAAAATTAGTAACAGATTTAATTGAAACTGTCTATCAAGAATATTATTCTTTTTTGTAGACAAGATTACCGCCCCAACTCAAAGTCACTAACGATTTATTTAATCGCTACTTAAAGAATCACCGTACAAATTCTGTACCAAGGAGCGATTTAAGTAACCATTAGTGACTCTTGAGTTGGAGCATAAATGTTACAAAGCAAACTATTTTCAATGCTCGTAAACTTCTCTTAGTTCCGCCTTCTTGAAATCATAACTTTCTAACTCATTATTTAGAGCCTTAGGAGTTGTTGCTTGGAGCTTGTAGATAAGTTCAGCCAACTATGTGGTTTCAATCTGCAAAGTTTCTTGAAAGGAAGTTAGTTAGCTATTGTAAACCAATCACAGCGGCAAAATTTCTGGTATTTCGCAGAAGATACCTAATAATAATTGTTTACAATTCATGTTCATGAAGTTTAAGGTGACGATTTAAATCACAAAGGGCAGATAGTGGCAGTGTTTATATCAAGGTAGTAGGTATACTTACGCATAATCAAATAACCTCCATACTAAGGTTGAGATCTTCTGTTCATATTAGTCGTACTTTTCAGTAGAGTTGTTATTTAATTATAATTAGTAGGTATTTTAATATTACTGTCTACTTAATAACAGTTGAAATTTTTGAAGTGAAAACTTCTTTAGACGCATTGGTAATTTTTGAGATGGGATGAAACTATAAAGTTCACGACCGGTCAGATTTTAATCGACACCTACTTGTGGCGCCATCTCTAAGAGAAGTACAAGAACTATAGTAACTTAATTTACAGCTCGTATTAATATCAAGATTGTAGTTTACATATACGTTACGAGGCGTTGGCAGCCTCACTAAAAATGTAATGGATAAAAAACCACTTCATTTAAAAGTATTTCCTGCACAATACAATATTCCCTGACGATTCAAAAAATATACAAGTAATTATTCAAGTTTTCACTTCTGTTGGCACTCCCGGAGTACCTTTTTTCATTTAATGTTCTAGGAACTACTTACTAGAAACCTACCTTATAGAGTTTCTGAGATCTTCGTCCTTAAGGTCTTTTAGGTGGTTGAAACTTTTTCATGTGATGACATTAAATGCCAGTTTAATGTAAAAACCAGTTTGGAATTTTTCCACTTCGTTTTGAAGCTGCTAGATTTACATCCGACAATATGACACCTGTCTAAGATAATCCTCGCTACTTGCCTCGCACCCATATCAGCGAATGGGTAACCATCAACGTGTGAAGAGGTAATCAATCGACAGGTGATGTTACTGATGTTTTAGAAAACACCAATAATTCTTTCACAGCTAAATAATGTAATACCTACTGTATTAGGTTTTGTTAGTAACGTTGTGAGTTACTGATATTGCGGATAGTTTACTTTTTTATTTAAAATAGTGAATGCTTGACAATGTCACCTTAAGGTAAGTGAAAATGTGTGGTTGAATAGTACCTAATGAAAATATGAATTTGAATATTCTACTACTCCTACTAATATTATAATATAAACTAGTGGATACCCAGCGTGTTCCACCACGCTATCTGACGACAATGACAGATCAGTGTTTTTGTATTGACAGGTTGACAGTTTGTTGATACGCCATCTTTACATTATTTTCAAATAGTCGTATGAGAAAAGTGGAAAATCGACTTTATCAATGGACTGAATATGCCAAATGCATTGTTTTAGTGGTCTCAAACCACCTTCGGATTATTGTCTTTCAAATTAAAATATTTTGAGGCAAATCGGTTGGATGGTTTCAGAGTCTATAAAGGACATCCGTACAAACATTTTTTGTGTTTTATATATAATAGATGTTAAAGTTTGTGAGGATAGATGGATGTATGAATATTTGTTGCTCTTTGACGCAAAAACTACTGATCTTACATACCTATAGGGTACTTACTATCCCAAAAAAACGCGGGCAAAGCCGCGGGCATAGCGCTAGTATTTCATAATGATTATGTTCGGAAATCATGTTTGTGATTATTAAAGTTTACAAGCTATTTTATTAAGCTATAGGTACTTGTTCTGTTTCGAAACACTTTGGTAGAGTTGTTCGTGCCAGCCTAATTGTCGGAAGTTCTAATGCTGTCTGAAGGCTAACGAAATTATGGAGTTGTTGGTACAAAACTGCCTTGGAAAGTACGTACAGAAACGAATGTTTCTTCCAGTAGTGGTCACTCTTTCATTGCAAAGAATTTCTATTGGATTCATGCTGAAGGCATCGGGTATAAGCGCTAAAATTAGACGAATAGGTAGGACTCACACCTATTTGTATTTTTGCAACACTCATTGTCACAGTCTATATAAATCTATAGCTGTTTGGAGACCCGTACAGGAAACAATAATTGCTTGGCCTGTGAGTTTTAATAGCACAAAGACGACCGCACCACGTTTATTTACCCGCACCGGCCACAGCTAATGTCCTGTTTCTTCCTGTATCCATAGCAAACTAAGTTTTTTTTTATTAAAAATATTACGATTTTTGCGACTGCATTTGTTGAAAAAAAATCATTGATTTGTGTTAATTATGAGTTTTAGTGCAATTGATCTTTTTCTAAAACCAGGAAAAATCTTACATAGGAAGGGACTGGGGGGTTTGAGAAATCTTACATGTTACATAGTAGGGGAGTCAAAAATAGCAAAAATTGCCCTTACGTAATTAATGAATGGCCCCTTAGGTAATTAGTTTACCAAAGGTACGAGTAGGTTGGTATAGTATAAGTCGATAGTCAATACCGTTAACAACAGTTATTAGGTAACAAAACAATTCGATAAGGCCAAATGAGAGCCTCGAGTTAATAGGATAGATAAACCTAAATATCGAGTTACATGTTTTGGGTAACTTACTTGAGTAAATTACCTACCCGTAAATATTGCATTAAAGTATTTTATTACGGGTATGTAAACTTTACTTATATCAGACATGCGAACTACGAACCCTACTTAAACTTTTTTACGACTGGTAAGTCGCAAAAGATTAGGTATACTTAATATAGTTAGTATGTCCTAAGTCCTATCTTGAACTTATAAAAGTGATACTTTTAGCAGCAGTAGGTACTAAACTTATCGTGAGATTTTACGGTAGGAAAGATAAAAACTCTAAGCATTTTATCAATGGGAATCTATTTGGTGAACTCTGATATTCAGGACACGATGGACTGAAATAAAAATATCCTTAGCAAGAAAGTATACTCGATGCATAGAAATGTGCTCATTTCAGACGGTATGATTACAGGGGATGCATGGAAGGTAATCGAGATATTATATCTGGGACAGCTAAGCTCAAGCAATAATATTTTACTGTTTGATAGCAACGTGATTTAAATTGTGCGTTTGTTGTCAGTTACATTTGAAAGTGCTAGTTCTTACACCACGCAATTCGCAGTTGACCACTTTATTAGTGCGAATCTATGTATTAAATGTACTAATGCCAATAAATAGTCATGACCGAGGCTAAAATAAAACCATAGATAGGTACGTATTTGCACCTACGTGCGCGAGGTGCTGCGAGCGCGCAAGACGAATGGACGTAGAATCGCTAGCTCTTGATAAAAAAAAATCTCAAGTGTTGTTTATAATGTATAAATAGTTACTTAAATTATATATTCTTAAACCTTAAGTTACGGAAAACCTAGTGTATCAATCAAAATAATCATTACTTTTACTGAGAGTGAAATAACAAGCTTAATATAAACTAAATAAGTGACTAACAGTGCAGTGTAAGTGCGGTGATTCATCGTGCATCGGTGCGACCATTCGGATTACCTTATATGGGCATAAACGATTGTCACTAAGCGAAGAAAGGAACGTCGTCAAACCTAGTAGACTATTTCGTCAACTCTGTCATCTGACACCGTGGTTGAATACAGGGAGTGCTTAACTTACGAGCGGCTACGAGAAGGACCCCAGATCGAATCCCGCAACGGCCAACATTATTTTATTTTAAAAATTTAATTTCTACTTACTGCCTGAGCAACACATTTAACAGCACTCAACAGGTGTCGCAAGTGATTGTATAGCCAAAAGAAACTTATAGCTAAACTTTCTCAAACCTACGTATAGAGGTCGCTGACTAACTTAATTTGAAGATCCATAGATTTGTTAACCTAAATATACAATTAACATGGATTCATCGTATGTAACTTTACGAAAACGTCAATCAAAATCTTGCGCTGATCTGTCAATAATTTTGAACGAATCCTACAAAAACATTAATCTTGATGCCTCCACACTGAGCTTACCAAATACTTCCATTACTGAAAATGATTATACAAAGAACCTAAGGGAACAGATAGAATATCAGAAAATACAATTAGAATCAGCTCACGAGGAAATTGCCAAAATATCATTAGAAAATACCGAACTAAGACGAATAGTATCGCAACATGAGAAATCTCTAAGTTTATTTAAAAACATTGGCTTCCAGGAAAATTCGATCCAAAGTATGACATCTCCAATGATCAGAAAGATCAAATCTGCTCTAAAAAATTCTCCTACAAAAAGTGAATCTTATAGCCCCAAAAATATAGCTCAAATAATAAACCTAGAGAAAAAAATTAGAAATTTAGAACAAGAATTAGAATTAGCAAAAAACCAAATTAGCAACACAAACATGAAAATCAATAATATTTGCGATTTAAATTCGGCTATAAATCAAACGATTGGAAACCAAATAATAACTGAAAATATTCAAACATCTTCCGAGGATCGACGAAGGAAAGTTACTATTATTGCGGACCAACAGGGAAGAAGACTGCGACAATGTCTGCAAAATTTGCTAGGAGAAGAATTTTTAGTTACGTGCATGTGGAAATCTGGCGCTCAAATGCGTGAATTACTGTCATCTAATAAAATGGAACTATTATCATTGACAAAAAAAGATTACGTCATACTTTTAGGAGGAACCAACGACAATAATCCATTTGAACTAAAGTGTAGTTTGGATATATGGCTTAGTTATTTGAAAAACACAAATGTATTAATTTGCGAGACTCCATATAACAAATTTTTAAACGAAAAAAGGCTTAATTATGAACTAAGATATATTTGTAATCGTCATGATACTGCTACATTTATACACATGAATTTTGATACATATGTTCCACACCACTCGTTTTTTCCAACATATGTAAGCCGATCTATTCTAAAAGAAGTATTAAAAAATGAGTACCAGAGTAAAATTAAAGCTTATTTAAATAAAACTTACATTAAGGATATGTTGAAATCAAATAATACATACAATGTTAAAGGAAAAGATAGTTTAATAAAATATGTGGATTCATGTACCCAAACTGATTGTAATACTCAAGAAATACCGAATGTAAATAATGTTAATAATAATGAAAATCAGCTTTTTCGTACACCATAAATTATTAGTATTACACCAAAACATTAATGGTCTAGTAAACAAATCAGATCTTTTGACTGTAAATTTGCAGGAGTTACGAGAATTAAATAAACAAATTGATGTTATTTGTATAACTGAGCACAATATGTTAGAAGGTGATGAAATACATTTAAATATCCCCGGATATAAACTTGCTGCATTATGCGCAAGGGATAACAGAAGTGGTGGGAGCTGCATATTTGTAAAAACATGCCATAGATACAGAATAATTAATGACATACAGAACTATTCCAGAACAAATATTATCGAAGTATGTACTATTGACTTAATTGACCATAATATAATTATTTCTTGCATTTACCGACCTCCAAAATTAGACTCTGCATCTTTGGACATATTTTTTGATAAATTTGACAATATTTTACACGAATTATTGATAAAATTTAAAAAACAATGTGTCTTATGTGGTGATTTTAACATAGACATATTAAGGAGAAATAAAAATTCAACCCGTTTTTCAGAATTAATTTTAAGCTATAATTTAAAATTTGAAATAAATACTCCTACTCGTATTTGCAGTGGTACATGCATCGATAACATTATTCATAATATTCCGGGTAGCAAGGGGGAAATTATGGAGTTGGCTTTGTCAGACCACACGGCTCAGATTATAGCCTGCCCTATAAAACGAAAATGTAAATTAGATTATTGGTATTGTATGAAACGTGATTATAGTCGAGAAAATATGGCAAAATTTAAACAGTGCATAAAAAGTATAACTTTTCAAGAATGTTATGACATTAATAATGCAAATGAATCATTTGAATATTTTTATGATACTTTTAAAATGTTCTACAACCTATGTTTTCCAATAATAAGAGTTAAAAATAATGTAAAAAATAATGTTAAATGGATTTCCAAAGGCATCAAGACTTGTAGTAAAAAGAAAAGACAATATTTATGGAAATTTAGACTAAACCCGAATGAGACAACAAAAAATCAATATCAACGATACTGTACGCTTTTTAAAAAAATTATCAATCTTACCCAAAAATCACAAAACAATTATTTTATTCAAACAGCGAATAATAAAGCTAGTGCGGTCTGGAAAATCATCAAAAGAAATAAAATGACATACCCCAAAGAAAACATTAGTGACATACATGTTGACGGAACTAGTATAAGTAATCCTAAGGACATAGCACAAGCATTTAATAATTATTTCATTGACGAAATTGAAAGTAATGACGTAAATAAAAATAATATGACATATAATTTAATGACTTATAATAAATCAATTTTTATGCCCCCTACTATTCCGAATGACATTGTACATATAATAAAAACTTTGAAAAACACCCATAGCACGGGATATGATGACATTTCAACAAAAGTTATTAAACATGTTTCATTGCACATCGCACCAATATTGTGTCATATTATTAATAAGTGTATCGAACAAGGTATTTTCCCTGAAAAATTAAAAACCTCCATAATTAAGCCACTATTTAAAAAACACGATAAAAAAAGTATGAAATGTTATCGCCCTATAGCGTTAATTCCAATCTTTTCAAAAATTATTGAACGTGTTATATTTAATTGTATCAACTGTTATTTTGAGAAAAATAATTTATTCACGAGAGAACAAATGGGCTTTAGAAAGAATAAGGGCATAAATTTGGCTGTTTATGATTTGATTAAAAGCATTATAACCCATAAAGATAAAAAAATACCTGTATCTGCTCTCTATCTTGATATGACGCGTGCTTTTGACTATGTAGAACATTCCATGTTACTAGACAAACTAGAAGCATATGGAGTTAGGGGAAATGTTTTAGCTCTTATTAAGTCGTACCTTTCGAATAGAATACACGTAACACAGATCACTAACCTGTGTATAAAAAGTAAAACTGAAACTTCATATTTTTCTGATCCCCGAAAAGTTAAATTTGGTGTGCCTCAGGGTAGTGTGCTGGGACCTTTATTATTCCTTATCTATATAAATGATCTCCCAAAGGTTACCAATCACCAAATGGTATTATTTGCTGATGACAGTACCGTAATATTCACAGGAAAAAACATCGATACATATGAAACTGATGCAAACAAAACTCTGTACTCGATTATGGACTGGCTTAGTAAAAACAACTTAAGAATAAATATAAGCAAAACAAACATCATGCATTTTAAGCAACGGGTAAATAAACCAAATATTACTTTGCGTTATGGAAGTAGTGTCATTAACACAACTGACAAAGTTAAGTTTCTGGGACTATGGGTTGATGAAAAATTAAACTGGAAACCACAAGTTGACACTATTTGTAAGAAAATTTGTAAATTTGCGTACGCACTAAGGATGCTAATAAAAAGGATAAGTAATATTAAAGTACTACTGACATCTTATCACGCATACGTATCAGCAACACTAAGATATGGAGTAATGTTTTGGGGGAACTCAACGGATAAAGATAGGGTCTTCAAAGCTCAGAAGAAATGCATACGGGCCATCGCAAACATTGGCAATAGAGACAGTTGTACCCCATATTTTAAGAAATTTAAAATTTTAACTTTGCCCTGTATTTATATATTTGAAATATCCGTTTTCGTTAAGTCCAATATCAAATCATATACAATGTTTAATAGTAAGCGCCTTGGTAATAAAATATGTGCAACCACTTCAAAATCTGCACTACTTGGGAAAAGTATGCTTGGAATGGCACCAAAAATTTATAACAAATTGCCCACCACAATAAGAAATGAGGAAATTAACATCTCTCAGTTTAAGCATAAACTCCGGGATCTTTTGATTGACAAAGCCTATTACACAATCAATGACTTTTTAAATGACAAATTTACATGACCATTAATCATATTAATAAAGTGACCAGATGTACATATTAATCAATTGGAATGATGAGTAAATTGACATTAAGTATACATATATAAGTTGACATATTATAATTAATAATTAAGAACACATAGTGACAAATTGTAATTAATTGAAATCTATTGACATTTATAAACTGACATTACTGAATACTTAAATTTAATTTATAATAATTTATATAACTGGAATATGTTTAATTGCATGAAATTTATATTATGACTATTTGCACGCCGATAGGCAGAATTTAGCGGACTTGAAATGAATTGTAATGTTGTATCTATACCTAAATTCAGCAAATAAATATTATGATTATGATTATGATTATGATTATGATTACGTATTTCCAGTACTGAAATAAAAATCTTAAAAGATACATTACAAACACCTAACGACCTTTGCGAAAGCTTTTATTTGCTGTTTTCAAACCCGATTGTGACCGTCTTTGACGTCACTTCCGACTATTGCGTATTGAATGACGCGCAAGAATAATGAAAGATTGTGTTATGAAAAGTTGTTACAAACAGCCACTGAGTTAGTTTTTTGATTAATTAAGGGGGTTTAATGAAAAAAGCAGAAACACTTATTATTACTAATATTATTTCTCCATGGGGTTCGCCTGGATAACTACCACCCTTGAGCATGAGTCAGACGTTCCGGTTGGGGGTCTCAAGCTAGTTCTTTCTTTCTTTTTCTTCTCCCTTTCTTGGCCGGCAACGCATCAGTGATGCCTTTGGTGTTGCTGATGTCCATGGACGATAACCACATACCATCAGGTGGATCGTCAGCTCGTTTGCCGACTATTTCCATAAAAAAAAACACTTCCCATTTATTGGAAATCAAACTTTAAATAGGTAACTGTAGGTATGTACATATCGGAAGGACTTAGGTATTTGAGTCGTTTATTTTAATACTCCTCGTGAAACTGATGGTAAATATTTCTACAGCCATTGAAATTACTTGCACACGAACATTGAGACAAAAAGACAAACTCTCACATTATAGAAGAACAAACTAAATAAAATAATTATCTTCGTTTATACCGTCCTAGATTCACGTCGGTTTCATCCGAGGGTAGTTGACTGAAGAAATACAGAATTACAGATCTAATTCATTTGCGCGGGTGGTTTATTGGAAAGGGATGCTTTTATCGCTCATCCCAGCCGACTGTGCTAATATAAAAGATAGCTATATTATTTACTAGTAAACATCCTCATTTCGCTTCGGGAACCTATGCCTTTTATTTTAAGATATGTACCTTTAGGTTAAGTATCTAAGTGTAAACTGTAATCTAACCTAACCTTTAAAAGTTAAAAATTTTTATCATCCCAACCCAAAACCACAGAATAAACATTATACAGAATAAAAGCTTCCTAACAGACATAAAAATTCATACCTACTTTTATAGGGTTGTCACTCGGTTACTGAAAATAAAAATAAAACGGGCAAGTGCGTCCTATACGATTTTTGACACGATTCGCAACCCCCCGTAGACCTCCACAACTCCTCTTACATAAACCTTGACGGATTCACCCCTAACCCCCCAAATTTTAGATTTTTTTTTGGAAACATCGAAAATACCGTTTATCTCAGAAACGTTGCGTTCTACACGACTTTCGAAACGATGCACAACCCCCCGTAGACCCCAACAATTCCTATTACATAAACCTTGCTGCATCCACCCCTAACCCCCACCCAAATTTTCAAAATTTTTTTTGGAATAACAAGAACTACGAACATAAGAAACACTGTATAATGCTTCCTATCTCATTTTCTACCACGTTAAATCATATGAATTTATGTGTCTGTCTCTTTTTACTGTCGCTTTTTCGATTCATCGACTTTCAAATTACAACGATGCTAAAGAAGTTTTTACATCAAAAACAATATTAAAAAAACGATATTAACACATCAATAACAATAAAAAAAAACAATATTCTAACAATATTAAAAAAACAGTGTAATAAAAATAATAACAGTATTTTTTTAAAACGAGCGTTTTTTTAAAAACGCGCGTGATGTTTTTCTTCACCGTTGTTGTACACCGTGTACGATTTACAGAGTTTGCTTTTTGCAATTCGAGTTACAGAGTTTTAAAATTATATTAATACCTCGCAGGGAAATAACACTTTGTTAGAGTTATCAAATCTAAATAATTCGAGCTACTGCGTAATTAGGGGTTCAGCGGAAGGGAATGGCATTTAAATTCTATTTACTAAGACTTAATGACTTACGATTTAACGAGATTCGAGTTATAGAAATTCCACTGTATTTAGCAGATGTATGTATTTAGGTTGGAGAAACAATAAACAATAATGCGATTACGAAAGCAAGAATAATACACGTGCGTCGGCGCTTGTGTTGGCAACGGTACTGGATAGGCGAAAACAGGGCGAGATCCAGGGAATTGGAAGGGGCATTGAATTCCAGCGAGGTCCAGAGATATTTCCGACGTGTTATACCTACACACATCGACGTTCTAGCCAGTAGACTCCTAATACGAGTACAATAGGTATTAACGTCGATGCCTACAAACCTGATAAAATAAAAATACAAAATTAACAGGAGACGAACAATAATACTTACGCTAATTTATGCGGTAAACGATAAGAATAATAAATATCGCCACTAAATCGCCTAAACGCCACTTTAATTATTTTGGATATTAGGTTTCTACTTCGTAACTAAATACTTCTTTAATAAGCATAAAAATGTGTACAATAATTAGCTCTTAAAATCCTTTGGATATCCAAAAAAGAAATCTCTTTAATTTTCCTCCCATAATTTATGTAAATTCACAGTGCAAAAGTTCGGCATCTTTAAAAACAATACGTCGTCGGCACGCCGCTGACACACCTGACCTTGTCCGCCTACTTTGTTTGTTTGTCTTGCCGCGGGGGCCGGCGGCGCACTGTGGAACGAAAACAAAAAAAGTGGCCTTAAGGGCCAAATTTAGTAGAATCGGATTCTATTAACTAATACGGTTATTTTATATTTTATAAATTTTTTTGTATTGTTAATATTTATTGCGTTATGGCATTATGAAAATTTTGTGAAAAAAAAATACATAATTCGACTCTTTTTCTTAAATAACCTTTAACAAGGTAGTAAAAAACATAACTGGATTTGATGATATTTTGATAGATTGTAAAAAATCATGATTCCATCCACACCACCCTTATGACGTCATTTGTTTTGATCAAAATCCACATGTAAACAATAGAAAGCTTATCAGGTATCCGAATGGCGTCATTTGTTTTGGTAAAAATCAAAAATGATCAAAAGAAATGGGTCAAAACTAATTATACATTATACTTATTTCGTTCTAAACACGGTGATTGGTTGGATGCCGAGGTTGCGTGGCCATATTTCATAAAGAGAGCATTTGATGAAAGTTCTAATATAATCGAACACGATATAGAGATATATCACGATATATCGAGCACATCAACCCAATTTATACTCGTATCACCATCAAAACACAACGTAGGAACCTCCATTGAGGTCAGTCTTCTTTTTGTGAACTACAGCCTAAACAAATAAAGAGACGCGTATCAAATATTGAAAAAACCATGTCTTTCGATGAAATATCACACGTATTTGCTATGAAATTAAGAGATAATGGTCGTGGAGAACTTGCCAATATAATTACTTAATCACTTAATTAAAAATCCACAAAAAGAGAAAAAAGTAAAAGAATGCATTAGTGATAGTTCAAAAACACCAACATTTACTGCAGACAAGACGTCAGGGTTATTTTTATCACTAAAACTATCCAAATGGCAATACAATACTCAATAGAAATCGATACAATACTCGATAGAAAAATCGTAGAGGAAAAAAGTGGAAACTTATTTCCTTCTTACCTTAGTGTTCAAAAGGCTAAACAGTTATGTTATCCACCCGTAGAGGACATAACATTAACAGATACCACTGTGAAAATAAAACTACAAGCACTTTTAGATTTGACAACGATTCGATTATTAAAAAACAATTACCGTAGATGGCGACTGTAGAGATATGAAATTAATAAGTAAATGGGGTTTTGATGGTGCTTCCAACCAGGCTACATACAAGCAAAAAATTGAATCAGAGACGGATGATAATGATAATGCAGACGATTCTAGCATATTTATGGGGAGTTTAGTACCTATCAAGTTAGAATCTGGAGAAAAAACTATTTGGGAGAACGAGTCCTCAAATTCGCCATTATGGTGTCGCCCACTATTTTTCAAATTCATCAAAGAAAATTCGGTAACAAAAAAACAGGAAATGACTTCAATGGAATCTGAAATTAGCGCTCTGCAGGACACAAGTAAATGATTTAAAAATATCACACTCATTAATCCATACCATGATAGATGGAAAAATTTCATCTATATTGAGTAACACATCAACACAACGATGTGATATATGTAAGGCTTCTCCCAAAGAAATGAATCAATTACATGTTTTATCTCAAAAAACAATCAACACAGACTTATATAAATATGGCCTTTCATTATTACATATGTGGATACGCATGATGTAATGTATTTTACACATAGCATATAGGTTAGATTTTAAAACTTGGACGGTAAAGGGGGATAAAAAATAATTATGGAGAGTAAAAAAAGACTATTCAAGACGCCTTTAGGGTGCAAATGGGTTTACTGGTTGATATAGTTAAACAAGGTCACGGCACAACAAATGATAGTAATACGGCAAGACGATATTTCGCAGACTATAAAAAAACAGCATCTATTACGGGAGTTGATGAAACTTTAATTTGGAGATTCGGAACTATTCTATAAGTTCTGTCTTCGGGGCATAATATAAATGTAGAAAACTTTAGAGTCTTTACCCAAGACACAATGATAATGTATTTTGATTTATATAAATGGCCATGCCTTCAAGCGTTTACAAAGTTCTTGCTCATGGAGCAGATATAATAGCCAATTTTGGACTTATTCCGATTGGTAAATTATCTGAAGAAGCATCTGGGGCCAGAAATAAAGATTTTAGACGGTACAGATTAAACCATTCTCGTAAATTCAATCGAAAAGCCACCAACCAAGACATTTTAAATAATTTGTTAATCAGTTCAGACCCATATATTTCAACTAAACGTACAACGAAAGCACAAAATACTTTCAGACGAAGCAAAAACATCGCAACAAGATACACAACACAAGATACAAGATACTGTCGATGAAGATATGGATGTCGAGAATTTTGATTATGTAAATGTAGACTCACAATCAGATTTTGAGGTTGAACATTCCGTTTCCGAGCCTGAGCCAGAGTAATTTTGGTTTCAAACATTTCTTACTTGGTCACCTTTCCTAAATAACTGTTGACATCTTTCGTAGATAGCAATAATCTCGAAGCTCGATTACTAGTTGAAATGCCACTAGTAATCGAGCATTCTCGAGATTAATATTTTTCAAACAATGTGGAATAGGTCTACTGGGGACACCACTAAAAAAAGCGCACCTAGTTCTCTACTTCATGGGTGGTGTGGAATAGAGTTTAAGAAGAGTATGTCGTCTTAGATAAGTTGACGATTTATATTTTTCATTTAAAAAATATAACTGAAACAGCGTAGGTAGGTATGGATTTTTATAGTTTCGCACGTTTACTACATGAAACTACAAGTAACTCTTTGAGATATGGTGAGGTTTTGGCGTAAAACGACGTTTATCACCTTGTCCTCTATACTAAAAATATTAATTTCATAAAAATCAATTTTCGGGCATTTCCGGGCCGAGAAGGTATATAGTATGTATACAGTTATGGTAGTTCAGCCATAGTACTATACGAATCTATATACGGCACCTTGACGAAATTATACGCCTTGCCGTAAAAGCCATATTTTACTTTTTCTCCATACAAAAAAATCTTCAAGTTGCTATATCTCTGAAAATACTCTGTTAATCGAAAATACTCAAAAGCTATTTTATGTTTGCACTAATAAGTGAAACCCGATTCTGTAATAATATTTCAGAAAAAGTGATTTTCATCTTCATGTGACCCTAAGTCTATGAAGAACAGTTACGTTCCACCGTGCGGCGCACGCCCCGCGCGCCTTATCGGTGCAGGTCACGCACACATAGCTGTGCATGTAGTAGTGTTCTCGCGTAAGGCGTTTGTACGAAGCTTACATTCTGTTTGTTCTGTGCCAAAACGACATACAAAATTAAAGTAAACAACTTCAACCATTTATAAGCTAGAGGAAACAAATTCGAACGATCTTAATTTAATTCTTTAACGAAGTGACAAAGCCATCAAGTCGTTAAGTAGGTACGACACTGTAGGACTGCCGGAAGGAACCAATTCATTATGCTAATGAGGCGTGCTGCCGGCGACTGTGATGGATTAGCCTTTTCATAATAAAGTTTGATCAGCTTGGTCGATACGTATTGCTATCGGCGTTATCTTACCAAATTTAGGGTACTAAGAAACCCATTAACGCAGCAAACAACCTTGAAATAAGCCTCTTAAACCATACACGGTAACGCTAACGGTAAGTGTTCCTAATGCTAACGGTGAGTGTTTCAGGAAATTCGACTTGCAATCGCCGGAGAACGAAGATTTATCTGATTCCTTTGGAATTGGAACTCTGGAAACAGAGGAAAATAAATAGGTGGAAACAGCCTTACCTACCTACTTCAGAGCCGGCGTTGCATTGGCGAATACTCTTGTGTTTCTCATGTTTACAGATGTGTAGGTATGATCATGAACTGCTTTTGATAGATATGGGCTGATATGGGGGCTGAGTGTCCGGCAACGCTTTATGAGGTGTGGTGTATTTGTGTATTTATTTGTCTTGTTCTGGGGCAGAGGGGGTTCTAAAGGTATTAAGAAAAATAGTCAGTTTATAAATTACCATTGTTTAGATCTGGCGTTAGTGTGTAGGTAATGCGAGATAATTTTTGTAAGGGGAGTTTTGTTCCAGGGTAGAAAGGATCTTAAAGTTTTATGATAAATAGAAAAATTGGTAATTTAAATTACTTACATTGGTAATTTAACTTGGTTTTTATTGGTTTTAATTGGTAATTTAAATTAATTACCAGATGTGGCGCGTGTGTGCAAATACTTAATACTTAGGTACTCAATACACTTCAACCTAAATACATAAGAACATTACACACACATCCCTTTACGTACCATCATTTCGTAACGTATCATCAATATCAATAAAAATCTGTCCTCCATAATCAAATTCCACTTCATCGATAAGACAAGTCTACAATCACAATATAACAAGCGCTATCTAGTTAAATACAGAGGCAGAGCTGTCGCGAGCTAATTCATTATGTTAACGAGACACACTGCCGACGACGGTGATGGATTAGCCTGTTCCCTTCGTATAAACATGAGGGACAAGAAAATGTGTAAAATACAGCCTCTTTTCATTGGTTGGGTTTCCTCGACCAACAAACCTACTAATTATTAGATATATGTGAAACTGATGATTTCATTAGAAACTACTTAAAGGATTTTCATGACATTTAGCATACAAGTAGTCCAAGACCTGGAATAAGATATAGGATACCCAAAGCCGCGGGAAAAGCACTAGTTACAATAGCACAAGTAGAATCTTGATTTCAATTACGGTACAACAAGTAGGTATATTATGATCATTCAATACATCTTCACAGAATATTTACTAGCGACCTCATTGAAAGCTATAGCCGCGACTTATTTGAAACCATTTGTCGTAGTTGAACGCTGACACTTCCTCGAATAGCTTTAGAGGCCATTCTGCAATCTTTGAGACGCATTACTCTTCCAGCTGAATAATAAATTCCGAGCCTCAATCTTTCAGCCTTACAAATCGTCGAAGGCGGCGTAGAGGAGCACTCGTTAGGAAAACTGTGGGAGCTGAATTCCTTTAATCCTATTAAAACTGTAATAATTAACGGCAATCTTTACTTACATACCTTCAATACCTACCTTCAACAAAACTGTAATTAAAAAATTGTTATTATACAGATTGAATTTTCCAAGTGTGCGTGGATGGCCAAATTCGAAGCTATGAGGAATAGCCAAAAATGATCAAAGGAGCCAATTTTGATGAAATCTAAAACTGCATCATTAGAGTTTTGAAAAATTAATTTTCCTGGCCAGGAGTCGAACCCGTTGATTTTGAAAGAAAAATTTCAACATGTATTATTATTATTACACCATTCGATAGTGATGCTAAAAGCGATCAAATTCTGGGAAGTAATGACATACGGCAAACTTAAGGAAAATGTTGAATTTAAGAAAATGCTGCATTTTAAACATTTTTATTAATTTTGTTGTCAAAAATGAGTTCTTTCCGTAAGTTTGCCGAATGTCAATACTTCCTAAAATTATATAATTATTAACAACACTATCGAATGGTGTGATAATACAGTGTTTTTTTTTCAAATCACCCGTTGATTCGATTCTTGGCCTGAATTATTGATTTTTCGTATGTCAATACTTCCAAGAATTCGATACTTGTTAGCGACACTATTGAATGGTGTACCTAATAATACAGGAGTGCGTTTTTTTCAAAATCAACGGGTTCGATTCCTGGCTAGGAATACTAATTTTTCAAAAACGTAATGATGCAGATTTAGTTTTCATCAAAATCGGCTCCAAGACTCTTTTCAGCATTTTTCGCTATTCCTTATAGTTTCAGATTTAGCCATCCACGCACACTTGAAAAGTTCTCTTGAAAAACACTAACAATAAATGACTTGTAGAATTAGAACGGTGGATTTAAAATTTTTCGCCAGTCGTTTTAGTATCATGCTACTATTTAATATCTGCTATATGAAAAATATGAACTGTGGGTAGTTTACGATTTTTTATAGCAAGAAATAGGATTCCAATTTAGAAATGATTAGGTACTGTTTTTGAAATGATACTATTCTTATACTTCTATTTATCATTTAACATAAATTAGCAAATTCCAGCTAAACCTATCTACATAGGTATGAATATTTTTTTATTTTTACTTCATTTTTTACATTACACATTCCAACATTAAATATTCCAAGTTGTAAATTTTCGTTTCGTTTTCTTTGCCCACGCCTTATTTAATAACTATAATGGTAACAATTACGTACATTAAAATATTCTTGGACACAACTAACTAGAAATCGATTTCAAAATTATTCGTATATAATATATTTCTTTACCTTGAACAAAGCACCACAAATTTAATTACGAACTTCTTAACAAAATTTCCATGCTAACGTTCCCCTCCTGTCTCCAAAAGCTATAACTTTTCCCGGGCCTATATAAAGTATCATCATACTATGGGCTTCATATAGTACATTTTTAGATGAGTATTATCTTGATAATACTTTTTATTTAAATATCAATTTAAATTAGTTTAATAAATACATATCTTAATTAATAGTAAACAGAAATTTGTTGTGGAATAAATGAATACCTTGTACGTTAGTATATTAGTTCATTGCGTTAAGTTCTTTTCATTTTTTCGCAGCCTTATTTTTAAATTACCAATTATCATAAAAGACACAAAGATTGTTTTCCAAATCGGATTAATTTAAAAAATGGACTATCGGTAAAATGCCAGTGCCGACATAAAAAGATATGGAATGACCAATTAAGGTAAAAGTTTCACAGAGTAGGTGAGGTTAGGTTAAGTTTAAGTTAGGTTTATCATTTCTTTTATTTAATATCATAAATTAAGTTAATGACCAATCCCAATTTGTTAACTGCCCATTTAGTCATTTTACTGTTGAACTTTTTAATTTAGAGTACATAGGTAATCAAAGGCCATCAATTCAAAACACTGATATTTCATATAAATATTTTATTAATTTACTTACAATAATTCATTAATATCAATAATTCAACATTCCCACAGTTTCGAAACATTTACCCAGGTACATAAGTTTAAAATATCAGAATGAAATTCCATGAATTATTCAGATGTTTTATTTATCAAAGCTATTTTAACTCGACCTCTTTGTTTAATCAAAGCAATTAAACTGATTTTGCGTGTAATAGTAGATGTATCATTGTATGTAAATAGGGAAGTCTGTGTGTGAGTACATATTTTTGTAAGTAGCTGTTAATAATTATGTATTATGTATGTATGTATGTGTGCGTCTTTTCGTGTATGAGTATTTATGCGTACCTATTTACGCGGGTGTTGTTGTGCGTTTCGCGTGTGCGTGTGTGAAAGAGAGTTAGAGATATATCTCTGTGTGTATGTGTGTGTGAGAGAGAGAGATATGACTTGGCGCAACTTTCTTTATTTCAAGGCACAATACATTGATTTCATTAAATATATCCAACCAATGTAGCTATTTTGCTAGTACCGAGTCCGCATCGAATACAAATTTAATTTTCGTTACGAACAAGCTTCCTTTTCACACAGCGACGCTTCCAACTGTACTTTCAACTTAGCCTTATGTTTCAACGCACAATGTTCTATCAACGCCTTCCTTTCATGAAACGTGCGTTCGCAGTACGTACACCCGTGCGCTCGCTTGCCAGTATGGACGCTCTGATGTCGTTTCAACGGCTGAGAACTAGTGAAACACTTATCACAATGGCTGCATTTAAACGGCATATAACCTGTATGGTTCCTCATATGTATGTTCAACTGTCCTTTACTCTTATACTTCAATCCGCAAACATCGCATACATGAGGCTTCGCCCCCGAATGCCAGAACATGTGTGATCGCAAAGCGCTTTCCAGGTGATAGGTCTTCCCACAGTGGACGCATATGAAGGGTTTCTCTGCATTGACCACCTTAATATGATCCTTGTAAGTGATTTGAGATTTGAATATTTTATCGCAATGCATGCATTTGATCGCCTTTGAAGAATGGACGGCTTCCATGTGGGTCTAAAATGTAAGTTAATATTTATAATTACATCAATTCATTATAATATAAATAATTATTAACTCCTATTTGCTAATTATTACTCCTGATTGCTCATTATGAATTTATGCACCAACTAGCAAAAATACATTTCTATCTGATTTTCATCTCTCTTTCTTGGCCGGCAACGCATCAGTGAGGCCTTTGGTGTCACTGATATTCATTGGCGAACCATTAGGTGGATCGTCAGCTCTGTCGCCTATTTCTATAACAAAAGAGATTATAGCTAAAATTAACTTGGCCACTGCCAGTCATCCTATCGAATCCTAAGTGATTTTATCGACTCGTTGTAAACCTACAACGTTTATTATTATCATTCAACCACAACTACCGCAGTTTCGGATAACAATACCAAATAATACGTAGAATGTACGCATTGTGTTCATTAACAATCGGATTTTATCTCCGAAATCGATTGTGGACTTCAAACCATTTAATTAACCAGATGTGTTCAATGAGGTACCTTACAACAGCTTAAAAGCAAAACAATCCTGTGTTTTGGTTTCTAAACATAATTTTACCTGAAAATCACTTGAGCTTTGACAGCTTATGTTACAATTAACATCATAAGTTTAAAATAATCCCACTATAGCAGTCGCAGTATCTCGCTGCACTAGTTGACGTAAAAGTGCGAGCAGGGCGAAGGATATTAGGCCTAAGTGCGAGTGAGCGCGCAATATGCTCGCCCTGTCAACAAGGGCAGCGAGATACTGCGAGACGTAATAATGGACATCTGTCTTTGTTCTCAGTGGTCTTTCTGTGAAGAGTCTTATCTAGTACCTATCTGGTAAAATTATCCAAACTGGGGTCTTAAAATCACATCGGAAAGAAAAAGTAACTCTTACATAACTATTAATCTATACTAATATTATAAAGAGGAAAGATTTGATTGTTTGCATTGAATAGGCTCCGAAACTACTGAACCGATTTGAAAAATTCTTTCACTGTTGGAAAGCTACACTATCCCCGGGTGGCATAGGCTATTTTATATTTTTCTATTACTATTTTTCCCGAAGCGAAGGGAGGGCGATTTCCTAGTAACAAATATATTTGCGTGGGTGTTCCCGCCCACCTACTATGTAGGTGTCTTCAAGAGAAGGGTGAATAGGCATTTATTAAGTTAGTGCGTTCACCATCTTAGACTTCATCGCCACTTACCATCAGGTGGGATCGTTGTCAAGCATTAAGTTATTTCATGTAAAAAAATATATATTACAGATTAATTACCTTGAGTGCAAATTTCCTTTTAAAACTTTTCCCGCAAGCATCACATATAAAATTCCTAGTTTTTCCATGATCTATTAAATGAGCCTCGATTTCGTATCTATACAAAAACCTGCAACACATTAATCTTATAAATCTCTTTGTCCTTATCGACTAAGGGCGGGGTCACAACAGTGCGATGAGGCGACGAAAATATATCTATAGTCCATTATTTTAGACAAGTCCTATTTGTTTAACAATTTAACAGTATCCTTTTATCGTAATTTTTAATTAAAAAATAAGGCTAACACAAAATAATAATAAAAATAAAAAAGAACCGCCTGCTATCAAAAAAGCATCATGATATATCTTTTTGAAATCCTTATGGTGAGCTCTTTAATTTTAAACCCATATTACGTTATTCGATTTATTTTTATTTCTTGATACTTCAAACAATGTCATCTCGCAGCTACCATATTTTTTTATTTCACTTATCTAAAAACACTTGGGTTATCAAGACGAATCTAACGATATGTTAATTATATAAATCCGTTCAGCGGTTTGGAAGATACGAGGTAATAAATAATATTACATGCATACATACAAACATACATAATATATAAAAATTACGCCCGAAAAATAATCCTTTCTGGGTTCCTGGCAGTCGGGTAAAAAGAATTTAAAGACAAACATTTAATACCAAAACTAATTTCTGTCTACTTTAATTTGTTTAACTAAATTAAATTAATAGTTCAATAAAAAGTAGTGCCAACATTGTAAAAATTTTACCAAATAAGATTCGTCTAAAAATGGTCTAAAAATATACGGCGTCGCACAACCTATCATGCCAAATTCCAGTGACATACGGTGCTGGATGCGATGAAATATTTGCGTTTAGGAACTTGCAACATCGCATCTCATTGCATTGTGATTTCGTTCTTTGAATCGTTGTAGTGTTGTGGCTTCGCTCTAATCCATCAACGCCCAGCTAAATCAACTGAAAGAACTTGGATGTTTCTACTTTTACCGTAGACTTCCGTACCGGAAAACATGGAATTCTACCCCTAAGAAGGTAACAGGGGACATAAGTTTGCACGAATTGACGTCTATTCGAATTTGAGATGGATGTTCAATTTCTATTCAATTGTGGGAGTACGTATATCAGCTTGCTTACTTAAACATACCAAAATCTAAATCAATGCAACACATTTCTAGTAGGTACAAAAAAAACCTTACTTTTTCCCACAATGGTCACAAATAAACCTTTCGTGGAGGTGCAAACGGATGTGTTTCTTCCATGTGTTGAATACGGTGAACGCTTTCCGGCATTGTGTACAGAACCCGCCTGGCTTCCGTAAATGTATCGATCTGTAGTGGAACTCTAGCGAGAGGGCCGACGCGCATTTTTTACTACATATATGACAAATGTATCTTACGCTCATATTCGTAATGTGATTATACCTAAAAATACAATACAAAATCACTATACATACACACACACATACATAAAGTAATTTAATAGCCACTTTTCCGGTTTGTGTTTTAAAATGATTCGTTATTTCTTCAGCTAATTAATTATTATAACCTTATTTACACATATGAATCGCATAAAATAAAGATAAGGTACAACAAAAAATACGAATCCAGAATTATAAACTGTCACACGACATAAGCGTATTCCCTGTGACGAAAAAAAATACCGATATTTTATCAAATTCCTCGAGAATCCCATAGTGCTTTAATAAAATTATGAAATCTTATTTTTGAGCTAAGGGATGATGAATTCGCAGGGCCTCCAGCCCTTTACGGAGGACTTTATGTTATGGATATTATATACATACATACATAAAACTCAAGTATAAAGACAGTTCAACTAGGCTGATTTTCTTTACGCGGAAAAAGGAACCCCACCAAATGGGGTCCCGTCAACATCTGTGACATAGTCACGTTATTGTGACGTTGCTAGTGTGAATAACAAGATTTCAACATTCCACTAAAACATTGTAGGATTTCATCATTTTCCCGTGACATACCTATACAAATATGCATAACAAATGAAAGAAAGTAAACTAAAAAGAAATGTTTTATCAATATCACTCTGTAGTAGTACAATAGATACTTGGTGGAAAGCCATACCTATGACTTAAGAGTGCAGCAGAATCCAGGCTCATAAAATTGCACATATTACATTTAAAATTATTTTCCGACCAGTGTTCACTTAAATGGTTTCTATTCTCATCATTACTAGAAGAGGAATGGCTGCAGAGGCCTAAAAATGAATTTTCGGTTTTAAAGTAAGTTGTTGCAATAAATAATGAAATCAGCTTAATATTTTTGTACACAAACACACACATTTACATTAAGGCACATACAAAAAGAGAAGTGCGCGAGCACACATAGACACACACACACACTCACACACACACATACAAAGAACACCTTCTTTGTAGAAAAAGACAATTTGATGATTCTGTTTTTTTTTTTAAATCCTAATAACTTACCACAGAAATTAAATAGCGAAGTATTTAATACAGCTTTCAGCCTCGTTTTAGGTACATAATTTGCTTTGTTTAATCTTTTAATTCTATGACTATCTTTTTTATCTTTGGTAGGTGTAAGAATCTTGTTGATTTCAAGTTTAACTAACTGATGATGTTCATCTGAAAATAATATTATTGTTTTTGTAATTTCACTTACAACTGAAAAAAAATTTTTCTCAAATTCATAATTATTTAAAATAAAATTAACTAAAAGTATAATTAAACCTATGACCTGGATGTCTTCAAGAAAAGAGTGAATAGGCTTTTATTAAGTTAGTGCTCTCATCATCCTGGGCCATCATCCATCTCCACTTACCATAAGGTGGGATTGTGGTCAAGCATTAGCTTATTTTAAGTAAAAAAAATAGCTAAATTATTTAGGTAAGTGCAAATATTTTACCTTTAACTTCATACTTTATGTCAGGTACACAATCCTCTTCGAATATACAATCATTATCAAATATATCAGTAAATTTTTCATCATCCCCGAGTAATTCCTTTTTAACTTGTTGTGGTTCAGAATCATTTAGATCACATTTCTAAAATCCATACTAATATTATTAGTACATAAATTCCTAGCGCAGTCCTATGCGCTTATCTGACCAAATCCGTACCACACTTAACATAAATGTTGCCGAAATACTAATAAAAGTATATTACTTTAAAAAAAATGAAGTAATTGTTCAACAAATATGAATTGTGTAAAAAAATAGACTCAAGACTGCAAACCAAAGTAGGTAGTGGCCATTGAAATCATGAAAAATTTTTGCTTACATTACATTACATTTAAAAAGTACTAAATATGGTACGCAGTTGGTCCACGGGCAATAAACAAATTAAATAGGTATTTTCAAAAAGTTAGCAACCAAGGCTCCCATTAAAATATATAATATTATTTATATTTTTTATGCTGTAATAAGAATACAGCTTCACAATGTAAAGTCAGTTCAAAATGTCATTCCACATAAAAGTTTCGCTCGCTTGCATACTATTAATATAGTATGTAACTTTGTATAACACGTATAGATAAAAGGCCTTATCTTTAAATGTGCAATAAGCCTATTTTAGCTATTGCAGTGTTATAATATGTTTTATCTTTATCGTTTTCCATAAAAGTGAAAGAAACAAAACACTTTATAAGCCTTCTATACTTTTGCTTATTTTAATGAATAAGGGGGCTAATTTGCAGATAGCAGAAAGAGGTATAGATCAAGCATACCATTACATTATTATGATACAATTCTAATACTAAGATGCCGCAACAGTGGAATATTAAAATGTGACAAAGTTGATTGCAATATAAATATTACTTGCAAATGATATTGAAATGATACAATGGTCTCATATTCTTACCAAACTTTCAGCTTCCAATGATTTCCAAATTTCATTCGCTTCAAGACATTTCTTTTTAAATCTGGCGTGACTTTTAATTTTAACTTCACACTTGCCACATAATGTTCTAGCTCTTTCTTCTGGAAGTATCTAGAACAAACATAAGCTTTGACGATCTTTGACATTTTATTTATTTATGAAGTTTACATACATGGATTACATTTCTTAACTATTACTACAAGTTAAGTAAGCTTGTTATACCTACAATCAGTAATTATCAAAGTGGTTCACTTGTAAACCAACACGAAATTACTTAAATTAATGTCAGCTTATCTGTTTAACCAATGATGGGAACAACTATACCTCAATTTGAGCATACAAGGCTCACATAAAACTAGGTCAGTTTGTTTGTTGGCTAGATACAAATAAATTTGTATCGTTCTTAATTAAACAAATTCTCATTGGATTTATAGTATCTTAATTTGTAGGAAAACAAGGTGGAAACTTTTAAACATATCCCTATAAAACTTTTTAGATACCTAATAAGTTAGTGATGGATATTAACGTCATAACATATGTAGGTAAGTACATAACTTTGTTACTTACAGTTATATCAGTGCAAAACTTGAAAAGTTTTAACAAATCACTATTTTCTTTCAACGAAGTATGATTTTCATTAACATTTCTAAGACACACACGACAAGAACTTTTTACTGACGGAAGCGGCATGGCGTCAAAACGTTGATAATACACTGAACAATGTTGATTACTCGAAATTATTACGCATATAAATTCAGTATTTATTTCTCGAAAGCCGTAAAATATATTTTGTTTGTAGATTTGAATTTGTAAATAAATTCACATTCACGTCACCGGTCACGTCAAATTGTAAATGTCAACTTCTTTGACGTTGAAACTTGTTACCTTGACAGCTGACGTTATAAAACGATCATAAAATACCTAATAAAGTTCAGAATAAAATTATTGTACATATCGTGTTTATTTAATTTCACAGTTTAATTTCTTCAATTTAAAAAATATTGTTGCAATAACTAGTTATAATATTTTCAGTTAACCCGCTTTTGATATAAAGCTCTTTATTAGGTTGGCGCGGGACATTAATGTACATAGACTCCAAATCTTTTCCCTTCTCATTAGAATTAGAGGTACTTAGAGGTAGGTACATTAGAGGTCTCCCGGTACTTTCGTGACTATCTTTAATAGGATTTCATTTTTGCACCGGTTCTAGCAATTAATTTATCGGTTCTTTCGGCTTCGGCCCTTTTGGTAGGCACTAAGAATGTTAGCCGAGTTAATTGTATTAATTATTACTACCTAGATAGGTCAAGGTATTTCTTGTTAATTTCCATCTATTTTCCGCTTCTATTGCGACAGGGTTGAGTGTTGTTTTGGTGTTCCGTGATATTCCTGTTTCATAAATCGGTAATTTGCTTATTAAATCTGATTTTTCAAATTTTACCAGGAGTCAGGACCATTATCAGCCTTCAGAGTTAATTATGCGTGTGTAGGTTTATCGTCGCTACTCTCTAAATTCGGTGGTACGTCGAAATTTAATATCGAAGTCGTGGACATTTGCATCAAAATGTGTACCTACTTATTTTTAAAAGATTGTACCTATATAATAATAAGTCTCTTAGGAATCATTGTCATAAAATTTAATTAGGGTAAAAGCCGGAGAGTTCCCCCACTTTTCAAATAAGCTCTATTATATGAAAATATGTAATTACTAAGAATAATGCAACATATATATCAAAACATAGGTCTTTTATCTTTTATATTAGCCTATTTTTGTAAACATAATTAATATTGGTTTTGAGTAAATCATGTTTTATTTGACCTCTCAAAAAGGGGATACTTGCCTACTGTGGCGGATACTAGCCTAACGTTAAAAATGCTTCGGGGGATACTTGCCTCGTGCAAGGATAGAGGCATCAATATGATTTTTTAGACAGAAACAATCAAATATTAAAAATTACAATATAATAGAACGTAAAAATAGTGTTGTTTTCTCATTTTAAATTATAAAAATAAAACAAAAATAGCCTGGAAACTTAAAAGTTACGTAAATTATTAATAAAATTACTATTATTTATCACAAAGAGAATAATATGGCAATCTTTGGCAGTAGCATTATTTTACACCAGATGCTAGGCTTTTCACTTTTCAACATTTCGGATGTTGTAATAATGTTGGAATAAAATGTTCAGTCAGCCATTTATAAAATGCCGATTTCTTTTGCATGTAAACTTTGAAACAAGGCGGAAGACCCTCAGAAGTGGTTCGTTGACTCCTTTTTGTTTTTTTTTAATTCTTCGAGCGCTAGTGCTAAACTATCTTCTGACCAGGTAATATGGCACAGCATCACGCCTGATTTACACTTATACTTGCGAAGCATTTTGGTTAGATACCTAGAATGAACGCATGAAAAACTTACCTAAGTAGGTATTTATTAAAATAGAGCAATAATAATAAATGCTAGGATTAGGATAGGAAGATAGGTGAGCATACACAGTAGACATAACAAATAACGTCTGCCCCGAATGGGGTTCGCACTCTGGACCCCTCATTCGGCAGATACACTCTATGTACCTGCAGTGACGCTGAGCGAGAGAGCCAATAAGTTGGAGTCAACATCAAAAGAAAATATTTGTCTAGCTTGTTAAAGAATTTATAGTTATATTATTACTTTTGCGGATAGTTTTCCCAAAGGCGACTATCCGCAAAAGTAAATGGGGCGACTATCTTTTTTGATACGGATACTTGCCTTTTACATTTTCTAAGTAAATAGTAAGAAATCAACAGTAAAACGTAATAAATACTATAATTTAAACTATAATGCATCCACAGAAACAAGAAGTCGACTAAAACCCTATCAGTATTAAAAATATTCAACAGAAATTACATACCAAAATAATTTCGTCGCCCGTCAAAGTTCCGTCTTAGAAGATATTTGCTCACACGGACAAAACGAATGCATATACTCTCACGGCTTACATGGCACTGAAGCCTGCGGGAGGGGCACTTCTTATTGTAGTAAAGTGTTAATGTCACCAACATCCCTAACATAGTGTATTCGAAACCGGGGCAAGTATCCCATTGAGGCAAGTATCCGGCTTTTACCCTATCGTAAAATCACAATGTTCAAAAGAGATTCGGGGCAAGTAGCGTTCTTTCCGTTTACGTGCGGACGGCCCTAGTGATTGGCATGTGAACACGTTTGGTATAGACATTGTAATACAGTGTCTGTATGGAGGCCATTCATGATCATGTGTTAAGTACACATCAAGTCTGCAGTTTGACTTGACGCCATCCAGTGTGCATGACATAACTATATGGCCAGATAGCTTACCGTGGCTATATACGATCAAGTAGATACTGGATCAAGTCCGCTTGACGCTTGATCAAGTACACGTCATGATCGTGAATGGCCTCCATTTGACACACACCTAGTATAATTGTAAATGTACCTACATCACTGATAAGTGGGTTGGGTACCTACATTTTGCTACCCCAATCGATTAAATCGGTAATGTCTCTAAATTATTTTAATAAGATGGAATACTCATGGTCACTATGGGATGGGATAAAATTGTTTAAAACTTATAGGATGAATTCGACCTCATTTTTCACAAGTTTAATAGGGGAGGTCTAATTCCACTTTGTTAAAGGATTTTTCTTAAATTCATAAGTTAAATACTAAAATTCATACCCTACAGTGCCTAACAAAATTAATAATAATAATACATTATGTAGTAATATTTTGGTGCGGGTACGATTTGTAAGCTGTAAACGTTTTTGAGCGAGAGGAGGTTAGATACTAGTTTTATCACTAAAACTTAAACTTGCGTAAAACCCCCTCAGATATAATTTGCATAATGTTGTTTTCCTAGTAAACGTTATTTTAGCATAAATAGTGCTGTTCTCGTCTCTCTACTTGGAATGAAAAGTGGGTAGGCAAATGTTTATTTTGTTTTGTTCGTATAACTTCCCACATGTGCCTTTAGACTAGTAGGATTTGCAAATTAGGTGCTTGCTCACTACTCATACTTCTATTAAGGTAATTTCTTCAGTAAATGGCAGCTGTTCTGTATAAGTAGGTATTTCCAGAGAAATTATTTCTGGGAATTTTTGATCATAACAATGCGGTCTTCATGAATAATTATGTAAAACATTCTCTATCACTCTATAGGTCGGTTTCCTCAGTGCTGAGGGTCTTGACCACCAATAAGCACTTTCCGTGTAACATCTCTTCACTTGTTGCGGTTTTCGGCGCCTTTTAGAGCATCGTGGAAAGTAGTACCAAGAGATGTCCGGATTTGATCGGACCAACGTATTGGAATTCGTCTTCTAGACCTTGTTCCTTCGATCTTACCGGTAATCGTAAGCTTTTCCAGATTGTCGTCATTTTTCCTCGCGATATGACCGAAGTAGGTATATATAGTATAGTATATAAAGCTTATATTGATCAATAATAAATAATTTAATGACTAATATTAAGGGTAGGGTGTTTCATTTTAACTATTTTATATAAACGGACACGTTCAGTGTGAATTTTCCTGTGCGAAATTGTTATTACCGGGTAAGCAATTTGCTAGAGCCTAGTCCTGAATTTTTCATACGAAACTTTTAAGTGTGAAATTTTTATACTCAGTTCATTTTGAAACGCCTTCCAAATTAAAAAGTATTCAAAAATTCCTACTCGTTATGGAATTGAAAGGACTAGTGAATCCTGCACAAAATGAAATAAAAGCAAAATGGCATGTTCAACTTACGTCAAGCCATTCAGTGCAGGGATTTAATTTAAACTTTATGTAGGTAGCGGAAACACAGCTTTCATTCCTTAGTTCGCACGACATGACACCTAGTCGACAAATAACGGTGAAATTAAAGTTCCTTTAGTGTAATTAGTTTGCAAATATGTAAATAATTGAAATACCTTAACTGCGGATTAACCAAATATACCAAATACCATGTAATCGTTTTTGATAATGCCTACATTATCCAGCATCCAGTGTGCATAAGATAGCTAGGTATATCAGTGCCGGATTTATATTTTTTATAAGTGTAGGCCAATTAATTTTCGGCGCCCCATGTACCTTTCTAAAATAATAATTTTCCATTCATAGTAAGGAAAGCACTGAATTAGTCACTAAGAAAGTGCGTAAAAAAACAAGAATTAAATTTTTTTTGCGACACTAATAGCAAAATCATCTATAATATTATATCATCTGAAATCTGCCGCCCCTAGGACGCTGCCGCCCCTAGGCCGCGGCCTATACGGCCTATTGACAAATCCAGGACTGAGGTATATGGCCAGATAGCAATACCGCGGCCATACACCGTCAAGTTTACTGGATGGCGCATCAAGTCCGCTAAAAACTTTAAAAGTATACTTGATCGTGTATGGCCCACCATTACCGTAACCGACACCTCTGTATACTCGTATAAGTATGTTCATATATTGTGTTAAATAAAAATTTTAAAATAATATAATTTTTGTAGTAGTAGTTTATAATAATGAATAAAAAAACACTTTGAAAGTATTTCTTGCACAAAAAAATATTTTTGACGATTAAGAGCCATTTCGCGGTTAGACGCGCGGAATGAAGAATTTGATGTCAAAAATTAGTATCATAAGAAAGATATTAATGCTGGCAAATGAACTCATAAAATAGATCAATCCTTCATCTTGGATCTTCATTTACCGGGATTTTGAAAATATTAATTTGTTTCTGCGTAACTGTCAATCTAGCATAACTATTTTTCAGCAAAAGGACGACAGAGTCAATTTCATACACTGATTTTCTTTATTAAGTTTTATTAAATTGAGTAAAAAAAATGTCTAGAGAACACTCATATATTATATTTTGCATTTATTACAAGGGATATACGATTACTATAATATTCGTTTCAAAATTAATTCAATAACATTACCAATTTTCATGGTTTATGCCATGACTTTACCATCGATTTTTGTATTCAATAAAGCGTATTTCCCATCAAAAATTTATGTAGTAATAAAATATGGTCTTTGTCGAATATGACACGTAATTTTTTTTTTATCTTACTGCAAAAAATAATTTATTAAAACGAATTTACTTTACCATATAAAGATACGCACTGGCGCGAAATCAAATCAGTCGTGCGGCAGCACTCTTGGACGTCGGACCTATGTCAATTTTTGCTTTAGCCATCTAAGGAATAGATTTCGTAAAAGTAACGTAATTATATTGCCATTGAACAGTCTTGATCACGTGAGAATTTTTAGTTACAGTCAATTGTATTATTTTTAGTTTTCTATAATTTTCAGGGTTTTGTAGTCAAATCGGAATCATGTCTAGTCCGTTCGTTATTTCAACCGGCCGGCTAGCCCGTCCGGCCGTCCGTCCTTCCGTCCGTCCGTCTGTCCGTTCCGTATGATTTTTTCTTCGTCTACCCCTTAATGTGGGGTATCGTTGAAAAGGTCTTTCAAAAATATTATGTTTCAAAAGACCATTTTTCAATTCAGGGGTCCGTTTGCGTAATATTCTGCTTTAAACATCTTTGGTTTGAAGAAAACAATAGAAATTAAGTAACTATTTCTTTCCAATTTATGTAGTGTAAGTAGTAACGGAGAAAATCACGAACATACATATGTACAAAATATAACTATATCTATACTAATCTATACTATTACTATTGTAATATTATAAAGCTGAAAAGTTTGTTTGTTTGTTTGGTTGAACGCGCTAATCTCAGGAACTACTGGTTTGAATTGAAAAATTCTTTTTGTATTGGATAGTTCATTTATCGAAGAAGGCTTTAGGCTATCGGATTTTTGGAAATTCAACCCCTATTGGGTTGGAAGTCACTGCTGTAATTTGAAATAAAACATTGTCCGTTTTTAGACATTAGTTACTGTTTACAGTATTTAGGTTTTTTGTTATATGTGTAAATTACATATTTACATAGAAAAAAAATAATAAATAATTATAACTTGTATACACATACCCTTTATTTATACAACTTTTAGATCAATCTGTACTTTATAGAGTTCCGTACCCAAACGGTGTCAACGGGACCCTATTGCTAAGCCAAAATGTTGGAATGATAGAAGCTCCGACATTAGTCAGCTATAGTCACTTATTATTAGTCAAAGATAATACATTCGTTGTTTGGAAACTCTCGTGCACCCAAGTTCCGTCAACTCCCCAAAACTCACGTATCTCAAATACACAACACAAATACAAATCACCCTCTCATTTTTTCCCTTCACAACCCCTCGCCTCCCCCTATACCCCCCCCCCCTCAGTTCTTCACCCAAAAGTGGAATTTTGCGTCGTGATAATCTGGGAGGCATCCGGGCAAATACCGCACTCATCAGGTAGGCGCAGATCGGCAGATCAGGATATCGGGATATAGATTTTTGGAAAACCGGAAATCCCGGATATCTCGGAGACGGTGCGTCCTAGACAAGTTTAGACGGAAATTTCAACCCCCTTTAGTAAGCCCCCAAACCTTATTGCTAAATCTTACTGAACCCACTTTTACCCCCCCCCTCCCCAAATTTTCCTAAAATACCATATATCTCCTAAACGGTACGTCCTAGACGATTTCCGACTGAATTTCCATCCGCCCTGTGGAACTCATACTTGCAACATTACCCAATCTTATTGGGCCCAACCTTAACCCCCCCCCCTCCCAAATTTTCCGAAAACTCCTTATATCTCCTAAACGGTGCGTCCTAGACGATTTCCGAAAGGATCGAGTAAAAGTTGTAGCCCATAAAAAGATTGACATTTTATGTGCCATACATTTTTCTTGTAGAGCAAGTGGTTTGGGAGGAAAGTGCGAATTTCGTTTCTCATAATTTATTATACTAGACTATTGTCAATATTTTGTTTTGTAAACCAACAGAAAACAATAAAGAATTCGTTTTTAACATTCAAAGAATAGTGTTCTGAATATCTTCTTTTTAAAGCTGTAATCATTTTTGTGTATGGATTGTATTTACCTTTATTTTTACGTTATCTTTTGTATCACGGTAATGATTAGGGTATCGAAAACCGATCCTGTTTTAAATTACCGGGATTTTCGGTACTCGCCTATGCTGGAACCGGGATTCCCGGGATTTTCAGTTCTTTCGGGATTATTTTACCACGGCTTTCCCCGCGTGAAAATAGTTAGTATCGCGTTTCCTATTTTATCTCTCAGGAGCATTAAATAGGGAAAAACTGTTTTCTACCCAAATCCGTATAGTCGTTTGCCGTGATTGAGTAACCATCATACTATTATACCTTACATGCAAACATAAGTTTCGTATTAATTGTATGAAAGCAACACAATTGTATTGCACAATTCAGCACTGCTTGGACGAGAAAAAAGAGTTAAATCATCTTCATTTATATTAGAAAAATATCGATCTGGGTTGTGTAAATAATATTATATTAGTATAGCTGCTTCATGTAGCCGACGTTCTGAATATCTTCTTTTTAAAGCTGTAATCATTTTTGTGTATGGATTGTATTTACCTTTATTTTTACGTTATCTTTTGTATCACGACGCGACATATTTTTATTTCCCAAAAGTTCAGAAAATCCCGGTTCTTTTATTTTGTTTCCCGGTTCTTTTATTTTGTTTCCTGGTTCTTTTGAAAAGTACCGTATTCCTTTGTAAATCCCGGGATTTTCGGTTCCGGGATTTCCCGGTTCTATACCCTCCGATTGATTTGAATTTAGGTATACCTATGTATTTCGACGCGCTGCGAATATCGCAGGCAAAATGGACGCATATTGCATTTTATAGATCACCTTGAAAAAACGTGATTTTTAATTTTTCACGTTGATTTGCCAAAATATTGATTTTTGCAATATGCATCTATTGGACATCTTTATTGTGATGTACCTAAGTAGGTACCTAAAATGTATTATGTAAATAAGTTACCGATAATGGTACTACTACATTGTACTCTTAATTGTTATATAAACTTATATTGTCACAAACCAGATACATGTATGTGGTCACAAAGTGTATAATTAAAATTATATGTTCATAATTTTAAAATTTTTACGTTTGAAAGTATCAAGAAGATTACTCGCACAGAACTGAGGTCAAGCGCGACGCGAGCCGCGCGAGGCAATATCACGCCGCGGAGCCGCTTCAAATACCTATAGTTTATCAACCGAGTTTTGCGAAATGGCTCTTAATGCTTTTTAATTAAATGATGAATCTGGTTTATGAGTTGCTCTCACAGACATAGATAGTAAATACATAGGTATCTGTGGTTGTTCTGTTCTGTCCACACTAGTAAAGTCATACTTAGGTAATATATATAACAGTATAAATAGGGTTTTATTGTTAGTTTTATATAGGTATGTAAATGAAAACATTATGTAGGCATAAACTATTATTTAAATTATTCGCTATGGCTCGTATTTCAGTCAATGAACATTATAGCTTTGAGTTATTAACCTTGAAAGGGCTGACGAAGCAAGTCGTCATGTGAACTGACTCCCACGAGCGGACTGCTATGGCTGCGGAGTTATATCGGTTATTAATTATGTATTTAAATATTATGTTCTTAAGAGCCATTTCGCGGTTAGACGCGCGGAATGAAGAATTTGATGTCAAAAATTAGTATCATAAGAAAGATATTAATGCTGGCAAATGAACTCATAAAATAGATCAATCCTTCATCTTGGATCTTCATTTACCGGAATTTTGAAAATATTAATTTGTTTCTGCGTAACTGTCAATCTAGCATAACTATTTTTCAGCAAAAGGACGACAGAGTTTCATACACTGATTTTCTTTATTAAGTTTTATTAAATTGAGTAAAAAAAAATGTCTAGAGAACACTCATATATTATATTTTGCATTTATTACAAGGGATATACGATTACTATAATATTCGTTTCAAAATTAATTCAATAACATTACCAATTTTCATGGTTTATGCCATGACTTTACCATCGATTTTTGTATTCAATAAAGCGTATTTCCCATCAAAAATTTATGTAGTAATAAAATATGGTCTTTGTCGAATATGACACGTAATTTTTTTTTATCTTACTGCAAAAAATAATTTATTAAAACGAATTTACTTTACCATATAAAGATACGCACTGGCGCGAAATCAAATCAGTCGTGCGGCAGCACTCTTGGACGTCGGACCTATGTCAATTTTTGCTTTAGCCATCTAAGGAATAGATTTCGTAAAAGTAACGTAATTATATTGCCATTGAACAGTCTTGATCACGTGAGAATTTTTAGTTACAGTCAATTGTATTATTTTTAGTTTTCTATAATTTTCAGGGTTTTGTAGTCAAATCGGAATCATGTCTAGTCCGTTCGTTATTTCAACCGGCCGGCTAGCCCGTCCGGCCGTCCGTCCTTCCGTCCGTCCGTCTGTCCGTTCCGTATGATTTTTTCTTCGTCTACCCCTTAATGTGGGGTATCGTTGAAAAGGTCTTTCAAAAATATTATAGGTTTCAAAAGACCATTTTTCAATTCAGGGGTCCGTTTGCGTAATATTCTGCTTTAAACATCTTTGGTTTGAAGAAAACAATAGAAATTAAGTAACTATTTCTTTCCAATTTATGTAGTGTAAGTAGTAACGGAGAAAATCACGAACATACATATGTACAAAATATAACTATATCTATACTAATCTATACTATTACTATTGTAATATTATAAAGCTGAAAAGTTTGTTTGTTTGTTTGGTTGAACGCGCTAATCTCAGGAACTACTGGTTTGAATTGAAAAATTCTTTTTGTATTGGATAGTTCATTTATCGAAGAAGGCTTTAGGCTATCGGATTTTTGGAAATTCAACCCCTATTGGGTTGGAAGTCACTGCTGTAATTTGAAATAAAACATTGTCCGTTTTTAGACATTAGTTACTGTTTACAGTATTTAGGTTTTTTGTTATATGTGTAAATTACATATTTACATAGAAAAAAAATAATAAATAATTATAACTTGTATACACATACCCTTTATTTATACAACTTTTAGATCAATCTGTACTTTATAGAGTTCCGTACCCAAACGGTGTCAACGGGACCCTATTGCTAAGCCAAAATGTTGGAATGATAGAAGCTCCGACATTAGTCAGCTATAGTCACTTATTATTAGTCAAAGATAATACATTCGTTGTTTGGAAACTCTCGTGCACCCAAGTTCCGTCAACTCCCCAAAACTCACGTATCTCAAATACACAACACAAATACAAATCACCCTCTCATTTTTTCCCTTCACAACCCCTCGCCTCCCCCTATACCCCCCCCCCCCTCAGTTCTTCACCCAAAAGTGGAATTTTGCGTCGTGATAATCTGGGAGGCATCCGGGCAAATACCGCACTCATCAGGTAGGCGCAGATCGGCAGATCAGGATATCGGGATATAGATTTTTGGAAAACCGGAAATCCCGGATATCTCGGAGACGGTGCGTCCTAGACAAGTTTAGACGGAAATTTCAACCCCCTTTAGTAAACACCCAAACCTTATTGCTAAATCTTACTGAACCCACTTTTACCCCCCCCCTCCCCAAATTTTCCTAAAATACCATATATCTCCTAAACGGTACGTCCTAGACGATTTCCGACTGAATTTCCATCCGCCCTGTGGAACTCATACTTGCAACATTACCCAATCTTATTGGGCCCAACCTTAACCCCCCCCCCCTCCCAAATTTTCCGAAAACTCCTTATATCTCCTAAACGGTGCGTCCTAGACGATTTCCGAAAGGATCGAGTAAAAGTTGTAGCCCATAAAAAGATTGACATTTTATGTGCCATACATTTTTCTTGTAGAGCAAGTGGTTTGGGAGGAAAGTGCGAATTTCGTTTCTCATAATTTATTATACTAGACTATTGTCAATATTTTGTTTTGTAAACCAACAGAAAACAATAAAGAATTCGTTTTTAACATTCAAAGAATAGTGTTCTGAATATCTTCTTTTTAAAGCTGTAATCATTTTTGTGTATGGATTGTATTTACCTTTATTTTTACGTTATCTTTTGTATCACGGTAATGATTAGGGTATCGAAAACCGATCCTGTTTTAAATTACCGGGATTTTCGGTACTCGCCTATGCTGGAACCGGGATTCCCGGGATTTTCAGTTCTTTCGGGATTATTTTACCACGGCTTTCCCCGCGTGAAAATAGTTAGTATCGCGTTTCCTATTTTATCTCTCAGGAGCATTAAATAGGGAAAAACTGTTTTCTACCCAAATCCGTATAGTCGTTTGCCGTGATTGAGTAACCATCATACTATTATACCTTACATGCAAACATAAGTTTCGTATTAATTGTATGAAAGCAACACAATTGTATTGCACAATTCAGCACTGCTTGGACGAGAAAAAAGAGTTAAATCATCTTCATTTATATTAGAAAAATATCGATCTGGGTTGTGTAAATAATATTATATTAGTATAGCTGCTTCATGTAGCCGACGTTCTGAATATCTTCTTTTTAAAGCTGTAATCATTTTTGTGTATGGATTGTATTTACCTTTATTTTTACGTTATCTTTTGTATCACGACGCGACATATTTTTATTTCCCAAAAGTTCAGAAAATCCCGGTTCTTTTATTTTGTTTCCCGGTTCTTTTATTTTGTTTCCTGGTTCTTTTGAAAAGTACCGTATTCCTTTGTAAATCCCGGGATTTTCGGTTCCGGGATTTCCCGGTTCTATACCCTCCGATTGATTTGAATTTAGGTATACCTATGTATTTCGACGCGCTGCGAATATCGCAGGCAAAATGGACGCATATTGCATTTTATAGATCACCTTGAAAAAACGTGATTTTTAATTTTTCACGTTGATTTGCCAAAATATTGATTTTTGCAATATGCATCTATTGGACATCTTTATTGTGATGTACCTAAGTAGGTACCTAAAATGTATTATGTAAATAAGTTACCGATAATGGTACTACTACATTGTACTCTTAATTGTTATATAAACTTATATTGTCACAAACCAGATACATGTATGTGGTCACAAAGTGTATAATTAAAATTATATGTTCATAATTTTAAAATTTTTACGTTTGAAAGTATCAAGAAGATTACTCGCACAGAACTGAAGTCAAGCGCGACGCGAGCCGCGCGAGGCAATATCACGCCGCGGAGCCGCTTCAAATACCTATAGTTTATCAACCGAGTTTTGCGAAATGGCTCTTAAAAAAATACACAATGTAATTGTGCAAGTTTTCACTTTTGTCGACATTCCCAGAGTGCCACTATTTATTTTTTTATTTTCACTATTTTGACACAGAACTGTTTTGGAGTGTCAGAAGGTAGGTACATAGAAAACTGCATGATCTCAAAAGTATCAACATAGTTAACGTTGCATAAAAAATGTAGAAAATATGTACCTACTTGAAAATTTTTAGTAATGATTATGGTTGAATTTATACTAGACGAATACTAATATACAGTTGATAATATTAATTATGTAATGTTAATTAAGCTGGCCAATACACGATCAAGTTTACTTATCAAGTTTGCTGTGGAATTGATGGGGCATCCATTTTGCATGAGTGGTCTTCCATACATTGATGACCATACACCGTCAAGTTTACTGGATGCCGCATCAAGTCTGTTGCAAACTTAACAAGTAAACTTGATCGTGTATGGCCAGCTTTAGGTTTATCCTTTGGTGAACTGTATTAACATTATGTTTACTTACGACTTAGAATACTACATCAAAGCACTGTTTGCGTATCGTGTACGGTTCAGATGGGACGGGTAAGAAGCTAGCTAGTGTTTACTGAGCAACGGCAATAAAAGGAAAGGAAAATAAAATATATTTATACTATCTTCTACCATTCCGCGTATTGTAATAGTCGAGAAAAATATCGCAATTGCTAACATGGCAATGTATGATATGGCATTGGTTTACAGGTTTCATAATATTGGCTTGAGAGCCAGTTTGGTTCTTTCTTGGCTGGCAACGTCTTGGTGAAGAGTGGTAATGTTAATGGGCAACATAGACCATCAATGCTGCCATTAGACTCGTCTGCTCCACTATTATCTTCCTGAAAGTCAATTATTTTTCTTTTGGCGTGCTCTAGAAAGGCAAAGTGCGCTCTTGACCCGAATGACTCTATACCTTAACGCTCTTAGTACACCTACGCGTTCGTATGCGGCAGCGAAACGACGAAAAAACTGTAAATTGTATGGCAACGTTTCGCATGTGTTATGTCTCGCTCTACTATATAGCTAGATGAAATAGTTGCGTCCTTGTCGGTATTGTTTCGCAAGTAACTGCGAAATGGCCGTTACACAGACGCAGCCGTTTCGCTAGTGGTGTTTCGCATCGCAAGGCGTCACCACGCGTTCTGTCAGTGAGGACAGAATTTCGCACAATGGAAGCCGAAAATATTGAAATATTATTGAATTTGATTCGAAATTATCCCGAATTATATTTAGTTGGGCATGAAATACGTATAGAAACGATCTTCATGTGATTTAAGTTCTAAGCATAGCTTATTTTCTCCGAGTTTTCTTCGCTTCTGATTTATTTCATGCACCCAGATTCTACGCTTTCTCTTTAATACCGACGCCAGCAACAACAATTCTTCCTCTTCAGAATCTGAAAGCGACGACTGGACGACCCACGAAAGCTACAATGACATTTCCTTGCGAAAGAACTGCAGTGTAATAACGTTCCGCAGATGTTTCGCTACCGCAATTATTTCGCAAAGACTCGCAGCCGCATACGAACGCGTAGGTGTACTAAGAGCGTAAAAACACAATTTCGCATTTTTTGCAGATGTGCCATTATATTACTAGGTGAGCGATATATATTCCGATTTTACTTCGGAGCCCTAAAAAGTTATAGGTTATAGTTTTATTATTATTAGTAGTATAATCTGAGAGTATAATAGTATATCTGGACATGAGAATCATTAGGTCGGATGTGCACATACGACGAAAATGACTTTTTAGTATACCGATATTATGTTTTTGTTTCTCTTTCCAACGATCTGACCGTGGTATCTCTATCTCTTACCGTTGTAAAGATACACTCATGCATAATGTCGGTTAAACAGACTTTTTCAAATACCCGAGAGCCATAAGCATTTATATTTACTTAAATCTTTATGCACCAAATTATTAATAGTTTTATGATCCGTATTTCAACTTAAGCTATTATGAATCAAAAATGTTTGGTCTAATACGCTGGTAGCATCAGCAGATATGCATTTATGCCTCTAAAGTTTACTTCAAATTTTAGTACGTATCTTCAAATATAGTATTATGCTTAAAAAATGTTGCTTATCGCTACAAAGGCATAAAGTCTGTTCTTAATATAGGATTTTATTGTTGTAATAATAATGTTTTGTATGAATATATTTCAGGCATAAAGTCTGATGTACAAAAATTTTATAGATTAAAAATTGTATTAAACTCATTTTAACAGTTAGGGTGATACTTGTAATAACAATTAAAAGGTACTATTGCCTACAAAATATTAAAAAAAGAATACTGACTGAAATACTTATAGTTCAATAATGCTGAAGAAAAAATGTTTGTCAATTTTGTTTTTGCTCTCCTGAAAAGTTAGCATTTTACACATCCGACCTAATGCTTCTCATGTCCAGAATTATATAGTCTATATAGTCTTAGCCTTATATAATAGTCTTATACATAAAGCTATAATGTATATTTAAAATGACTTTATGTTTAATTGGTCCTAATGGAGGCTCCATTGGATTTAATTTGTTCTCAGATCTACCATACACTTTAAGGTCTTCTTTTCTAGTCTCTTTCTTTAATAAATTATTGAAGAATCCCATCCAATGAGATTGTAATCATGAGCCCCGCGTTCCACTTTTCTTTATTTAGTAATCTGTACGCGTTCCTTGACGATTCCGGTGTAGGTATTTGCGCATATATATGACCTACTTTATATACCACTAGCAATACCGCTCTCGATTCGCATCGGCAAAAGCGGTTATTGAAAAATTAAACATATCGACCTGCGAGGGTGTAGATTCTTCACAAGTAATTCGGAAATAAGACTCTCAGGGCAGGGTAGGTAGGTACAAGGCATTAAATGCAATAAGGAACAACTCCGAATTTGTACATAATTATACTATAATATTATATTAGTTTATACATATAATAATTTGATACACAGCAGTACAAATACGAGTATAATAATAGCTAATCGGTTTAAACCAGTGTTTCCCAACGTGGGGCCCACGCCCCATAGGGGGGCAATTTGATAGTTAAGGGGGGCAATGTAAAAATGGACTCAACACGACTTTAACCCTTTCGCTTTGGGTTATTTAAACGCAATGCATCTAGCATCGGTGACAAAATTATGTATGGGGGGCATAAAAATTTTAGAAATGTTAAGGTGGGGCATGGCCTAAAAAAGGTTGGGAAACACTGGTTTAAACGATAAACGTATTATCTATAGTCCCCAAGACGACATATTTGTAAACTAAGAAGACATATTTGTCGTTTGTCATCGCAGTGACACTAGAGATGTACAAAAAAAATCGATTCACGAAAGAACCAATTTTTCAATCGATTCAATAATTAAAAAAATAATTAAATTGTAAATTCTAAAAACTGAAACATTTAGATATCCACAAGTAACTGGAATGATACTGCCTCCATTGAGCTACTTAAGTTACTTTCCATACCTATACGCTCAATAAAATATGTATTTACGACTATAATAAAATATTTTTTCCTAAAAAACTCACTGTTAATTCGTCCGCGCCGCATCCAGCGTATGAAATTTGGGTTTCGGTTGAATATTGAATATTCTAACCGTATTTTAATCAGTTCAAATGGCTGCGGTTAGAGATTATCGTAATAAACACTTTTGGTCATGCTCTTATAGAAGAGAAGAAATTAAATTGTTTAATTGTTAAACACAAAGAAGGAAATAAAATAAATTCATTTTTATTTTAAGTTTCGATTATAGTAATGTATCGATTATTATGGTTTTGTAAGTGGTTTCATGCCGTCACATCATTTAACGTTAGTGTAGATTTTGTCATCTTCATATAACATTGATTCGACGCCTTATTTTTTATTCAATTTTGCATAAATTATGATGTGATGGGATTTTTACTAGATTATAACGTTTAATATGATTTATAAATAACGTCAATACGAATACGATACAATACGAATAGGGATTTTTAACAAATTTTGGCAAAATCCTTTGTTCGTAAGTATCCAACTATTCATGTCAATTAAATAATTATTCCATTTTGCTCAAAGACGTACGTACAAGGTTGGTTCATATTAATAAATGACAGCTATTAATGTCTTAGATAATTTTGAGTATAATAATAAAATGTCTCCAATACAGGTCCTCCAACATTGATGGAAGCCCAGCTGACAAATGCATTTTTGTAAACAAGCCCAACTGTCAAAATTTAAAAATTTAGAAGAAAAATGCATCTGCCGGCCAAGGAAAATTGAACCAGGTATTACATCTCGTTACAGACTCACTTACTTATTTTTTTTTCTTTTTCTTCTAAAATGTTGAACTAGGTAATAATGTAACTATTACAATATCAATTTAAGCATAGGACCTATGTTGCGAATTGCTTACAAATCGGTATGTACGGATGTATTAAAAAATTTAAAAATACAGTGGAATCCGTTTATAATGACATCGAAGGGAATTGACAAACACGTCATACTAAGCGGACGTCATACAAAGCATTTTTGTGAAAAAAAAAACCAACCTTCTATTTTTAGGTATATAAATACTTATTTTAATAAAGAAACATAGCATATTAAATAAAAATTAAAATTGCACGTAATAAATGCACGTATGTATGTATATTTTTCATTTTTTGAGATTCAAAACAAATACAAGCCACGTGCCGAACGTCGTCGGGAATCAACGAACATTGCCGAAGGTGTAAAGAATCATGTCGGTCACTATAAACGGGCAAAATTTATTAAAAATGGGTCATAATAAGCGACATGTCACTGTAAGCGAAGTCATTATATCCGACTTTGTTAAAAGAATTTTATATGGAAACCAAACTTCGTTGTGAATTACGTCATAATAGGCGGTTGGTCAATATAGGCGGAGTCATAATAAACGGATTCTACTGTATCATACAAACCTTCATCCTATTTCTCAAGGGTACCTTTATATTTCCAGAGTTTTCCGGCTTGCTCGATGCAACAGGCGACCACACAACGACAGAAAAAAATAGGCTTTATAGATATATTATGTTAAAGGTACTTTTTAGTAAAACGGTGTCATTGGTATTACTGTATTTTTACCCGACTGCGCCAGATAGATTATTTACACTCTGGTTATAACATAATTGAGACAGCCGTGTTGCCACGTGCACAAAGTTACGCTAAAACTTGTATTACATCAAAACTTTGTCGATTAAAGTTATGTGTGTTGCGTCTGCCCTTTCGCCGTACAAACGATGTGTTTTTGTTCAGTTAAAACGATTATATTATAATTAATGGTTTAAAGATCAGTATATCGCACAAGAGGTTAAGGTTCAGATGCAAGTACAATTTTTCAGTCAAATAAATCCGCTAATCTACACTTCGCTACCGCCGCGGCGCCGCAGCGCGTTGAATTAAGGCTTTTACATAGCGAGAGACCAAGGCATTTATCTAAAAAAGTGAAGAAATAGACAAATAAAAAACCTGATTTTTCGACTATCAATGTGACTGTGTACTTTTCCCCGCCAATTTTAGAGACAGATCATCCGATTTGCATGGGTTTTTCACAGATTTATGGTAGTAGGTATGTTGAGGATAAAATTTCATTTTACCTTTTATATATTTTTCGGTCTAATAGTAGTTAACTGAAAGCATAGGTTATTCGAGTGCCCGCAGATTCCCGAAGCGAAACGAGTACTTTTATTAGTGAAGTCTCATCAGTGTAGATGGTTCCTAAGATGAAACGTCACATCTACCGTCATAATTGCAACGTCACAGCTAGAAGTGCCACTTGTAATTAGCACCCTATTCGGGAAAACGGTAGATGAGTTGCGGTATTTCAATGTATTGTGTTAATTTACATGAAGTATGAAACTGGTAGGTATAGCCTATGGCAGGGATGTTATGGATGTGATGGGTCTGCAATTGTCCATTTAAATGAATTTGAACATTTTAACGAAATTTATTTTTCTGATAATCATCAAAATTAACTACGACTACTACGACTACTACGAGTTTCAAATATTTCACCTACAATCAAATAATAAATTGAACATCATTCTTGTTTTTCTTCATGGTAAGCACTTTGTAAAGAGTCTTTCTGGTTAACTATTATAATGACCGTAAATATTTTGTCAGTTTTATCGTTCTTTTTAGTAACGCTACACAAATATTTTTTTCTATCATATCTACTAACCGGAAAAATCTATCTACTAACCGAACTCTAATTTTAACTATGCATTCATATACATAAATACGTCTATGAGAATATTTGAAATGACCCCTTACAAGAAGGTATCTATAAAAACCTTTCAACAGACTGACAAAGTAAAGATAGCGTTTTGAAACTAGGTCAGACAGAAGCATAAGCTTATTAAATTGGACTCCCTTTTACAGAACCCCAAAAATCAAAGACAATTTACTCAAAAAAAGCGTAGCTTCGTGCGTTGCGCTTCTATTTACCGTCCCAGTTATTCAGGTCCCGTACATTGTGGGCGGGCGAATCTCGCTTATAGATCGGAGGGCGCGCGACTAGTAAGTGCCAAAGTGCCGGCCCGCGCGGACGCCTTGCACCTACCCTCCCGAAGCGAAAACGAGACGCAAATACGTGTTACAGTAAGCACAAGCGAGACAACGCAACGTTCATTTTCAACAGGTCGTTATTGTAACTTCTAGCAAATGGTGATTCCTACAATCATTTTTAGCCGCTTTATAAGCTATCGCTCATACTACTTGTAAAGTTAACGCGAGTTTAATGTTAGCTACTCTTTTGAGGAGTTTTGTTATATGTAAGTTTCAAGATCAAGAAATAGCTACGTCGTGTTTCAAATGTAAGCAAAAGCGGTATGTAAATGTAATACATACTCTCTTAATTTACCTACATACACTATGTAACCTAACTTAACCTTAAATTTTAAATAAGTTTTAAAATTAATTGAATATTTTCACTTCATTCGATTTAATACCACACTCGAGTGATCTGTGAAAGTAAGCAGTAAAAAAGTAAACACTGTTGCTGGAATAATACTTTGAAAGCCGAGCTTTTATTATAATAAAAAGCGAGGTGTTTCAGCTATAAAATATGAATTTAAAACGTTCATAAAGCAAGTGATAAGAGTTTTAACACACTAAGTTTATACAAAACGTGCGTGCTAACTTACGCTGTAGTTTATTTACGTCTTTTAGGGCGATAAGCGAAATCCTACGATCTTTAGATTTTATTTTATGACCATTAAAGCTCAAGCAAGCGCGTCGTGTTGTTTTTAGAGGCGATTATATAACTGTTTTACGTGTTGTTTTGTTTATGATGGTACTTTACTGTCTTTACATAGAGATTAGTTCATTAATGTTTATAGCAGAAACAACTATGCGATTTACGTAGTGTTTAGTATCTTTAAGTCTTTTTATTCAACGGGATTGAAAGGATGATAATCTTAAGTCAATTTAAAAATCTCTGACAGATATATTTACACTAAACTTAGCTAATAACACTCTCGATTAAGTCTTGTTTCAAACAAAAAAAATCAGATTAAAATCGGCTCATCCGTTTGGGAGCTACGATGTCACAGACAGACATACAGATCCACAGACACACAGATACACAAATACAAAAACGCGTCAAACTTATAACACTACTCCATACCACTTATACCACACCACTTACCACCACCACACCACTTATAAGTTTTCATAACGTGATATTTTTTGAATTTGGTACGTTTTTGTCTTTAAAAATAACGTATACAGGCTTCGTCTATCCAAACCAATAATTCCAGTCGACCTCGTAACAGTATGTAGTCCGCCCACTAGATGTTTATGTGACATATGTAGGTAATGTTTGTGACAGGTAAATGGATGTTTTGTGTTCGTAATGGTACTGTTATTCATCTACCTAGTGAGGTACACATATCTGCCCCGGCCGGGAATCGAACCCGAAACCCTCGCTTCGCAGGTAGGGCCGCAACCAACTAGGCTACAGGATCGTCAAATGTTTATACCACCTACAAATACATTTTAATGCATAAATAAATAAAAGACAGCCGCTATTAAGATTAATTGTGTTACTTTGCGGGTGAGATAGATACATAAAAGAGGTGTCAAAATGGATTGATCTTTACGTATCATGAAAAGGAGTATGTACAGTTATGAACGAGAAATGCTCGTTAATGGAACTATAAAAATAAATAGAACGATTTGATGCTATGATTAGCTAAAATGATGGTCAGGTATGAAAACTTTATATTCATTCGATTTCAAATCGGGTTTCAATCAGTCAGTACTGAACATAGCACGATAATATTGTAATTTGAACAAAATAATTGTTTTCATGTTGCTGTTAGCTGATCCTCATACTCGTACATGTACCCAATTAGGAGACTATATTCTAAGTTTCGTGTTTATCACATTTATTTGCTAAAGGAAAGCACTTAATATTCCACATTAGCTAATCCAAGACTTAAATTTTGCTTTCTGTAAATACCATGTAGTGACTATCACAAAACAAAAAAAAACATGAGAGGTCTCAAGGGACAACTTCGTTCCTTTCGATTTAAGTTTTGTTGTACAGCGCCATCTCTGTAAAATTCACTAAATAACTTCAAAAAAAGTGTCATCATTCGTAAAATCAAAAAGTGTCGTAATTTTCCGTCTAGCCCCCTTTCACAACGCGCGATAAGGAACTTCGTTCCAAAAATAACACAGTATCAATATAATTATGATAACCAACACTGAAGATGTGACACTGTCATACTAGCATAATTATGTGTTTTCGCTTGGAAATCATCATCACGGTAAATCAAAATTGTCTACAGTTCAAGTTAGTCATAGAAACAGGCCCAACTGAATCTATCGAGTAAAGATAAGGTGATACCGTTAAAGATACCGTTTTCATGTTCTCTTATTCGTCAAAAGTCGCTATTGGAATCTCGAAATTACTCTCTAACTGAAATATCATTTCAATACAATAACATGTCCATCACAAACCTATAGTCATTGTTAAAAGTTTTATCATGGAATAAAATTCCACTACAAATTCGAGGCCCAAATCATGCATTTCATTCCAAAAAGCTATTCCAAATAGTGCAATAGCCAAGTAGTATGAAAGTTGTTAAATTGAATCGTATATCGAACATTTTACTGATAATATCAAATGGGAATTGTCGATATTATTTGATCACAAGATATGAGTATGTACGTATACAATCTTAGAAAGAAGATTCTAGTAAGTACCTATTGCTTATTTATTTCAATGTCTGCTTCAATGGAATCACCAACTTTATACACCTTTGTTACCTGGTATCTGCACCAAGCAACCATCATCCAAACTTCATCGTCCCGGGAAATAAACAGAGAAAGCTTCAGGTAACATTAGGAAGGTCTGTCTATCTCGGGCTCTTGGAGTACCTATAATCTGCTTTCATATTCGTGAGGATTACATTATCCAATAACCGTCAAAAAGCGAACCTTACCACGCTGTTCCAGTGCGGATTTATGATCGTGTGAACTCAATGTCAATACTACAGCTGACATTAGTGGAAATGTGGAAGATCTTAATTCTCTCATACAACCTAAACCCAGAGTAGAAGTATTTTTGTCACCAGCTGTTGTCTGGTTGGGTGACTGGTTCCAAAACCAATCAGTCCCGAAGTTCCTTCATTCGGTTACGCATTTACGATCTATATTATCCGATGAATTACGAGGCTACGAGCGCTTGAAACGAAATACAGAACAGAACAACCTTACAAATAATTAAAATGATATTCTATTGTTCTACTTTCATATTCTACTCTAAGTAGAGTAGAGATCGCTTTTAGAAATGAATCTTTTGTGTACCGTATTGTAATTTATTATCCACAACAAAAACCATACGGTGAAAAGGGGGCCAAGCTCTAGACTTACGTGAAATAATCTACCGTACCTAAAGCTGCTGTTTCAGCCTGTAATTTAATTAACTTTTACTTATGTGCGAAAAGTTTTTTATTGTTTAATATTTGTGCAGATTTTTTTATAACTGTTCTAGGTAAAATACTCCTAATGCAAATGTTTTCAAACTGAAGAAGATTCAGGAAAGTTATTTTAGGATCTTTCAAGATGTTACGAAATAATCGTGTATATATCTATTACTTAAATGAGACTTTATTCTTACCTGACATTCTTTATTATTCTTTATTAATTGTAATATTCTTTATTACCCTTATATCTTTCAAGCCGCTTAAAGGATTTATATAATTAAGATATCGTTAGATTCATTGTTAGATAACTCAAGTGTCCTCAGATAAGTAAAATAAAAAAAAACAATTTGGTGGCTGTGAGGTGCCATTGTTTAAAGTATCAAAAATAAAAATAAATCGAATAATGCAATACGGATATCAAATTAAAGAGCTCACCATAAAGATTTCAAGTAAGTACATCATGACAGCTTTTATGATAGCAGGTGGGCTTCTGTTTAATTTTTTTTATACTAGTTATTTAGTTATCAGTTTAGTAGAAAGATTTTGCTGGCTAGACTTGGCCTAGTGCACGGCTGTGCGCTTAGATTCACTGTTTGCGTCCACTAGTTTTGGATATTGTAGGTACCTATATAATATTAGAATTTTCGTATCGGAAAATAAGAAAAATATACCTCAATAGATTCGTTTTACAATATAACTTTCAAGATATTATTGAATAAACTATTATTCCACTCTCCTTGTCTAAAAAAGCAAACGTAAATTTTAAACTGAATGAACAATGTTTTGCTAGTAACTTAATAATAATTTTAGCACGATTCCCTTAGCAGTTATTCTAGAAGTTGTAATGGCATGATAATTTAGTTGTTATGGTTTAGGGTGCCAACTATTACTGTTACAACTGGATAGTCAAATTTCTTTGCTCAGACACTATTGAATAATAAACAAGGTAACAGTGCTGGGACTCACTTTCGAGTATGATATGCTCGAAATATTGTTACATTTCTAACTCTTTTACCTGACTAGGGTAAGGGTTATATTTTTCGCGCGTATCTTATATGTATGTATGTTTGTATGTATGCATGTAATGACATTGTTAGAAGTATCAAAAAATAAAAATAAATCAAATAATGCAATATGGGTACAAAATTAAAGAGCTCACCATAAGGATTTCAAAAAGATATATCATGATAGGTTTTTTGACAGCAGGCGGTTTTTTTATTTTAAAATGTTTATTACTTCGGTTGCTATTTTATGTAACTTATTGTATTTTTTGCGGTTTCTTTAATATACCAATCCCTGAAGGCGTGTTAATGAATATTTTTTCTTTCATAAAGAGATTAGTGACGTTCTTCTGGTATCCCACAATCTTCCTTCTAAAGTCAACCAATGTTTAACTAATTTCCATTCCAGTACGGAAATGGTTAAAAGCAGGTTCACTCCCTATTTTTGCTTGACGAAAACCGGAGAGTATCTGCTCTTTTACTAGAAAACTGCAAAATTTACAAACTACAAAATTTATTTTTATCGGAATTTAAAAACCAATGTTCCTGGTGTAAAAATTCGTACCAGATTAAAAAAATAAAAGTTTTTACCACACTTTTGAAAGCGTTCAAACTAAACTATAACCATTATGAACTGTTTGATGCAATCTAAACCGTAGCAAACTAGACAGCGACCTGATGGAAAAAAAAACAATATACTTATTTTCGAAATGGACACACTGGTTAGCTGGCTTCAACCCATTAATGGCCCACAACTGGGCAAAGGTCTCTCCCCTTGAGAACGCTAAGAGGCTAAATAATGTAGTAGACGTACAGAAGTAAGAGTTGACCAGCAACGCATTAATGGACATTAATGGACACTCTATGCGACAGGATTTAATTGGTGATAGCCATATCCTGAGCCACCTGACGGCGAGTACATTAAAGGAATGTGTTGCTGGTCAACTCTTACTTCTGTACGTCTACTACATTATTTAGATGCAGTCATTACATACATAAATTTTGTAAATTTGTAGCAGGATTTGACCTAGACTTATAGTGCATTGTATATAGAACGTAGTGAGTCCAATTTTCAATCTAATTGTTATACTCACCTCAATGATATTATACAGGGTGTCCCAGCGCGAAGTGACCGCCCGGCGTCTATTGATTATGTGGACAAAACTATCGACAAAAACCATTAAAGTAAAGGTCTTATCGGTTTCGGTTCTTTTTTTATTAGCTTTTTAATTTTTTTTAGAAAAACCTGACTTGTTGCACTATTTTCAAAATATTTTTTTTGTTTTTACATTTCTTTTCATTCTGTTTTTTGTATTTAGTAGCTGTTTTCATAGTTTATCTATTCGAGGTATAAAATCTACCTTAAATTGAATACGACATTTTTTAAAAACAAATAAAGTAAATTTTTTTTGAAATAAATTACCCTTTTTCATTGAATTTCGCTAAAAAGTTAGAAAAATGCCCTATGAATATTATTGTTTTATTATTTATTATTAAATAACATGATATTACCTACAAAATCTCATTAAAATGTTTGTAGTTATCTCAGTCATTTACCGAACTACAAACTCTTGAAGTATGCACCCTATTTTCGATAATAAGAAGAGTAGACTTTTAAAACCAGGCTAGTGGATCATTTAAGTGTCTTACTTTCAAAAATACCTTTTGCCCTTTGATATAATAATTTTAAAGGTAAGGAAACAATAAAAACAAATGGAAATTTAAATCATTTATTTAAAAAAAAATCAGTAATTCATTCATAACGTTTTCGAAACGACCGCCATTGGCATTAATACAAGCTAAGGCTCAAAATGACATCCTTTGAGTGGTTCTTTGCACTTCCAAGAGGTTCGCTCCTATTTTTGTAGCATCAGCATCAATACTTTGTTTCAATTGAGACCTTGGAGGACCATGCTACTGAACCACCTGTCTCTCTTGGTCTCCTGATTTAACGCCTCTTAATTATTATTTTTGGGGTCACATTAAACAAAAAGTGTATGCTGTGCCAATAGCTACGAGAGAACAATTGAAACAGAGGATTGATGCTGCTACCATAAAAATAGGAGCGAACATTTTGAAAGTGCAAAGAACCACTCAAAGGATGTCATTTTGAGCCTTAGCCTGTATTAATACCAATAGCGGTCGTTTAGAAAACCTTATGAATGAATTACTGACTTTTTTTTAAATAAATGATTTAAATTTCCATTTGTTTTTATTGTTTCCTTACCTTTAAAATTGTTATATCAAAGGGCAAAAGGTATTTTTGATAGTAAGACACTTAAATGATCCACTAGCCTGGTTTTAAAAGTCTACTCTTCTTATTATCGAAAATAGGGTGCATACTTCAAGAGTTTGTAGTTCGGTAAATGTCTGAGATAACTATAAACATTTTAATGAGATTTTGTAGGTAATATCATGTTATTTAATAATAAATAATAAAACAATAATATTCATAGGGCATTTTTCTAACTTTTTAGCGAAACTCAATGAAAAAGGGTAATTTTTTTCAAAAAAAATTTACTTAATTTGTTTAAAAAAAATGTCGTATTCAATTTAAGGTATATTTTATACCTCGAATAGATAAACTATGAAAACAGCTACTAAATACAAAAAACAGAATGAAAATAAATGTAAAAACAAAAAAATATTTTGAAAATAGTGCAACAAGGCAGGTTTTTTCTACAAAAAAATTAAAAAGCTAATAAAAATAAACCAAACCGATAAGACCTTTACTTTAATGGTTTTTGTCGATAGTTTTGTCCACATAATTAATAGACGCCGGGCGGTCACTTCGCGCTGGGACACCCTGTATATCTTATATACGTATATATGACTCACCTTATGATATTATCTAACAGGACACATGAAGGATTAACGTAAACTACCCACACACCCTTGTTAGGATTCGTGAAAAGCGAGTGACATCAATGACGTCATAAACAAATAAAAAATTGCATCTCACTTTCCCTTGAACTAACAAAACTATACAGATCTATTAGTAACATAAATGGCTATCCAAGTAACCCAACCCCAGAAAATCCTTAGGCCATGTGGCTTTCGGGCGTCTAGACTTCTAACACTTGGATTGACCACTGACCCCTCCACCAATCCAGGGTAGCATGGAAGAGTGTAGTAGGTATGCTCTAGGCCTCAGTATCTGGGTCATTAATGGGTCCAATTGAAAGCCATCACTACATTATTTCCCTCCACCAATCCGAACTGTAGCAGCGTGGTTGAGTATGCTCTAGGCCTCTTCGATTCCGAGGAGAGACCCTTTTCCTCCAGTGAATTCTAGTTGAAACCAGTGAATATGTATTATTAGCCTTCCGTTTCAAATACCCACTACTTTGGTATGTCTGAGATTCGAAACATAACGATTCTCTAAGACTTACTCGGTATGTCTAGCTTTCACGTTGCCAAGACCATTTCCTTTGGCATTGATATTTTCTCTTACGATTTTCGTCTTGTTCCGAATTAGTTCTAAATAAACTAAGGTGAATTTTATGTCCAGGATATAAACATTTAACGACTACTGTTCAAGGACAACAATTGGGATTTTGAAGAAATTTTATCACTAATGGCCACCCACCACTTGATGATAACATAATACCTTGTTGATCACATATGAATTAAAATCTATTAGTAAAATATGTAATAGAATTCTGAAAAACCTTAATAAATTGAAACTGAAATGAAGCTATTCAACTAAAATACAATAATTAATATTCGATGAATTAAACCAAAATTTTTAGTGAAAATTATTGGTTTCGTAATCAATAAATTGAGATTCCTGAACTTCATAACACCAAACTATACTCTATGTAGTAAAGCGAAATACAAAACTTGTGAGACAATAAATCAGAGACCTTCGACATGATGTATTCGGTAATAACGCGCTGTCACTCACTAGGCCCGACTATTTGTTGCTTCAGGGTGATGGATGCACAATGGCCGCGAAACTTCGGGCAAACAATCGCCCTTCTTGTGCCAACTTGTTGCTAAACATGGCGGATTGTCAGCCGTCAATTAATTATTCATTATTGCGGACAAATGTCAGGACTAGTTAGTTCCATCCGTCCATCGGCTTTGGAGGTCAACTGCTGGATATAGGCCTGCCATGTTTAGTTCACATGGACCTTATTAAAATAAAACTTCGGTAATAAGTAATGTTGTTATACATGATTTTACACCTGAATACATTTTACTATAATACGCGCCAGCTGTGACCACGATCCATGCAATTGGGTCGTAATATCGGTGCACAATTATAGTAAAAATATTTTTATGTTGTTATCTTCATACACTGAACTTAAGATTGCCTATAGATGACTAATTTCCGTTGTCAGTATTATATCTATCCATAAACTTTAACTCAGTTACCTAGCGGATGTTAAAAATTCCCAACATTTATTATTATTATTACTTAACCTGGCACCTTATCTTGAGATTACATATGGATAGATTTTAGAAGACGGTCGTAAATCTCTTGCGTTTGTTCGTTCGTGGATTTATATTAAAATTATTAGTAGGTATGTTTATCTTTGTGACCTTCTTTTGATATTAAATTTGTAGATCCAACTCCATTACGCTTTTATTAAAAGTATAGTTTACCTCTACAAAAAGAAAATATAATGCTGAATAACATTATCTAACAATCGACTTTAAGAATGTTCAGGGATAATAAAAGGCAGTATATTCAAAAGATTCAAAGGAGACCGTAAAAATATACTGTATATCTTGATAACAATGATAAATAAGTCGATGAAGTTAGATTAAACAGAATTTTAAGTAATAGAAGAAACAGCTATGGACTACAACTACTAATATTATAAATGTGAAAGTTTGTGCAGATGTTTGGAAATGTTTTTTCATCACGCGCTAATCGTTATTCGAATTAATCTAATAAAATATATTGGAACGAAGTTCCTTATCGCGCGTTATGAAAAGGGGCTAGACGGAAAATTTTCTTACGAAAAGTTGCCAAGATACTTTTTGAAGTGATTCAGAGAGTTTTACAGAGATGGCGCTGTACAACTTTCTGAATCACTTCAAAAAACAATACTTAAATCGAAAGGAATTTCGTTCCATCCGGGTGTCCCTTGACACCTCTCATTTTTTATATTTCTTTCTTGGCCGGCAACGCATCAGTGATGCCTTTGGTGTTGCTGATGTTCATGGGCGGCAATAGCCACTTACAATCAGGTGGATCGTCAGCTCGTTTGCCGGCTATTTCCATTAAAAAAAATTTAATTTTACTGACAACGATAGGATATTACGACAAACCAGTGTTGTATGATCGCAAATAACTTTAACAGTCCAGATACGGAGTTTTCCTAACAATAAATCAATTAGACCCACAGCAAGGTATATCCTGTAATAACGCCCTGTCACTCCCCGGGTCAGCGATATATTGTTCCGGGTTGATACATGAATAAAGACCATAAATATCCGAAAAACAGTGTCCATTATTGCATGGATACTTGTTGCTCAATCACGCGGCGATTCATCTCTCATGATGATGGACGGACAATGTAAATGTACGCAGTAATTAGGGCAGCAATATTCGGCTTAATATGACATTGATTTGACAATTTGAGATTATAGGAAGCATTAGATATTTGAAGCACTCATTAGCTTTTTTTAGATCATGTTAAGCAACTGCGAGCGAAATAAGATGGATCACTTCTGATGACAAAATTCATGAAATATTTTCATATTAATTGTTGACCACTGAACAACAGACACAAGAACAATATAGGTATACAAGCAGTAAATAGTAAGCTTACTGCTTCCTGGTCTCCAACGTATTTGTGCCTTCCCCCCCCCCCCCGCCAAAATTGGTTTGAACGAGATTTATTGATTTTTTTATTTAAAAAAAATACATTATTATTAAGACATCGATCAAAGTTACAATGAACTACAAGAACTTTTATATTATGTTACTTGCTGCTACGGAACCCTTCATGGGCGAGTCTGGCTCGCACTTGGCCGCTTTTTTGAATTCGGTTAACTAGAGTGATGAAACAGTTACTTTTCCTCGAAGAGCAAATGTAATTATAGATTGTTTCTATGAATGACACATGACATGTCATGATTGTGTCTATTTTACCAAGAATGAGAGTTATAAGGACAATAGAAATTACCTATCTAACTCTCATTCTCTTTTTATCATTCAATATCCGGATGACCGAACTTTGCTCGGTTTAGTATTGCTACTTGCCAATAGATGTCAGGAAGAGTATATTGTAGAAGTTTATCATTGCCTGAAAACACCGATAAAACGACATTTTCTAAAAATGAATCCTAGCTAGATCGATTTATCGCCCCCGAAACCCCCTATATACTAAATTTCATGAAAATCGTTGGAGCCGATTCCGAGATTCCAATTATATATATATATACAAGAATTGCTCGTTTAAAGATATTTTACCAAGAATGAGAGTTATAAGGACAATAGAAATTACCTATCTAACTCTCATTCTCTTTTTATCATTCATTAATCTGTCCTATCAAGTGTCATGTTCAAGCTGATGAGACCAAAGGTCATTTATAAAGCATGATATGTGATGAGGCTTAAGTGACCCTGATTTAGTGAATAGAATTCTTCAAAACTTTCATCAGAGATACAGTAGTCAATCTCCTAGTATTCCGCGTACATTTACTACTCCATAAATTAGCAAACTACATCACTACACGTCCGCGATTCGACGAATTCCTATTGTTAGTATGAATTTATTTTATTTTTTCATTCTAATTTATACAATTTGAGTTTTCACTTTAATTTGATAAATGGAAATGTTAGCTGATAGAATTGGCTCTAACTACTGGCCTACTGAAGGACACAAGTCTATTCTTGTAATATGGAGGTTAAAAAAAGGAATAATAAAAAACCCACCCACAGCCCCACACTAGAATTTTCTGTCGTGGGTGCCATAGACAACGCCCACACTTTAATTTCAACAGAAATGGTATAAAATATTACTATATTTAGAGTGAAGAACACACGAGTCTGCTTTAAGATTAATTTTATTGGGTCCTAAATAACGTAATATTATTTAAAGATAAATCAAAAACTAAAGAATTAATTAATGTATGTAGTTTAATATTTTATTTAATTTATTTGATTATGAAATATATAGCTTACAGTTATATAAAGGTAGATGGAGTACAAGACAGTCACTACTTGACCACATAGTATTCGACGGAGTATCAGTTGTCACCTGGCTCCAAGCAACACCAATGAAAAACAAATGAAACTTGTTAAATTCCCAGTTATTGAATTGGCTACAATTGGCTACAGTTTTCAATGGATTCAGTGTTCGCGATGTCTGTTCTGGTACCACATTATACTTTAATGTTCCCAGTCAACAAATCGTGAAATTGGCAACAAGAATTAATTCGAATTTCAAAATTACGCTCCATCATTCATCAGCAGAAAGCGATTAGTTTGTTCCAGGGTTGATGGATTCACAATAGCCATAAAACTTCGATAAATAGTCTACCGTAGCATGCCATGCCTCAATAGCGTGCTTCGTAATAACTGACTATATTTGTTACCAATCGCTGAATAGCCACAATGACTAGCATCGCTTGTTCTGATTTTGTTGGCCAACCATGAGTTCCTATCGTTACCGTATTTTATAGTCACTAGCCAATGTAATCGTATTATAACTTATTTTAATTTTAATTAATTTTACTTTTGCTTTAAAGTATTTATTTTTATTTTATATAGTATAAATATTATGTTATTTAAAAGGTAACAACTAAATATTATGAATTGAATCAATAACTATAATTATTTAGTAGTAAAAAGTAAAATGTAAAGTAAAAAGTCGTAAATCATTATTTATAGCATAATTATTATTGTTCTGTTTATGTGATTTCATTTTAACTTTCTACTAGCGTTATGGAAAGGTTCTTGTTAATAGAGACCAAGAAAGAAAATATTGGACGAAACTCATAACAACATGTTCTTTAAACATCAATTTAAAAGCATGACAAAAGCTCATTCATGGGTTGAAACTAAAGGTCGCTTCATGCGTAACGTGTTTAATACCCGGACGTAAAGGGACGTGAAGTTTTGAAAATATCGTTTCATAGAAAATGTAAACGATAATCAAGAAATTATAATAAGCAACAACCCATAATTGTCCCACTGCTGGGCTCGGGGTCTCCCTCTCACAATGTGAGGGGTACAGGCCATAGTCTACCACGCTGGCCAAGTGCGGATTGGTAGACTTCACACACCTTTGAGAACATTATAGAGAACTCTCAGGTGTGCAGGTTTCCTCACGATGTTTTCCTTCACCGAAGCAAGTGATAATTAACTTGTAATACGCACATAATATTTGAAAATTAGAGGTGCGTGCCAGGATTTGAACCCGGGCCTTCGCGTTCGGGAGACCAACGTTCTAACCACTAGGCTATCACTGCTATTATGAAATTATAATAAAACATGTTATTTCAATGTTATAATTTTAAAACATTGTCACCCATATGACTACAATTATAAAATAAATTGATTATTAGTGACTGACTTTTTTCACGATACGAAAAATTAAATTGAGTCTCATCATCCAAAAGTTCTTTCTTCTCTGTACGTCAACTCAAGCAAAAGCGTCTTCTAAGCCATTTCAAGCAATAGCAATTAAAATCAAATTCCGTCCCCGTCCCGTCCACGTCCCGCCCACGTCCCGCCCACGTCCCGTCCACGTCCTGTCGACGTTTCGTCCCCGTCCCGTCCACGTCTCGTTCATGTTACGTATGCAGCGACCTTAAATGCTCAAAATTAATAGTAGGAACAATTATTATCCCAACAACAATTTCGGTTAAAATGTATAGAAAATCACGCATACTTATTTCAGTTTTTGTATTTATCTACCTATATACTCATACTGTAATTGAATCACAAAACCTGTAGGGTTAGTTCTTTTTACAAAAGCATCATTCCTCAAGTGGATTTATAATTTTACTATTTATAAATTTTTTGTGATGCAATTGGCAAAAAGTATAATGTGTGTTATTTTTAATTTGATATTATAGAATATTATAAAATATATTAACGAATGAAAGTGAATAAAAACCAGATTCCTACATTCAAAGCTACAATCGTATATACACTACAACCGTCCGTCACTTGTGTTTTTACCCTACTTGTTGCTCCAATAACGCCGACCCACATTGCCCCACGCCCTGCGATATTAGTCATGATATCACATCGATCAACACCGACTTGTGGACGCTTGCTTACACACGAACGAGGGCTGTCACTAATATTATAAATAAAATTTAAGTGTCTGTTTGGAATTTCATGTGTGTGTTTTTTCAAGTGATTTAAAGTGATTATATTATATACTATTCTAAAACAAAAACAAACATTTTTAAAATTTCTGTATCTCTGTTTTTCTGTTTGTTCGAGCTAATCTCTGGAAGGGCTGAACCGATTTTATTAGTACATTGACTAGAAGAGGAGATCGTGGGGCAACAAATAGCATACTTTTTATCCTGGAATTCCCACAGTTAAGGGATTTAAGCAGGAAAAACTCCCATACGATCGAAGATGCACAGCTTGTAGGTACATAGTAAAAAAAACAATAAATTATTTAAATAACAGAAGTTTATTAATAAAAAAAAATATTATTACGAAAGATAAGCTTTTATTAACGGGAGCTTTCATATTATCTTTGTGCCGCTAATAATATTGTTAATAAGTATTTGAACAGCATGTAAAAATATACAGGTAATCTTCGCTATATTTGTTTTTTTTTCTTTCCTTATAATTATAACAAAGCAAGACATAGATTACAAACGACGGATAAAATTAAAATAGCTTTAAATCCTTACTGTCATAATTTGAATTTATTATACAAAAAATATATATATTACCATCACTTAATGTTTAAATGAGTTATTCAAGTCGTAATAACATTTTAGCCTGACAAAAGCTTATAAACAAATTTAATAAATTATTCCTCGTTTCGACCGCTACGAAGTTTTCGTAGCACCAAAGCGTAGCAGAACTGTAGCACTCTCTGTTATTGCTACGGCGTAGAAATATAGCTACCGAGTATTTTTTTATGTATTTTAGTACAAAACATTTATTATACTGAGTTATGAAATTGTTACATTTGTATTTTTAACATTAAATCTCATATTTGTGTTTATTAAATATGCTGTACTTTAAGATATTGTGCGACTCCAAAGGGTTTTTCGTGACCAAGATTCGATTGATTACTTAGTCATCGTAACTGTCTTTAATTACTATAAAATATGGTAAATGTTTTAATGATTCCATATGAATTTCTTTTTTAAACAATTCATTCATAATACAATCTTATTTTGTTAGTAGTCTATACTTATATTATAAAAAGGAAAGATTTGATTGTTTGTTTGCATTGAATAGGCTCCGAAACTACAGAACCGATTTGAAAAATTCTTTCACTGTTGGGAAGCTACACTATCCCCGGGTTACATAGGCTATATTATATTTTTTTAATATTTTTCCCGAAGCGAAACGAGGGCGGTTTCCTAGTAGGTAATAAATACTAAACCATCGCTAAAGAGGAAAGCTTTGGTAGTAAATTAAATTACGCCGCACACAGCTTCTGTACAATTAAGGTTATCTATTAATTAGTTGTCGGCCGCAACGAAACTTAGTTTACATGCTGAATATTGTTACTGTGAAGGTAAAACTACCTATTAATAAAACTAATGAGTTATATTAAGATTCTCAGTCAACTTAGAGCTTAAGCCACATTTTTGTTTGTTTTTTTTTTTAACTAGAGCAAACAATCTGACAATTCACTTGATGGTAAGTAGCCACCTTCACTCATGAGTCATTACCATCACCGTTGCTTTGACAACCAAGAAATCTATACTATAAAGAGGAATTGATTGTTTGTTTGCATTGAATAGGCTCCGAAACTACCGAACTGATTTGAAAAATTCTTCCACACTTGGGAAGCTACATTATCCCCGGGTAACATAGGCTATATTATTATTATTATTATTTACTTACTATTTTTCCCGAAGCGAAGCGAGAGCGATTTCCTAGTATGAGATAAAGAAGGAACATTTTTCGAACATAATTCAATCTTAATGTTGATTGAGTAGTGACTGTTGTGGACGCAAAATGCTCCTTTGTGTTATTTCACAATTAACTATATTTTGTGTTCTTTATAACTCTAATCATTAAGTCACAATATAATAAAATACTGTGCTTTCTAATTCATTAAAATCGATAACCCTATAAATGGGACCTATGCGTAAGCTACTTTCTGTTTGAAAAACATACTTCGCGTGTTTTTATTGTTTTGCTACGCAAACGAGTAGAATAAGAAACAACATAATTATGTCAAGAAACTCAATGTATTAAGTTTTTAACTGAATTGAAGAAACACAAAAGAAATTAAAGAAAGTTAGAATAAGCAAAGCTTGTATGAATATCAAAACAAAGAAGGTGAGGAATAAAATAGGACCGCAGTAACTAGATTTTATTTTTTACGCATTCTCTTTTACTTTTTATTAAAATATATTTCATTTGAATGTTAAATAGTAGTAGGCGATAAACATACAGATGGTTAGTGATATATTTATTACTACTTTTGCAGAGGTGTTACAGATTTTTTATTTCGAATGGGAAGTTTTGCTCCTATCAGCCTTTACGACTTCGCTAGGACAGACCTTTCTCCGATCGATCAAACAAAGGGTTCCTACTTGCTTAGTCTGTTCTAATTGCATTCAAAATAAAATCTATTAACAAGTAAATAGTTTAAAATAAATACACGCTTTTACTTTAAAGTACTAAAGCAAAAAAAAATACTACTGTTAACCGTTAAGGAGTCCCTCGCCTGGAGAAAAACCTGATTTAGAATCTGCTCATGCTTATCACAAAAATGAGTTGTTCTCAAAAAAAAACAGTTTGTAAAATTTTTACTTACATAGTAGGTTGCTAATTAAGCTTATAATATTTGACCCATACAATCAAGGCAAACAAATAAAGGCGTTTAAAAATATTACGTTTGAACTTGAGACTTTATTTTTAGAATTATTATACTAAGAATACTCTTTAGAATTCTTAACGATAAGTATGTTAACAAAATCTATTTGATACATAAGTCTTTGATCATTAATATATTCAAAAGGTTCACTTCACTGAGTTGCGTGACTATCTTGTCTTGGATAGTCCCTTCACGCAAACCTAATGGTTAATAGAAGGTTTCAATTACTGTACTTCAATCAGTAACTGAGATGCAAAGGAAATACTAAATTGAATTGGCCTTAAACGTAGCCGACAGTCAATATAGAATCAACGTGGCAAATATTTTTAAATACTTTTAACTAACTTACCTCGTATATTTGTTTCAAATCTTGCATTCCCTTTAAAATTTTACCTTGAACCTTGTATGAAATATTTTAAAACCTTTTCTACTAAGCCGATTCTTATAAACGCATATTTTTTAAATGATTTTCGTCATTATTTAATACTCTAATAAAAATTAACATGTTTCAATATTAACGCTTTATTAGGTTGCATTGATAAACCTTACCTCTACCCCCAGCGCGCTGGATTTAATCGCCTCTTACGACACTCGTACGGTGTGGAATTAGGGTTAGTGTACTAAACCGCCCCAATATGGCATAAAAGTCCTATTTATTATCATATTATTATATTGTACAATAACTTCTCTTTTATAATTTGTGGCTCAATGCCCTTATATTTAAATTTCCCATAAACACTTCCTACTCTGAAACTTCGGCGGTAATGTACTGTTTCATGAACTTTTAATATCAATGCCAACACTTTTCACATATACTGAGCAGTTAAGCCAGACCTTCTTTATTGTTTAGTATTGTAACTTCTTGGTAACTTTCTTTAAATACGTATAAGTGAATTGAAGTACTTACTTATCATTTTCGCTTTAGAAGTTAAAACGACACAATTCGCAATAGTTCTTACTGTGTAGACTCGACTGTTTTCTGAATGAAGGATTAAGTCAACAGTCCCCAATCTATTGAAGTATTTGTATAGGGTGATTGAAATTGTTTAAATTATTTTGATTGCACAATGGTCATTATGACAACAAAACCACCTCACTTTTCACTTCAAGTCTTCTTTAAGAAGAGAAGTTATTTGTGACACAAACCTAAACAGTGTTTTTTAAGAATAGCGCTCGTCCCTATTGCTCTGTACTCTTTCAGTTGTTGGTTATTGTCATGGTGATTCAACAATATGTGCTCGTATGAAATGTTTAATAAGTTGATATGATGAGTATGAGTTGGTATGAGAGTAGTGAGTTGATATGTTGAGTTGATGTTATTATGTTTGTATTTATGTATATATGTATGTATGTATGTATGTGTATTATGATATGTATGATATCTATATGTGTATTTATATCATAATTTGTGTCGCGTTTATATAATTACGTTTTTATACCGCCCTTCGAGTGTCTCTGTTTGGCCTGGTTTTGGTTAGCTGGTAGAGAATGCATTAAGCATTAAGCTCGCCAATTGTACCGTAATTTTTATATTGTGGTCAATAAAGCATAAATAAATAAATATGAAATACATTTACTTTATGGTCTCCTTGTCTTTTATTCATCAATTTGGTTATTTGGAGGTTGACAGATTTTTACAGTTCTGTGATGTGATCATTATCGCTGACTCTTATGATTTGTTCACAGTTCCACAAAACATCGTTTTATCACTGTTAATGTCATTTGCAATTTTCAGTCCCTTTTGGTGACTTTATCGACGGAAACTTACCATGAAGAATTATTTAATTTTTATAAAATAAATAAATTACCACGGTAGGTATAGCTCGGGATAGTTTTGGGTAAGAAGTTCTATTCATACTTCAAATCTATCCCAGCCGTTGAACTATTGGGGATCGCTAGTAGTAGGTATCTATTGGTGCTCTTGCATAGCATGGTGATACATTTTTACTCCTTGAACTAAGATTTAACGCCATTGTCGTCAGTACTGTGATTATTAAAATGGTTATTGTTTCATTTATCACTTCATTCATCCATTCATTTGGCACTTAGGAAAATAAGGAACATACAGTACTTTACCCACCCACATGTCCTTGTAGCTCCCGTTGGTACGTTCTAAAAATAAAGTGGCTTTTTGTGTCTTATTTTACATTGGTATTTTTTCAAGTAACGTGTCAAGGTGCAGAGTGGGTAAATAATACAGTATAGACCAATTAAATAACAAGGAAAAGGACTTCTTTTACTGTCAGGAAATAATTGCATGCGAATCATCTAAAGGTTCACTTGACAATCATAATCAGTTGAATTAAAAATACTGAGAAAATTTAGCCGTATTTAATCTTTATATAAAAGCTTAATTTTGAAATGGACACAAAAATATGTGCATGTATATCGAAGAAATGCCCAACTTCATTGTTTTTAATTTAAATAAAATATAACAAAACCAATTTTTAAGAAATTTTGTAGAAAAAATTATCATCACTAAGTGCTTAAATTTAAGAACAAAAAACGTATTTTAGCCAACAACTTTCTCAAAAACTCGGAAAAGTGAAGTTTAATTTTACTTTGTGGAGCAGTTGAATCACTCATAAAACTGTAATTTGGGTGGCGGTAACTAATTAATCAACCAATAACAAAATATTGTAATATTATAGTTGAGCATAATAATTATTCAAGTGAATTTTGTAGTCATTGTTCCTCTATTGAGCTCGGGTCTCTAAGGTCCTAAATAAAGAAATCGACTACAACGGGGTCCTCATATTAAATTAATTTTGTATTATTTTATAGTGTCACTTATGGAATCAATATTATTTCTCTGTAATATCACTCAATACATAATAGTGCAGGTAATATAACAAAATAATATTGTTAGAATAGTAATATGATAGGATATTTTATCCAAATAAAAGTAGGACGGGTCACTAGTACAAAATACATGTACGACCTGTACTGTAACATTAAAATGATTACTATATTCTTCATTAAAAATTTTTGGCTTCGACAATTATTTCACTCGTATTTTACGTGCTCGAATATCAAGGCTAAAACAGTCGAGTAAACGACAAAATGACTATTCAAGCATGTCAGGGACGGACTGGTCCGGATTCATTAAAACTACTCTTATTATCACTAGCTTTTGTCCGCCATATTCTAGCAACTCGGGAAGCATTTCTCAGTCAAGATGAGGCTTATAGATGTATGCAAATCCTATTAATAAGATATTATAAATGTTAAAGTTTGTGAAAGGATCAGGTAGGTGGACATCATGTTTGGATGTTTTGATGTTTGTTCCTCAATCACGCCACAACTACTTAACCGATTTGGCTGAAACTTGTAATGTAGATAGCCTATACCCTGTGTTAACACAAACGCTACTTTTTATCCCGGAAAAGTTCAGGGTTCCCGCGGGATTTGTAAAAAATCGATCTCTACCGCGGGCGAAGCCGTGGGCAAAAGCTACCTTATTAATAAGCTGATCATTGTTGTTTAAATAGCTGACCAAATCTACCGGTTGGCAAGTTATGGTTACCATATCCCATGGACATGTAACGCCAAAGGCATTACTGATGCGTTAGCAGCCACCAACGAAGTGGGATGCCTGGCTTTCGATTCAAGACACTGGCATCAAATATACGTAAAAAACCACTACCCTTCCCTGCAGGCGGGTAAAACATTTATTTTACCATGGATTTAAAAAAGAGCATGGTTATAGTCATTTATATGGGTAATAACCCTACCACCATGTTTGAGTACTGTTGGGGGTTTAATCGGTGTGATACAGGTTGTGACCTCCACCAGAAAGAACTAAGAGTGAGATCTATAAAGCAAACTACTTACGTAAAGCACTATAACTGACATTTTAATAATGTTACGCCGTTATTGGGGCGGCTTAGAATATTATACTAACCCCAATCCTGCGACGGATAAGTATCGTGAGAGGCGACTAAATACGGCCCGCTTTAGCGCCCCTCGGAGGGATTATATTGGTAATATTGACTTTAATTGTTAATTAATACCATTATTACTATTAATATTTCTCCATGGGCTTCGCCTGGATAGCTACCACCCTTGAGCATGAGTCAGCCCCCAAACGACTCGTCGTGTTCCGGCTGGGGGCTTGAGAGCCAGTTCTTTCTTTATTTTTCTTCTCTCTTTCTTGGCTGGAAACGCATCAGTGATGCCTTTAGTGTTGCTGATGTTCATGGGCGACGATAGCCATTTAACATCAGGTGGATTAAGTTTGTTTGCCGGCTATTTCCATAAAAAAACGAAAAATTATAATTATAGTCATTACAATGCGGCTAACGTTAAGATTGATTTTTGAACCAATATTTTTTTCGAGTAATTTTAAGTCTGAGAAAAGCCTAAGTATGATTTATAGAATTCACCCTAAATATCCTTCCATTTTGAACCAAATCTATTTAAATAATTTGTATAACAAGTTACATTATTCGGAACGGTTGTTTAGAGGTATTATTCCTTGATTAAGTAATCCTAAAATAGATAATTTAAATTCTTATAACAGAAACCCAACAAAAACTCAAATCATTATAATAATATTATAAAGCGTTTAAGTTGACTGAAGGTAATTTGAGTAATTAAGATTAGATCAAACGTTTTTAAATAGCTTTATTCTATATTTATTACTTCAAGACAATTATTTAAATTGAATTATTACATCATATTCATAGTTTTGATTGCGTATCAAAAATTGTAAAAAACATTCTCAAACTAAAAACCGGGCAAACGAAGCGAACAATACTACCCAGAGTGAAGGAACCGATCACTACGACGGCCAAATAGTAAGTGAGGCTCCATCCTGCGTCCACTCCCCCCCCCCCCCCCCCCCCTACCAGCTAGGCTCTGTTGTGATCATCAGTAAAATTGGTGACAATGTCAAGATATCTGGTGATTATTTTTGCCTGTTTTAATAATCTCACTCTTACAAAATCTCTTAATATTTTACTTTTAGCATGCCAAAATTCTCCCAATTTTCACAGATAATTCTAGCCCAAGATTGTTAGAGTTTTTCAGTTTCCTTTGTACTATTTAGAACTTATGCAAATATCTATAGACTGTAGACTCGTATCTCGTGTAAAGGCATAGATTACCCCCAAAGGTATCATTCCAGTAGAATAACAAATAAATTAATTAATGAATCTAATATGATCTATATATCTATATATATATATATATTATTTTTAATATGATCTTGTATTAATATTTCAATACTTTCGATCTGACGTTATTTATTGAAGCGCATAACAAATATTCTTCATAAAAATGTTTTGGTATTTGTAAGTGTAAAGAATATGTTTTTGTCGAAATGAGGGCAATTAGTTTAATTATAATGACGCCTTCAAATCAGACATTTAAGAATATTTCACGTAACCTGTGACGTAACTATATTGTAACATTTTAGTACCTAGAAGCTCAGATTATCTATAACCTGAATAGAAGTTTCTGCATGTAATAACCCTATACAGACTGATATAATGATATACCACCCTAATGGTACTGTCGGCTTTAAATCAAAGCAAGTGTTCTACCAACAGTTACAGAGCGCCTTGGGCGTTCGTCTAAGAGGCTTTGTAATCGCATAAACCACGCTCTCCTCTAGTTAGGCTTATAAATCGTTTACACTGGTTAATTGCAACGTGAAATTGAATAAGCTGGTCGTAAACATCTATTAACGTCCTTTGTATGTTTGTAGATAATGTAAAATACATAATATTATGTTAATTTAATGATTTTAACTTCCTTAATCAATTTTAAAAATATATAATACCAGAAACACTATTTTCTTACATATTTTTCTCCATTAACTAGACCTCTATCTTCTATGAAATTAACACACACAACATAAATACTAAAATGTTACCTTATGTCGAAACGAAATCTAGCTTTTTTAAATCTAATTACTATTAAGTTTTTCAGAGAAAGGGCGTGTAAAACAAACTGGGCCAAACAAAAAAAAACGTTGTATAGATAACATCCAAACATTCGGGTAGGTTAATGACATCGAAGCTATACGAAACTGACTGAGGCTTTATGCTAGAAAGAGCAACTTCAGTTCTCATTATGTCCCTATTTGTTCGTTCATTGTTTCTGTTTGCTCTAAAGCACTTGCTATGCTGTTGTAGGGATAGCGAGTTAAAAAGAAAATATTTTTAAGTGGATCTTGTTTTTTTTTTCACCGTTTTTCACCGACTATAATGAATAATTATTCATTGTATTTACCATTTACTCTGTAGCATTAGAAATAATGAGAAGGAACCAGGAGGTCTACAATGTAAAACTTTTACATAATATTGACATAATATAACATTGATGACTTGATGATTCATGACAGTCATAAGCCATCATATCGAATGCTGATGATGCTCATTTGGTCACTTTAGGCTGCACTGGACTGGCAGTATGAACTTGAAAATTGCTGTAGCTCAATTGTACCTATGTAACCATGTCTGTGAATAGTACTTATTGTGGCATAATTATGGTATTTCTGGCAGCCTGCTTATTTGGCTTACTAATCTTTTAGAAGTAGCTGTGTACATGTGTCTATATGAACCTTATTCGGTTAGTGAGTAGAACATGATAATATTATTCAAAGTACAGCCAACATCAGAAGTTGAGACATGTTGACTTTATCATCTAGGTAATTGACTATTATCTAGGTACGAGACTACTATTTAATAGTTTAGTCGCCAGTCGTACGACTTTTGACGACGACTGTAAGCTAACTTCCTGTTTGTCCAGTCTTTGTCCTGTTTCCTTTGTATAAACTCAATTTCAAGGAACAGATTTATTTAAACAGTTCTTTGCAAAACATTCGCATCAGGCTTTTGTAAACATACTTAATATTGTGTATGTTAACGCCATCTATTGTCAACAAGGAGTCAAGCGATGTTCGACCGGATCACTTACATTACCGCACTATGGAAGCAGTTCTCGGCGGAATGCATAGATGGCGCCACTAGTGGGTTGGAGCTCACTATAAATAGGCCGTTGAATCCTCCGGCCATCTCTCTCTCTCCGCCACCACCCCATTGGAACAACAGCCCCTCGGACAGTCTCATTAATTATAATACAATATTGTAAAACGAGCAATAAAAGTTATAAGTGTTGTAAACTCTTTTAATTACTCAGTCAGATGACAAAGAGTGTAGGGCCAGTCACTATAAATACATAAATTCCCCACTCTGAACCAGCATAATACAAATTTGGGAGCCATCAGCTCAGACCACGCCCCAACATATTGGACCTTCGGAGCCGAATTTGGACGTAACTGACGTGGACGAAGACCAGTGGCCGGCTCCACCACTCCTAAAAAATATCCCTTTCCGTATTTGCACTAAAATCGTGTTTTTGTTGCAGAATTTGAAGAAAAATCGGCGTGCCACGTGCTGGTTGCAGGAACACGTGAGTACCTTGTTTCTCATACACTGCCAATATGAGTGTAGAACGTGCTAAATCGCCTAAACCGCTTCTCGGTGCTGAAATAAGTGATAATATGCGTGAATTCGTGAAAAAACGGGCATCGATTACCGGGAGATTAACGTCATTTATTAAATTCGTGAATATGTTCGAGGGGGCTCAATTAACGCGGAAACAAGTAACGGAATTAAAATTACGGTGTGAGGGAGCAAAATTATTAAACGACGAATTTAATTCGGTCCAAAATAAAATCGAAGAATTAGTGTTAGATAGTGAGATATCCCAGCAATTAGATATTCGTGAAGCGTTCGACAATAATTTCTACCAAATCATGGCTACTGTCGATAATTTATTGGAAAACTTCAGACCTAGTGACGAATCTTCTAGATGTAACAATAGCGCGCACGCGGTTGTAAAATTACCCACAATATCGTTAAACACATTCGACGGATCATACGATAGCTGGCTCGAGTTTAGAGACACCTACCTTTCTATGATTCACAATACTCAGCTCGACGATATTCAAAAGTTTCATTATTTGAGATCATCTTTAGTAGGTAATGCCGCTCAAGTTATAAAGTCGGTAGAATTCACACGGGAGAATTACGCAACGGCGTGGGAATTAATTACTAATAGATATAACAATTCTAAATTATTAATTCACAATCACATTAAAGGAATATTTTCTATTCCACACGTAAACAAAGAATCTTACTTTCACATTAGGAAATTAATCGATACGATTTTGAAAAACCTACGCGCTTTGAAAACACTAGGAGAACCTACCGAGTCATGGGATACGCTAATAATCTACATTATTACTTCGAAATTGGATTTAGTAATCGAAAAAGAATGGGAACAATTCAAGAATAACATAACTTCTCATTCTAATAGACGTATTGAATTAAACGATTTACTAAGTTTTTTAAAGGATAAAGCAGATACTTTAGAGATGGTGAGATCACACCAATCTTCTTATTCGAATAGGACATCGTGTGAACAAACTAAGAAAACAACATCACAAAGTTTTGTTCATACGGCTTCCACGCGGAGCAATGTCCACGCGAAGCACAAAACTACCCGCACGTGTATTTTGTGCAACGGGAATCATTCGTTATACGTATGCGATAAGTTTATTAAATTATCTATTGAAGATAGATTGGAATTCGTTAATCGTAATCGTTTATGTACGAACTGTTTACGCGTTGGTCATACGGCGACAGATTGTTGGTTCAGTTCGTGCAAGTTATGTAATAACAAACATAACAGTTTACTTCACATTCATTCACAATATGCGACGGGCTCGACGGAGAAACGCGATTCACCATCGAAGCCCACACAATCATCCACTACATTACATTCGTATCAGCAGTCACGCGTTAAGAGCCATTTCGCAAAACTCGGTTGATAAACTATAGGTATTTGAAGCGGCTCCGCGGCGTGATATTGCCTCGCGCGGCTCGCGTCGCGCTTGACCTCAGTTCTGTGCGAGTAATCTTCTTGATACTTTCAAACGTAAAAATTTTAAAATTATGAACATATAATTTTAATTATACACTTTGTGACCACATACATGTATCTGGTTTGTGACAATATAAGTTTATATAACAATTAAGAGTACAATGTAGTAGTACCATTATCGGTAACTTATTTACATAATACATTTTAGGTACCTACTTAGGTACATCACAATAAAGATGTCCAATAGATGCATATTGCAAAAATCAATATTTTGGCAAATCAACGTGAAAAATTAAAAATCACGTTTTTTCAAGGTGATCTATAAAATGCAATATGCGTCCATTTTGCCTGCGATATTCGCAGCGCGTCGAAATACATAGGTATACCTAAATTCAAATCAATCGGAGGGTATAGAACCGGGAAATCCCGGAACCGAAAATCCCGGGATTTACAAAGGAATACGGTACTTTTCAAAAGAACCAGGAAACAAAATAAAAGAACCGGGAAACAAAATAAAAGAACCGGGATTTTCTGAACTTTTGGGAAATAAAAATATGTCGCGTCGTGATACAAAAGATAACGTAAAAATAAAGGTAAATACAATCCATACACAAAAATGATTACAGCTTTAAAAAGAAGATATTCAGAACGTCGGCTACATGAAGCAGCTATACTAATATAATATTATTTACACAACCCAGATCGATATTTTTCTAATATAAATGAAGATGATTTAACTCTTTTTTCTCGTCCAAGCAGTGCTGAATTGTGCAATACAATTGTGTTGCTTTCATACAATTAATACGAAACTTATGTTTGCATGTAAGGTATAATAGTATGATGGTTACTCAATCACGGCAAACGACTATACGGATTTGGGTAGAAAACAGTTTTTCCCTATTTAATGCTCCTGAGAGATAAAATAGGAAACGCGATACTAACTATTTTCACGCGGGGAAAGCCGTGGTAAAATAATCCCGAAAGAACTGAAAATCCCGGGAATCCCGGTTCCAGCATAGGCGAGTACCGAAAATCCCGGTAATTTAAAACAGGATCGGTTTTCGATACCCTAATCATTACCGTGATACAAAAGATAACGTAAAAATAAAGGTAAATACAATCCATACACAAAAATGATTACAGCTTTAAAAAGAAGATATTCAGAACACTATTCTTTGAATGTTAAAAACGAATTCTTTATTGTTTTCTGTTGGTTTACAAAACAAAATATTGACAATAGTCTAGTATAATAAATTATGAGAAACGAAATTCGCACTTTCCTCCCAAACCACTTGCTCTACAAGAAAAATGTATGGCACATAAAATGTCAATCTTTTTATGGGCTACAACTTTTACTCGATCCTTTCGGAAATCGTCTAGGACGCACCGTTTAGGAGATATAAGGAGTTTTCGGAAAATTTGGGAGGGGGGGGGGGGTTAAGGTTGGGCCCAATAAGATTGGGTAATGTTGCAAGTATGAGTTCCACAGGGCGGATGGAAATTCAGTCGGAAATCGTCTAGGACGTACCGTTTAGGAGATATATGGTATTTTAGGAAAATTTGGGGAGGGGGGGGGGGTAAAAGTGGGTTCAGTAAGATTTAGCAATAAGGTTTGGGGGTTTACTAAAGGGGGTTGAAATTTCCGTCTAAACTTGTCTAGGACGCACCGTCTCCGAGATATCCGGGATTTCCGGTTTTCCAAAAATCTATATCCCGATATCCTGATCTGCCGATCTGCGCCTACCTGATGAGTGCGGTATTTGCCCGGATGCCTCCCAGATTATCACGACGCAAAATTCCACTTTTGGGTGAAGAACTGAGAGGGGGGGGGTATAGGGAGAGGCGAGGGGTTGTGAAGGGAAAAAATGAGAGGGTGATTTGTATTTGTGTTGTGTATTTGAGATACGTGAGTTTTGGGGAGTTGACGGAACTTGGGTGCACGAGAGTTTCCAAACAACGAATGTATTATCTTTGACTAATAATAAGTGACTATAGCTGACTAATGTCGGAGCTTCTATCATTCCAACATTTTGGCTTAGCAATAGGGTCCCGTTGACACCGTTTGGGTACGGAACTCTATAAAGTACAGATTGATCTAAAAGTTGTATAAATAAAGGGTATGTGTATACAAGTTATAATTATTTATTATTTTTTTTCTATGTAAATATGTAATTTACACATATAACAAAAAACCTAAATACTGTAAACAGTAACTAATGTCTAAAAACGGACAATGTTTTATTTCAAATTACAGCAGTGACTTCCAACCCAATAGGGGTTGAATTTCCAAAAATCCGATAGCCTAAAGCCTTCTTCGATAAATGAACTATCCAATACAAAAAGAATTTTTCAATTCAAACCAGTAGTTCCTGAGATTAGCGCGTTCAACCAAACAAACAAACAAACTTTTCAGCTTTATAATATTACAATAGTAATAGTATAGATTAGTATAGATATAGTTATATTTTGTACATATGTATGTTCGTGATTTTCTCCGTTACTACTTACACTACATAAATTGGAAAGAAATAGTTACTTAATTTCTATTGTTTTCTTCAAACCAAAGATGTTTAAAGCAGAATATTACGCAAACGGACCCCTGAATTGAAAAATGGTCTTTTGAAACCTATAATATTTTTGAAAGACCTTTTCAACGATACCCCACATTAAGGGGTAGACGAAGAAAAAATCATACGGAACGGACAGACGGACGGACGGGCTAGCCGGCCGGTTGAAATAACGAACGGACTAGACATGATTCCGATTTGACTACAAAACCCTGAAAATTATAGAAAACTAAAAATAATACAATTGACTGTAACTAAAAATTCTCACGTGATCAAGACTGTTCAATGGCAATATAATTACGTTACTTTTACGAAATCTATTCCTTAGATGGCTAAAGCAAAAATTGACATAGGTCCGACGTCCAAGAGTGCTGCCGCACGACTGATTTGATTTCGCGTAAGTTCGTATCTTTATATGGTAAAGTAAATTCGTTTTAATAAATTATTTTTGCAGTAAGATTAAAAAAAAATTACGTGTCATATTCGACAAAGACCATATTTTATTACTACATAAATTTTTGATGGGAAATACGCTTTATTGAATACAAAAATCGATGGTAAAGTCATGGCATAAACCATGAAAATTGGTAATGTTATTGAATTAATTTTGAAACGAATATTATAGTAATCGTATATCCCTTGTAATAAATGCAAAATATAATATATGAGTGTTCTCTAGACATTTTTTTTTACTCAATTTAATAAAACTTAATAAAGAAAATCAGTGTATGAATTTGACTCTGTCGTCCTTTTGCTGAAAAATAGTTATGCTAGATTGACAGTTACGCAGAAACAAATTAATATTTTCAAAATTCCGGTAAATGAAGATCCAAGATGAAGGATTGATCTATTTTATGAGTTCATTTGCCAGCATTAATATCTTTCTTATGATACTAATTTTTGACATCAAATTCTTCATTCCGCGCGTCTAACCGCGAAATGGCTCTTAATATGGATTGCAATCGTTATACGTTAAATACGGTCTTGCTGTCTACCGCATTAGTTGAGGTAGCAGGTGACGACAACAATTATTATAAGGCTCGCGCGTTATTAGACAACGGGAGTCAACATTCGATTATTACTAATTCGTTACGCGATAAAATAAACGCACATTCGATACAGTCCTCTGTTCAAATCACAGGAATTGGGAATTCGGTCACAAAGACAAACCAGTCCTGTGAAATTCGTCTTAAATCGTTACACGGTAATTACAATACACGTATAAATTGCATTGTTTTAAATAACATTACTAATTCGTTACCTTCAATCGAGTTAGACTTTAATTCGTTAAACGTACCTTATAATATTCATTTAGCTGATCCGACCTTCCATTCACCTTCAGAAATCGATTTACTAATAGGGGCGGATTGCTTTTGGGAGTTACTACTAGACGGTAGAATTCGTTTACCTAAAGGTCCTTACCTTCAAAATACGACACTAGGATGGATCATTTCGGGAACTATTAATAATAATATTAAGTCGAATAATTATCAGTTTTCTTGTAATTTTTCCGAGTCTATAGAATTAAACGATCAATTAAAGAAATTCTGGGAATTGGAAGAAATAAATACACAAACACCAGTTCTTTCACCAGAAGATAAGCTTTGTGAACAATTATTTACCGAGACTACGAAGCGTTTAAACGGTCGATTTTCGGTTCGTATCCCGCTTAAGAAACCGGTTGAATCGTTAGGTGATAGCTTTGAAACGGCTAAGAGTAGGTTTTTATCGCTTGAAAAACGCCTTCAGCGTTCACCACAATACAAACAAATGTATACAGATTTTATGCGAGAATATTTAAGTTTAGGTCACATGACGCGGATAGATGGCTACACTGGGCCGTGCTACTTCTTACCTCATCACGGTGTTTTCAGAGAACATAGTACAACTACTAAATTGCGAGTAGTATTCAGCGCGAATCAGAAAACGGTACCTACGGCTAATTCGACGTCGTGTGATTCGTTAAACGACATTCAAATGTCCGGTCCAGCGTTACAAAACGATTTATTTTCGATATTATTAAGATTTCGGCAATATAAATATGTAGCATGCGCGGACATAGAGAAGATGTTTAGACAAGTTTTGATTCAAGAAGATCAGAGAAATTTGCAATTAATATTGTGGCGGGAAAACCCAGCGGATACATTAGGTATATATATGCTTAACGTAGTGACTTACGGAACGAAGTCAGCTCCTTATTTAAGTATGCGTTGTATTAAACAGCTAGCGTTCGAATGCGATGATCAGGAAATATCGCGCACTATGTTAAACGATTTTTACGTCGATGATTTAATAACTAGTCACGATTCGAAAGATAAATTATTAGAAAATTGCAAGAAGTTATCCGAAGTTTGTTTATCTGGCTGCTTTCCATTGAGAAAGTGGACCTTTAATTTTAAGGAAATTCCACCGGAAATACAAAATAATACGGAGGAATCGAAATGTTTATCATTAGATCAGTCTTATTCAGATCGGGTTCTTGGCTTAGGTTGGCTTCGAGGAACAGACGAATTTCATTTCGTTTCCAAAATTAACGTAAACACATCGAATTTAACTAAACGGTTTATGTTGTCTGTTGTGTCTCAGATCTATGATCCTCTTGGTCTACTAAGTCCTATTATAATAATCGGAAAACATTTATTACAGCAAGCGTGGGGTTTTAAAATAGGTTGGGACGATTTAGTACCTAACAGTCTCTTACAGTCGTGGACTAAATTTATAGATATAATAAAAGGTTTATCAAGCATACGCATTCCGCGGTTTATACTTCAAGACGATTATGATAAAATTGAATTACACATATTTTGTGACGCGAGTCAAATAGCTTACGGAGCGGTCGCTTACTGTCGAACACGTACCCATCGCGGCGATACTACAGTCAACTTATTATGTTCTAAAAGTCGGGTAGCTCCGGTAAAGACAATAACAATACCGAGGTTAGAGCTCTGCGGGGCGTTATTAGCCGCACGGTTATTACATAAAATAACGGGCTGTCTGAATTTAAGATTTAACGACATATTCATGTGGACTGATTCGACCATTGTGCTCGGGTGGTTAAACATACCATCTTATAAACTCAAACCATTCGTTCAAAATCGAGTAAATGAAATAAATGATTTAGCTTGTAATGCAAAATGGTTACATGTTAACTCGAACGATAATCCAGCCGATCTTATTTCGCGAGGTGCGAACTTAACGGAGTTACATTCGTCGACACAATGGTGGAACGGGCCTTCATTTTTGCAACAAGATAACACTATTTGGAAAGTAAATCATAACGATAACACATTCGAAGTAGATTCCTTGCCCGAATTGAAACAATGTTCTGTTGCCTTGACATGTAAGAATAATTATATAAGTTTTATTAATTTCAGTCGATTTTCTAATTTTAATAGATTATTAAGGTGTTACGCATACGTTCTCAGGTTCATTCGTAATTCGAGGTGTAAACGTAAAACGGAACGTCAATACGGTTCTTTATCTGTCACAGAACTTGAAAGGTCTTTATTATTATTGACAAGACAAGCTCAGTTAGAATCGTTTCAGAGTGAATACAATGCATTATCCACAAACAGTAATATAAAATCTGATCGTAATCTCACCAGTTTGAATTTGTTTTTGGATCCGAACGGAATTATACGTGTGGGTGGCAGATTAGTTAATTCGTATAACCTATCATACAACAAGAAACACCCAATGTTGGTATGTAGTAAACATCATTTCACTTTGCTTTTGTTTCGTTATAAACACTTAAAATTATTACATGCGGGTCCTCAACTTCTCTTGTCGCATATCAGGGAAGAATTTTGGCCAATATCAGGCAGAAATCTAGCTAGAAAGACAGTAAATCAATGCGTTACGTGTTCTCGTGTCAAACCTAGATTGACACAGCCGATTATGGGCAATTTACCGAGCGAGCGTCTAAGTCCAGTAGGTCGATCACGAATATTTGCGAAAAAGTATTCGTATCGTTGACGTAAGCAATTTGTATGACATTTTGCAAAAGCGCCCCTATCGTGCGTAAATGGTACTAAAATCGGCATCACGAATATTTGCGTCACAACTTGCGTATCGCCGCGTAACGCTGCGTAAACTGCGTAACGCTACGTGAGAATTTTGTATGGAAAACGGTGGAAAACGGCAGCACGAATATTTTTTTGACATACGGACGCTAGCTGGCTATCGTCATCTTACGAATGTTTTTTCACGGAGAATTGTTGCGTGAGAAAACTTTCGTATCACTTTTAAGCAGTGAATTTCAGTGTTTTAATTGTTTTTAAAACTATATTGAAGTAAAAATGCAAGAAAAACGTATAATTCAACGTATCAAATTTTATTATTACCTATTATTATTTTACTATCACGCAGCGGAGTAATGAAATATAGAGTAGTTTCTAAGGGAAAAATATTTGTTTATATGAAATTAAGCTTAACATTGTGTGAGTAATCCAATTACTAAAATAATAATAATATATTAATATGTTGTCATATGATGATTGTCTTATTTAATTTGGTCCCAGCCAAACAAATTGCAAAGCAGATTATAATCACTAATTTGCTAAGTGCAATGAAATAGTATTTAAAATTGATATCTTCTTAGCAAGGCAGGTTTTAAAATCTAGTGCAATTAACTTAATCGTCTTTAAAATCAAACCAAAGAATTATCCTCAAAGTCAAGCTTGTGTGCATACCTGCTACTTAAGTGAAGTGAGAAATAGGTTTATGCGAAATAAAAATGCATTTCCTAATTAATAATTCTTCCATTAGTATCACAACATAATATTAGTTTTCTTTTATTAGTAAAATACCTAGAAACGACTAAAATATACACCATATAGGTAATTAAATAATACATAATACTTGAGGCGCCAAATAAAAGAAGATAATAAATAATTATATCTTTATTTCAGGCAACGAGGTCATAAATAAATACCTTACAAAATGCAGGCTAACATACTTAAACTACTATTACGCGTCTTTTATAACTAAATCACTCATTTTATCACTGTTATTATTATTATTATATCACTATAACTTCAGGAATGTAGACAAGAGCTCCGTTGTAAAGCACAAAATAAATACTATATAATAGGTTGAAGTTCACTGCATTACGCGAATCCAACTTATGGTGGAGTAACAACCGGTACTTCGTCTTCTTCACCAACTACTCCACGACATTGGAGACCTTCGCGATGTAATGGAGATGAAGTCGAGAAACTTTGTATATCATAAAGGTCATTGGGTCATTGTATAAATGTATATACAAATAAGTCCTCAATAATATATGGGTACTTTTCCATAAATGCCGCAATCACTATTAAGTATTACATTGTGAATTTTGTTATTTACTTTAGTTTATATAAAATTATAAAATTCACAAAATATTAGTTTGACAACAATTAACAAACGCAGTACGGCAGACCGCTAAGGGCGCCAAACCACAGGCTAGGTAGGGACACAGAGTACTTAAACGGTAGAGATTCACCTTGACAATGTACGCGTTCGAATACCAAGGTCAAAGAGACACGAAAATATTTTTATTTTTGTAAAATATATCATTAAGTACCTAAATGTTTCTTAATGTAAGGTTTATTTTTATTGAAAAGTTAATACAAGCTGTATTAACTGTGTTAAAAGTGTGATTTCATAGTTTTAATGAAATTTCTTTGCATAATTATTGTTTTTTCAATTTACATGTAACTTTTGAACGCACCATTCATTCGTTCATTCATTCACTTGGACCCCTCTCTTATTTACGATAGGATGACGTCACTTGCGTTGAACTTGCGAGTTGACGCTAGCGTAACGCAAGTAACTCGTGATGCCAACTAACGTCTACGTAAACTACGTATCGTCAATTCGATACGGTGACGCTACGAATGTTTTAAAAACTCGTGATCGAGGTACAGGTGTCCCGTTTCTACATGTCGGTGTAGACTACGCCGGACCCTTCTACATATTAAATCGTAAAGGTAGGGGTGCTAGACTCGAGAAAGCTTACTTATGTTTATTCGTTTGTTTTGCAACTCGGGCGTTACATCTGGAATTAGTCACTAGCCTAACTTCTGAAGGTTATATTTTAGCTTTAAACGTTTCATATCGCGCAGAGGAAAGCCGCGTAAAATACTGTCTGATAATGGTAGAAATTTTGTAGGCGCTAAAGAATTTTTTAATTTTCTCAATACAAATTATAATGTTATATCGGAATATGCCTCAGATAACAACATAGAATTCGAAACTATTGTACCATATTCTCCTCATACTGGCGGTTTGTGGGAAGCAGGTGTGCGTTCCTGTAAACATCACCTGGCACGAGTTGTTTGTAATGCTAATTTAACTTATGAAGAGTTCAGTACCGTTTTAGTGCAAATCGAAGCAGTCCTGAACTCCCGTCCTATGTATCCTATGTCATCTGATCCAAATGATTTCAGCCCACTCACCCCAGCTCACTTCCTTATCGGCCGGCCCTTGGTTGCTCCAGCTGAAGAGGATGTGATGAACAAGGCGATTACAACTTTATCAAGATATAAACGCATTGAACAATTGCGACAGTCGTTCTGGAAGCGATGGTCCATGGAGTACATATCAGAGCTGCAGCAACGCACGAAATGGAAGACTACTAAGGATGATCTACAGCCTGGCATGTTGGTCGTCATAAAGGAAGATGGACTCCCACCTCTTCGATGGAAGCTGGGTCGAATAATAACCGCATATCCAGGAAAGGATGGAATCAACAGAGTGGCCGACATTAGAACAGCCGCTGGAGTCATCAAGCGGACATTCTCCAAAATATGTCCATTACCAGTTCCTGTTGTGGAAGAAGCAAGCAATTAAATAAATTGAGCCAGCTCAAGCCGGGCGGGATGTTAACGCCATCTATTGTCAACAAGGAGTCAAGCGATGTTCGACCGGATCACTTACATTACCGCACTATGGAAGCAGTTCTCGGCGGAATGCATAGATGGCGCCACTAGTGGGTTGGAGCTCACTATAAATAGGCCGTTGAATCCTCCGGCCATCTCTCTCTCTCCGCCACCACCCCATTGGAACAACAGCCCCTCGGACAGTCTCATTAATTATAATACAATATTGTAAAACGAGCAATAAAAGTTATAAGTGTTGTAAACTCTTTTAATTACTCAGTCAGATGACAAAGAGTGTAGGGCCAGTCACTATAAATACATAAATTCCCCACTCTGAACCAGCATAATACAAATTTGGGAGCCATCAGCTCAGACCACGCCCCAACAGTGTAAATAAAACTTGTCTTTGTGTAAGGGGCCATTCATTATTTCAGTAAGGGTCCCGAAGAGAGGGGGTTCTCAAAATCTCTACATGCCCTTATTTCGGGGGAAAGGAGTTAAAGATATTCTTACGTAATATTTTATGAGTAGTTTAATCAAAACACATTTTCAGTCTTTAATTACTTATCTTTATTTATAACAATATGTGATTCTTGAGATCTTTAAATATGAGACAATATTATTTTTTATCAAAGTTAAATTTTAATGCAGTTAATTTTTCATTATAAAACTAGATAAAATCTTACGTTAGAAGGGGGGGGGGTCCGAGAAATCTTATGTATCCTTACATGGGTGTAGGGGGTTAAAAATTAGTGAATGACCCCTAATGCAAGTAGGTACTAGATTTTTAAAATACAGTTAAGACGTAAGGGTAAGTTAATGTGGCGTGGCGACCCATTTCAATTTACAGCTAAATCAATTTCGCTTTTGTATTTATACGATCAAAGGTATATCAGTGTTATTGAATCGAACGGCATCGTTGCTAGTAACGCTCTTCCGACTGTAACACATAGCTTCTGCCTAGTGGTGCAAACATCACGTGCGAGGAATTAGTAGCAATTACATTCCAACATTTTACCTATGGTTTGGTTCGAGATTCATTTCCTCAATTGAAATCAAATTAATATTACACTAATGGTAGATATTTTAACAAAAGTGGTTACTATGAATTAGGTTTTATTGTTGTTGTAATCGATACATAACTCAAATTGTTTTGAATGTTTAGTTACTTTTAATATATTTTAAATTTTAGTTATTAACTTTTGGAGTTCATTTTCATATGAAAGAAACATCTATCATAAAGTCGAAACTAATCCTCTGCTTCTGCTGCACTCTTCTGCTGAACAAACAAGCGAACAGCGCAAAGTCCCAAAGAAAAATAATTGGGAATTTTAGAGGTTCTACCTATCATTTTCAGGTTACATCTTGTTACATTTAATACCTTTGTTTGATACTACCCACGAATGATGGGTTGCAAATCTTTAGTGGGAGAGAAACTTATATCGACGCCCCCGGGGAATAAAATCGTAATCGCGGTTACCGAAAAAACTTTTTTTTTCATTTTTGGCATCTACGAGTCAATATACACCTGCTAAATATTATTTAGATTTTTATCTTTTAATTTCATAAAATTTGAGCCATTTTATTTTTATTCATCGGAAGTCATGTACAAAAATATAGCCCATAATAAAGTCGTAATCATATATTACTGAACAACTACTAGTCTCTTTAGATCAGTAAGACGCTTATACCCATCTTATACCATCTTATTCTTCCCTAAATAAAATTGTAACATGTCAATACGTCAAAGATGAGTATTAACTTTGACCGGAAGAAAATTGTAATAGTGTAATACATTTACAATTAATTCATAAAAGTACAATAAAAGTGTATTGTAAGTGATGAAAACTGTCGATAGCATGATAGAGTTTTGCGGGAATAAAATTGTTATATACACTTACTGGCTACACAATTCCATATAATAACAGTATTATTGTTTTTTGGTGATAATTAAAAAGATATAATTATATTATTAAATTTTTTTATGGAATGTAATTCCGGAAAAAATAACGCATGTTTTGATGTATAATTCAAAGATACCCAATCATTATTCAAAACAAAACTGGTTTTTTGCTTCTCCTGTAAAATTTACTTTTCTCTATTACCATTTTATTCCCCGGGGACGTCGATAATATATACTAAATATTACTATACATTAACGTACAAAAAGAGACAGATGAGGTGATTTAGAATTTAATTTCAATGTTGTTAATTTCAATCTTAGTAAATACTGAGTTCTGTAAGAAAACCAATAAAATACAATATAACGTATATTTTTCAAATTAAATTATAGAAACAAAAGGTAGCAAATAAACTTCTATAAGAGTCCGAAAAATAACCTATAATTTTATATTACACTCAACGCCCGTAATAACGTTATATCTATACGATGCTCTCCGAGCCTTCTATAAGGATGTCGTTAGTGTGTTCCTGTACACTTTCTTCAGGATTATTCTTATTTCTTACACACTTATCTCGTTTATTATTTTGTCACTACGTATTCTTTGTTGTTTACTCCATCAAAGACATTTAATTATAACATTTCTTTGGCAGCTACGCGATACAATGTTGCTTTATTTTGCTTTCTTCTCAAGATATCATCTAAGACATCAGCTATGATAACGTAGCTATGGGCTTTCTATTAGGCTATTTCTAAAGTCCTTAGTTGGCCCAGTCAGGCGAGATTTAATTGCAATATATTTTAATGGCCATGCCTGACAGCGCCCCTCTCAGTTCTCTGCTGTGAAACAAGAAAATGAAAATTGTGTGGTTACAACAATTTCTTGCATTTTATTTCCTTTTACTTTTACATTAAATACTCGTTAGGTTTAAGATTTACTTTATATTTATTATATTTTTTTTCTCCTTTTTTCTTTCGATGAAAATGTATGTAGATAAAGATATAACAAATATTCTTGACGAAAATGGTATTCACTCGAATATTATCCAATATCAAGTATATGGTCTGATAACGAAGGTAAGCGCATTGAGATGAATTAGAAAACATTTAAAAATAAGTCACCCGACTGCCTAAAAAAACTAAAAAGAAAAAAATCAAGCTTATATCAAGTAGTTTATAATATTGTAAAAACTGAACAACATCACACAGAATTATGAGACGGAAACATTCACAATGTTATCATTTTATTAAGGGAGTTAATAAATTAGCGAGAATGGTTGTTTAAACAACTTTATATTGTTATGTAAACTAAACTAATACTTAAAATGGAAAATAATGAAAGGAACCTAAATCATTTTTAAATACCTCTACAACGATATCCCACTTGACTTAGTTCGACGATATTTTTTTCATTTTGAAAATATGACGTCTGGTTATCGTTGTGATGAATTTTGACTATTGCCATGTTTTTTGTAGCACTCGCAAGGTTAAATTGAATTGATTGATGTAAGAATCATCAAAATCCGTCAACGCGTTTGGTCTCTACAACGCCACATAGGAACAAACATTGATAAACACATTACCCTTCTTTGCGTCGCGCAGTCGGGTAAAAACAAAATCGATTTTAGTTACTAATCAACAACATATTACGATAACCCAGTGATTGTTAATTAATCAAATCTCTTTCCTCTCTTCAACAGGCATCATAAGCAAATTAAGCAAAGATTAATGCGAAGTCCCGTCCACGAAATGTTTTATTCAAACCTTACAAAAGATTTATAGTGTTTGAAACCAATGATGTACTTATACCTAATTATGTACGGAAGGTAAAATTGTAAAGCTAATGTCAAATCCTTATTTCGACGGACCACTTTGACAACTCAAATGCAAAAATATTGCCAGCACATAGGCATTGTTGTTCTTGTCGATATTATAAAAAGTTACATCACATATTAACGTAAGTTTTAAAATCAAATTAACTCTATCTTAATGGATTTTTCGTAGTAAAAATGTGAATGTCTTTTGTTTGAATTAAATACAACTTATCTTTTTTTTTAGTTAGCACATAATCATTAAATGGGATCATTATAATAGGATTAGGAGTACAAACACAATAATCAAACACTATTGGTTTTCCACTGCATGCTCAGAGAAAACGTTTTTTCGCCGCTCATTTTCTCGGTGGATGAATGGTTGATTTTCAAAGTCAAAGTCAAAGTCAAAATATTTTATTCATATAGGTATCACTGATACACTTATGCACGTCATTTTTTGGCTTTTCGGAAGGTGCTTTGTCGTGGAGGAGAAGAAAAGCCGAAAGAAACTCTTCAGCACATCTTTTAAAAAAATATTACAAAAAAAGATAATAATACAAAAGTATTTACTATTCTGAGCGGAACTGGTTGCAGAGCTGGTCATTTCCATGCGTTTTTGTCATTTAAATACTCGTCTACACTATAATATCCCTTGCCTAACAATTGTGTCTTTACACGTTTTTTGAAAGTTTCTATTGGCAAGTCACGTATTAATTTTGGGATTTTATTATAGAAACTAGCAATTGCCCTCGCTTCGCTTCGGAAAAATCTTAGATGCTTTAGTTAACTTACATAACATAATTTCTCTTAAAACAGCATTATCGCTTATTAGAACCACGTTACTATGAAAGGTCAATACCCGAAATAACGATTCGATATTTTTGGGGTTCATTACTTCAAAAGAAAAAACACGGTTCCCTTACTCCATTGCCCCACTTACTCCATTGCCCGTCTGTCTGTTTGTATTTCAAGACCTTTTTTCTCAGGAACGCGTGAAGGTAACAAATTAAAATTAATCCAACACTCAGGTCTGCAATCCCTAGGAGCTGTGAAAACATATAATATTCTGTATTCTCAACGCAATCAAAACACATTCGGCTAGAAGAAATGTCTTAGGTAAAACGTAGGTTAAATAAAAAATCTTAAAACTGTGAATTTGTAAGTATCACAAAAAAAATTTAAACCTTTTTGCAGAACTTGGTAATTTGATCGGGACCCATATCGATACATATATGGGGACAACAGTTTTTCAACGGCAAAGTTAAGATTGTTCCGTTTATCTTTTCATTACACAGCTATGTTAGGTTTTACTAAATAGCTAAGTTAGATTCAAAAACCCTAGGTCACACTGAGCCGGTTGCTTTTACTTATTATTATTATTTCATCATATTATTTTCTAAATTTTGTGTTTCCTACTTAACCCTTAGTACTTAAATAACATTGAATAAATAAATTGTACGATGATGTTTGCTGATCCATCAGTATTTCACATCAGGTACCCAGACTTTAAAAAAAAAAAGTCTTTTATCGTTCTCCAAGGTACAATCTATGTCTATACGAAAACACATTAAGATTGGTTCAGCGATGAGAGAGAGTTAAGGTTAATTCGATGAGTTGTGTAAGAATGGTAAAAAGGAATAAGGAAGGTGGAATAAAGGAACAACACATTTTCGCATTTATTACATTGTAGTTTTGGCAAATCAATAATTCGGCAAAGGGAAAATATTGCTTCACAAAAAATGAGAAAATTCAGCACTCTGCACTCTCAACACGATGTTTCTCAGGACTGCATTATAACAGAACTACAACATCACTACTACGGAACTCTAAAAATGACGGAACACTTAGTTATTTCAAAAAATAATCCTAAGCTTAATTTAACACGCCGCAATAAGTTTTGTTTAGTGGAGTTAAGTATTTTATTATCAATTATTCAATTTGTTCAATGTCTACTATTTGTACAACACTAAATTACGATTTTCAACCCCTTCCAGGGTGAAATATAAAAAAATGCTTATTTTAATTGAAGGTCATAATACGCAATTAATGATTTAAAAAAAACTGAATTTAAAAATAGATATTTAGTAAAAAAAAAATTCAGTGCCATATTCTAGCTCCATCTTGCGAAATATAAATAAACTAAGAAATGCATGTATGTCTTATTTTGTGTGAAGAAAAGGTTTTTGTAAGTTTAAAACAAATTAAAAACTCGTTTCTCGGTTTTGATATCGTGCACTTCAATTATATTTATATGTATTTGAATTATTGTAAATTTGTAAAAAATAAGTACTCCTGTGCCACGCTTTGGAAAATATAAAAAAAAACCAAGAAATGTATGTATATGTATGTACCTATGCCTCAATTTGTGTGAAGAAAAGGTTTTTGTATGTTTAAAACAAATCGACTCATATTTTATTTTCTCGCTTTGTTATGGAACCCTAAAAAATTGCCTATAATTTAAGTTGAAGACTCGATATTGTAGTAAAGTCCTATTGAAATTCGTTCAGCAGCTTCAGAGATTAATGAAGACAAATAAACAGACAAACAAAAATTAAAAAGCTCATATCGTGGTAGTAATTATTTATAACATGAAAAATGCAGTTATTTCGAAATCATAATTACATTATGAATTAAAGGTGTATGTATTAAAGTCGTTGGCTTGAATCAAGAAATACAGAGCCATCTAGTTGCCAAGATAGTAATCGATTATTTATTGGATATCGGTTATTCATACAGACTTAATTTGCGTTTTTCTACCACTTCCCAGGTGAAATCCATAAAACGCTGAAATTATATTGGAGGACATAGATATGCAAACAATATGCTCTTATAAACAAAATACTAAAATAGATATCCACTCAGTAATAGGGATTTGAATAAATGAAAAAAATAATCTTTAAATGCATTTTATGGCCTTTCCATGCAATATAAGTAAAATCTAAGAAATGCATGTATAACTCTTTTTGTACGGAGAACACATTTTTAATACTTTGAAACAAATCAGCTCATATTTTTTTATTTTTCCATACAAACCATCCCCAAGGAACCCTTTAGTATGGAACCCTAAAAAATTGCTTAGTTGTTAAGTTGAACACTTTGCAATATCCTAGTAAAATTGTTGTAAAAATTCGTTCAGTGGTTTCGGAGATTAGCGGAGACAAACAAACAGACAGACAGACAAAAATTTTAAAAACTCATTTTTCGGTGTTGGTATCGTGCAAGTAACGATTTGGAACTTGAAATAATCATTTATCTCGAAATCACAGACAGACTCTTCAATTTTATTAATATGTATAGATTATTCAATTTGTTCAATGTCTACTATTTGTACAACACTAAATTACGATTTTCAACCACTTCCAGAGTGAAATATAAAAAATGATAAATTTAAGTTGGAGGCCATAAATACGCAATTAATGATTTAAAAAAAGTGAATATAAAAATAGATATTTAGTAAAAAAATACTTCAGTGCCATATTCTAGCTCCATCTTGCGAAATATAAGTAAACTAAGAAATGCATGTATACCTTATTTTATTTCAAGAAAAGGTTTTTGTAAGTTTAAAACAAATCGACTCATATTTTATTTTCTCGCTTTGTTATGGAACTCTAAAAAATTGTCTATAATTTAAGCTGACGATCCGATATTGTAGTAAAATCCTGTTGAAATCAGTTTAGTAGCTTCAAAGATTAATGAAGACAAACAAACAGATAAACAAAAATTAAAAAGCTAATTTTTCGGTTTTGATATCGTGCTAGTACTGATTTATAACATGAAAAATGCAGTTATTTAGAAATGACAGACAGACGTAATTATATTATGTATTAAAGGTGTATGTATTAAAGTCGTTGGTGTGAATCAACAAATACAGAGCCATCTAGTTGCCAAGATAGTAATCGATTATTTATTGGATATCGGTTACTCATACAGACTTAATTTGCGTTTTTCTACTACTTCCCAGGTGAAATTTATAAAATGCTGACATTATATTGGAGAACATAGATACGCAAACAATATGCTCTTAAAAACAAAATACAAAAATAAATATCCAATCAGTAATAGAGATTTAAATTAATGAAAAAAATAACCTTTAAATGCATTTTATGGCCTTTCCATGCAATATAAGTAAAATCTAAGAAATGCATGTATAACTCTTTTTGTACGGAAAATACGTTTTTAATAGTTTAAAACAAATCAGCTGATATTTTTTTATTTTTCCATACAAACCATCCCTGAGGAACCCTTTAGTATGGAACCCTAAAAAATTGCTTAGTTGTTAAGTTGAACACTTTGCAATATCCTAGTAAAAGTGTTGTTAAAATTCGTTCAGTGGTTTCGGAGATTAGCGGAGACAAACAAACAGACAGACAGACAAAAATTTTAAAAACTCATTTTTCGGTGTTAGTATCGTGCAAGTAACGATTTGCAACTTGAAAAAATCATTTATCTCAAAATCACAGACAGACTCTTCAATTTTATTAATATGTATAGATGTATACAAAGCCCTATGAAAGATCGCTGCACTTTACTTAGGCGGAACGAAGGCGTAACTAATTGATGCATTCTTTTCGTATGGCGATTATTCATATCAAAATTTTGTTTATACGCGTTTATATTCTTCCGTATAAAAACTACATTGTTAAAGATATACTGGGAAGCTACTGTAAGTGTACCTATTTCCTTGAACTTTTCACGCAAAGATTCCCGAGACCTAAGTTTATAAATAGCCCTAACTGCCCGTTTCTGGAGTATGAAAATTTGTTTTATATTGGCTGCTTTGCCCCACAGCAAGATGGCATAAGACATAACACTGTGGAAATAAGCAAAATAGACTATCCTAGCAGTTTAGACGTCTGTATACTGCCTTATTTTCCTATTTTCACTTCGACACTTACCCCTCATTATTAATTTTCTGCAATAGATAGCAACACTCTATTTATCTAAGTGGTCCGTCGAATTATGGATTCGATTATAGTTTCCCAAAGGCCTCTCATATGTCATCAAAATAATCGTAGCACTCGATCAAAATTATCGCAACCATGGACGGGACGTGAGCGAGAGAAGAGCCTGTTGCTTCTGCCTTTATATTTCGTTATTATAAAAGCTATCTGATTTGCTCTTGGTAATTGCAAGGAACACTGATAAGCACTCTTAATTAATTACGTGCAAGTTGAGCGCAGAACCGAAATTTATACGATTGCGTACAAAAAATTAGATGCAGCATAAAATACAGCTAGAGACATAAAATTCAGAACGTTCATTAAGCAGTAACAAACATTTATAAAGTATGAACAATTAATGTTTTGTTGCATATAAGGCATAGGTAATAAAGCAGCTATTGTATAAGGTGGATAGTAACATATAAATAAAGTATCAGGGACAGAGTTCATTAGACACATTGTTTTTGATTGTCTCTTGAAGGAATAAATGGATTCAACTCGACTAATGATGCAAAAAAGTATTAAAAATCAGTATTAAGTCATATCATTGTATGTAATACTGTAGCTTAGCAAGACTACACAAAAACTTTGTAGATAAAAACATTGCTGTGAATTAAACGGCACAAAAATATTGCAAGTAGAAAAATTAGGCGAATAATAAAAATATTCGGTCAGAGCAATCTAAACAGAGGATGATTAATTATTTTCTTTTCCTCTATCCATCATCAAGGTATGTCATAGTACTCGATCAAAATTTTCGTAAGGTTCCAAGATACTGCCCATGTTGTTATAATAACTGTTATATTTGTAGATTTACTGAGCTTTTATTTTTGTTCTTATTATGTTCCCTAGAATTCAGTTTGAACTATTTATTACAGTAAACAATAATAAAACAAACATTAATATTACTGAACCTGTTTTAATAACTATTATGAAGAGGATTCGTAAAAATTCAATTCAATACTGAAAGCTATGAATAACGTAAAACAACACAAATACCACAAAACTACATCAACCATTGTAAGTATATAAAAATTAAATTTAAAAATCCGAGCATCGCACTCGCACACAATGAAGCAATCACATACGAGTAAGCCGGGCAAGATTTTCATTTAGTTAAAGGTCAATTTTGTCTAAGTAAAATTGATTGCTCCCGTTCAACTGGACCACGTAATTTGCGGTAAACTGTAAATCGTGTTCACCGGGCTATTCTTTGATCTTTATCCCTTTAAGTATTAGGGCAAATAAATCTCACGTTGAAGACAACTATTCGATTACATTCTCTACTTGAAGGGCTTTCTATTTCTGTCTTCTTGTACCTTGTTAAGTTTGTTAGCCAAACCTACTAAAGCAAATTAGATTTGGCAATTTCATTTTAGTTTGCCAAATACGAGTCTCGAACAACAACTACCTAACAAAGGAAAGTTCAGAATTTAACAGTAGGTTAATTGATGATTGAATAAATGAATAAGGAACTTAAGATGTGGCTCCATGAGATGTTGATATTGTCGATTAACCTACTTCTATAATAATATGACTTTATAGGGAACTGTTGAAACGATGAAATTGTTTAGGAAGTTCATGATTCATTTATGATCTCTGGAAAAAATTTGTTTATATTTATGAAAGTACACCGATGAACGAGCTTTTCTTGAACGCCATTTACTGAAGTAGCTTTAGTGTTGTTACTTGTCAATAGATGTCAGGAAGAGTCTATTGTAGCAGTTTTTCATTACCTGAAAACACGGATAAAATGACATTTTCTAAAAATGAATCCGAGCTAGAAGCCCCCGAAGCCCCCTGCATACCAAATTTCATGAAAATCGTTGGAGCCAGAAATCTCGGAAGATTTCTAGAATATATATATGTAGCAGAAGGAGGTATTCTATGGTATTAGTTATGAAATGATATTCCTTTTACTTTGCACCATGATATATTTTCAGTTCTCCTAACATTCACATCAATATTCCAAAGTACTTCCACACTACGTGATCAATAATAATCTGTTCTACATTCTTGACAATTCCCTAATCTAAATATGACATGACATTTGTTATATGCCGGCCTCTGCATCAGGCAAGCGCTGTAGAATAAAGAGGTCCGTCCCTGGACCTTCACTGGAGATTCATGGCCTCACCGATATATACTTGTTTAAATTAGATAATTAGGTACACAGTGATTCATTTTGTTTGGGATGTATTTTGGATTTCCAGCAAGATTTTTATAACAGACTAGAAGTAATGTTTGATTTTTCCTGATGGAGGTTTCTGGGCTGCCCCATTGCCATCAGTTGTCTGGTCATTTGTTGCGGATTGAAATGAAAAAGACACACTGTCTTAACTAAAATGTATGTCTTGTTAAATCTTAGTAACCGTACAGCTGTAAAATAAGATTCAAACCTTTCTAGGCGAAGATTAATTTTCACGTCAGTTTACACAAGATGTATCATAAATCTCTAGGTAAAATACTAGGTAAAATAATAAAATAGTACTATCTTCTCAACGTAGAGTGGATTTAATATATTGAGTGAACCTAATGTTTTTACGAGCTTTTATTTAACTTGCTTTGTTCGTTACTTTGTATTAGATATGTATTGGTCAAATCTTCCAACCTGAATTAGAACTAGTTACTCCCTTTTATTCCACGGAGTTGAAATTTCACATATTTATTTGGTTATGATGACATTACATTGTTATGATAAGTATGTGATAAGATGACTTCAACCCATTAATAGCCCACTACTGGGCACGGGTCTCTCCTCTTGAGGAGGCCTAGAGCATACTCCACCACGCTGTTCCAGTGCGGATTGGTGGAGAGATTAGTGGCCAACCCGAGTGTCAGAAGTTTTTATGCCACCTGAGGGCCTCTGATATGGACGTAACGATAGCTTAGCTACCCTCCGAAGCACGGAAACGCTCAAGAATGTTTGCCACTAGCAGTCACCCATCCAACTACCGACCGCGCCCGCTGTTCCTTAACTTTGTCGATCACTTAGAATCGACACAAGCCGCTGGGCAATGAGCGCTATGTCACAGTAATTATACAGTAGTTGTTACAGTAATTATAGCATTATAACCTTCAATTTTTTTTTCAGGTGTCCGTCGGTGAAATATGTGTAACATCAATCCAATACTGATTATATTCGATCATTACTTGTCGTGGTGATACGGTTGTGAATAAAATATATCGAAATGAGGTTACGTGTTGTGAAGATACTCCTGCCGCTTTTGTTGCTGTATTTCTCCACTTTGAATATTGGTGAGTTACTGTTCTGTTTCGTATTCATTAGCAAAAATAGGATATATTGGACCGACTTATAAAGATTTTTTAAGGTCGTCATTCATTAATAAAATTGTTGTTGAAGGTTGACGAGGACATTTTTTATTCTGACATTTTTACCAATATGTTTATTATGACACTAGGAAACACACTTTAATGTGTATTTAAAAATGGGTATTTAAAAAAATTAATCAATATTTTATGTAGAAAGTAAAGTGATTTGATAGAATTCAAATCAATCAATTCAAATGGACGTTATGCATTTAGTACCGGTCAGTAAAATTACGCGTTTCGGTCGTAGAGTCGCAGAGGCAGAAATAATACGAGTCCGACTTCCTTTTGGTGTCAGCTGTTGGACTTAAAGTGCTACAATTTCATAACATTATGTATATGTAATGTATGTATACCTGTAAGAAACAGGAAATTTTACGATTAACCTTTGCAAAATAGTTGTACAAAACGTGCGCTGAAGTTGAAGCGACTTTTCTTGCATGTTGAGCCGTAGTTGTAGGTACGTGACGCTCGCGCGAAAATACATTAAAAGTAAACTGTTCAGGACTCCGTTTGGGAGAAAAATGGAAACTCGCAAAATCACTCCTATGCTTCTGACGCACTCGTTTTATCGGGGAACTTAACGGTTGAAATTTCAAGTTTGGATGTTAGAGATACCTACAGTTCTACACCTTAATATTTACCTAATGAAATATTTTTTTTCACAATTTAAAATTCAAATACAAAATACAAAATCATTTATTCATATCTGATACACTTATGCACGTCAGTTTTAAGGTCGTAGCTGACTATTACGACACCGCTCCCATCCAACCGAAGTATGAGAATTCAAATATAAACTTAAAATCGTGCTCTGTAGGTGCACTTTACAGTAACAACAAAAATTAGCAGGCCGCACGCGGGAAGCAAGCTAACCGCAACCTTCCTCGTCAATAGTTAACGTCTGGCGTACCGCACACGTAAGCGAGCGGCCCGCATGCTTTAGCACGGCGGCTGCTGGCTTGAAGCCCGCTAACGGACGGCGTACGTGCGCGGATGGATGGAGGTCGGCCCGCCCCGCCGCACTAGTGGGCCTGGCCACACTCTCGAAAGTAGCGAAACGCGATTGCGAGATGTTTCAACAATTACTGTTTGTCTGTCTGTTTGTTTCGGCTAATCTCCGAAATGGCTGGACCGATTTTGACGAAACTTTCACTGGCAGATAGCTGATGTAACAAGGAGTGACTTAGGCTACTTTTATTTAAAAAAAAAAATTGTTTTAGAAAAAAACGAAGTTCGCCAAATCAGCTAGTCTATATTAAATTGTAAAGAATGTTAGTTAAACATAGACAGAGATAGAAAGCATACTGTACATACATAACAAAAAAGACAAGTGCTTCCAATCGAGACAGATCGCAACTGGCTCCGTCGTATACGTGTGAAAGGCAGTAGCCTGCTAGCTGTAGCCGCGGGGAAGCGTGGAGCCTGCTAGCAGTAGCCGCGGGGAAGCGTGTAGCCTGCTAGCAGTAGGCGCGGGGAAGCGAGTTGTCTGCTTGCTTTACAGGCGGTGTTGTGCGGTTGCGGTGCGGGATCAGTGTCGTATTAATGAGCTACGACCTTTAATCTACTTACCGGCGTTTCGATAAAGTGCTTTGTCATGGAAGAGAAAACAGCGTAAAGAAACTCCTCAGTACATCTTTAAAAAAATTACTTTATTACAAAAATATTTACTAATCTGAGAGGGACAGGGTGCAGAGCTGGTCATTTCCATGCATCTTTGTAATTTAAATACTAATCTACGCTTTTGTTGCGGTAATTATTATGATTTCTAAGTATACTGAGTTAAGGACCTATTTATATCTTGATTACAAGACTTATTTAAATAAATATAATATATGCGCATAATCATGACTACAAATCATAATATACAAACGAGAAATTATGCCTTAAGAAATATCTAAAATGACTCTAATTTACTTACATACTTAAAAAAATATGTTTTAATAATAAATCGGAATGCACTTAATGTTCCAAGTTGATGTGCCATAAATAAGTGTGCCTTTCCTGAAGTTTTCCTGAGTATATATTAGGTCCTTGAATAAGTTCTCGCTGTATTTTGTGGGGAAAACAAACGCATTATCCACAGTAATTATTAAAACATGGCTTCAACCCATTAATGGCCCACTACTGGGCACGGGTCTCTCCTCTTGGGGAGGCCTAGAGCATACTCCACCACGCTGCTCCAGTGCGGATTGGTGGAGGGGTTAGTGGCCAACCCGAGAGTCGGAAGTTTTCAAACCGCCCAAGGGCCTCCGACATGGCTTAACGATTGTTATCTTATGATAACAACCGGGACCGACGGCTTTACGTGCCCTCCGAAGCACGGAAACGCTCAAGAATTTTTTGCCACTGGCGGTCACCCATCCAACTACCGACCGCGCCCGCTGTTGCTTAACTTTGTCAATCACTGAAGATCGACCCAAGCCGCAGGGCTATGAACTATTAAAACATACTTTAGTCAAAGTATTGCCCGCCAATAGACACCACCTTTTCCCATCTTTTTGGCAGCAAATGAATCCCGCATCGGAAAAACGAAACGCTTTTTGAGGCTATCCATGAATCAATCCATTTTTTGGTATCTTCATACAATTGGAAGTGCAGCTCAGATAGGCCATGTGCCATTGAACGGAATAGGTGGTAGTCAGAAGGGGCTATATCCGGTGAATATGGCGGGTAGGGTAAGACTTCCTATCGAAGTGTTTCCAGGTAAGTTTTCACTGGTATCGTAACATGTGGCCGAGCGTTGACGTGCAACAAAATCACTTTTTCGTGCATCTGCTTGTAAAGTGGCCGTTTTTCTTTCAGGGCTCGGCTTAAACATATCAATTGTATTCATTAGCGATCTCACAATCACGATTGTCTCATTCTGTTTGAGGAGCTCATAATAAATAACACCTTGCTGATCCCACCAAATAGAGAGGAGAAGCTTAGAACCATGAATTTTGAAATTTGGCTTTGCACTCGGTGCAAAGGCATGGCCAAATTACCCCACGATTTTTTACGCTTAGGGTATATCATATGTACCAGCCAAGAAAGAGAGAGAAAAAAGAAAGAAAGAACTGGCTCTCAAGCCCCCAGTCGGTACACGACGAGTCGTTTGGCAGCTGACCCATGCTCAGGGGTGGTAGCTATCCAGGCCAACCCTATGGAGAAATAATAATAGTAATAATGGTATTAATATGTATTGTGGTACGACTAATTAAAATACCCGACTTCAAATAAAGAAAGAATTTCGGCATTTTACCAATCTTTCAAGTAGCATTAAGCGCAATCGATTTTACTTTCTTTCAAAAGAAGTATATCAAAATAATCCGTACAATATATTTTTTGGATAAATTACTGTCCAAATTCGATTTCTTTACAAAGGCAATGACCTCCAAACTTATCACTCATGTATATTTCCGAAACTTCATCATGGAAGTCTAACGAAATTTTATTTCTTCGTCTCGACCATTACCGACTTTCGTAAGCAGGTACTAATCTTCTTAATTCTCCAAGTAAGGCGACAAATTCCCGACAAGGGATTATGCTTGTAGGAGCTTATAAACGTGTAAATTGTAATGCGATTGTGTGAGTCTCTGGGTGATTGTACATTGCACAATGCTGTTATAATTCGACTAGAACTATTGGTATTCAAGCATAACACAGACTGTGTCAATTTTAACCAGTTGTTCTAGAATCTAGATGAATTGGAAAACACTTGGTTGGATTAGCTGCATATACATACATATACATTCAATCATAATTAATTAAAGATATTATTCCTGTTAGAACAAACACATCTATACTTTTATACTATTGCACCTTAGCATGTTGTTACAGTAAGATGAAAAAAGAAAACAACAATTGAAGTCATTTTATTGTTGTAAGTTTTGGCCTTCGGATGAATATTCTTATGAAATTATGGTCAGAAATGAAGTCTTATTTATTTGTCATGCAATAGTTCTATAAAACGGGTAAGTTATAAATTCTTTTTTCTCAAGATATGTGGTTTATTCTCCGCAAAGAGATATAGATTGTAAGTCAAGTTCTGTAAAATTAGGGTCTAGTCTCTTCAAGAGATCATAACAGCAATAACGTTGACACTTGAGAGCCTGTGAGTCGCGTGCTCTTTTACAAGAAATGTTTTGTTGGTGTATTTAAATTACTTAGCTGGTTAGAGCGAACGAAACACGAGAAGTAAATCATTAAATAATTTGAAAGCTAAACGAACGATAAATGCAGTATCACGTACAATTTAGTCTGCAATAAATCAGTCAAACATTCGAAACAAAACCAAGAGTCTGAAAGTTTCTTTGCGAAGGGAGCGGTGATAAAATTACGCTCAATTTATTCTCCAGACCAGTCGTTTGCTACACCCGCACCAGCTAAAGTCAGTCTGAGACTACCTGTTTCAGTATACTTACATCTGTTTTTCACTTGAAACTTGATATTATCATTCATTATTCATTTTCCGCGTTCAATAATAATCGAAATAATTTATTAAGCAGGCTAAACAGGAACTAAAATAGAATATATTTTCTTTCAATCATGCATTTTGTCGCAGGCAAACGTGACATTTTCAATCAACCAGGTTTGACTATGTAAAAATGCCTGTTTTATCCCTGTAATCTTTTGTACCATCTTATGCTTAGAATATTCCAGCGATAGGTATTTATGCATGGCTGCATTTCTTGATTTTTAGGTTTAAATAAATACAACTATTTACTTTTTAAATTATTTTTTTTCGATATAAATTTATAAATAGATCAAATAGCCCATGCATATTTCTCTTAATTTAGGGAAACCAATTTTCATATAAAGCTAGTATATAAATGAATAATTGTTGAGGTTTTGTGTTACGATCGGACCGCAAAAAATTATTATATTATAAATAAATAATAAAATAATGAACAGTTACCTGTGAAAAGATCTTCATTTATTTGATTTTGGGAACATAAAGTTTTGCAGTATTTAAAAATGCAAGACGGCATTTTATCTGAGAAAATGATCTAATAAATTTTGACAATTTTGACGTGTAAGTTATTTGACGCTTTTTTAGTACTGACTCGAGATTGTACGAGTATATTATGATTGATAAAATAACTTTAAATAGTTTTTCAATGGGTACCTTTGCACTAAAAATCTTTAGAATTTAATATAAATATAATCACATCAAGGAAATTTTCTAACAAAATGTCTGTTTTACCTTTTCCGTAAGATGTGATATTAAATCGGCCCCTGGCCCCTGTTACAAATTCACTCTCTCAATTTAATCAATTTTAGTAACACGAATGTTCAGTAACAGCACTGTCCACCAGTGCCTGGTTTTCACAAGCTCAAAAAATATCAAGGACAACGAAGAATTTTACAATGTCGTAAAATGTAATGTAGTGAGACGGAAACCATGATAATATAAATTTTACAGGTGACCCTGTCCAAGGATTCATTAACAGATATTTTATTTCATTAAAAAAATTAAAATGTAAAACTTAAAATTTTTTTCAACATAATATTGAAGTACTGGCTATATTCTTCGCAAATCTTTAGGTATATTCAATTTTTATCACTAAACCTACCTATGGTTATAATATTTACCATGTACCTATTGATTATTTTAATGTACGCAAAAATAACTAGACGATCAGATCAAAGTAACTATATTTCATAATCTACTAGTGGATATTCAGCGTGTTCCACTACGCAAAAAAAATTTTGATGACAATGACAGATTAGTGTGTGTGGCTGTGGCACCCTATAATTATGGATACACTAATTTTAAGATCAATTAGCAATTGTACTTATAGCTGTAATTCCTGTGTTATCTGTGTTGGGTGTCCTATAAATAAATAAATAAATTAGTGTTTTTGTGTTGATACTTGACAGTCTGTTTATGCGCCATCTTTATATTATTATCTTCAAATTGTTGTATGGGAAAAGTGGAAAATCGACTTTATTAATGGACTCAATGTGCCTAATGAATTGTTTAGTCCTGAATAGTTTAAGAGTCTATAAAGGACATCCGTACAAAAAAAATCTGTTTTATATGTTACTGTAAAAACCCGAACTCCTGTAAATCTTAAGATTAAAACCTAAGATTTACCAACTTTTAATGGTAAAAGTCCGAAATGGTCCATAGACCATATGAATCATAATTCATCATAAACACTCGGTAAATCTTAGATTTTACATCAGAGACTCGGTAAATGTTGAAAAATAGACATCCAAACGAGTTAGATGCATAGTCGCGTGCTCGTGGGCAGTCTGTATTCCCCTGTTGTGTTCAGAACACACCTCAATGCAAATTTCAATTTGTATTTAACATTAGAAAAAAAATTAACATAATCGTAAACGAGGCGTGCAAACCTATTTTTGGGGTTAAATTAAAATAATAAATAATGGAGAGAGCTACAAGAAGTGTGACATTTTTTTTGTTAATATCCTCCTCTTTATGCATCTTTTTTTAATTTCTTAAATATTGATAATTTTTGAATTATAAATCAAAACCTAAATGCCTTAAATTATTCATCTTTATTTGTTTATAACAGTTGCAATTTTTTATGTGCTGTAAAATCATTCCTATATATTTTTCTACTATTAAAAGTTGGTTATTTCCACAGTGTTATGTCATATGCCATCTTGCTGTGGGGCAAAGCAGCCAATATAGAACAAATTTTCATTCTCCAAAAAAGGGCTGTTAGGGCTATCTATAAACTTAAGTCTCGGGAATCTTTGCGTGAAAAGTTCAAGGTAATAGGTATACTTACAGTAGCTTCCCAGTATATCTTCAATAATGTAGTTTTTATAAGGAAGAATATAAACGCGTATAAACAAAATTTTGATATTAATAATCGCCAAACAAAAAGAATGTATCAATTAGTTACGCCTTCGTTCCGCCTAAGTAAAGTGCAACGATCTTTCATAGGGCTTGGTGTACATTTCTATAATAAAATCCCAAAAATAATACGTGACTTGCCAATAGAATCTTTCAAAAAACGTGTAAAAACACAATTGTTAGGCAAGGGATATTATAGTGTAAACGAGTATTTAAATGACAAAGACGCATGGAAATGATTAGCTCTGCAACCAGTTCCACTCAGAATAGTAAACTTTTGTATGATAATATCTTTTTTGTAATATTTTTTTTAAAAGATGTGCTGAGGAGTTTCTTTAGGCTTTTCTTCTCCTCCATGACAAAGCACCTTCCGAAAAGCCAAAAAATGACGTGCATAAGTGTATCAATGATACCTATATGAATAAAATATTTTGACTTTGACTTTGACTTTGGTAAATCTTAGGTTTTCCTGGTAAATCTTAAGATTTACCTTAGTTTGGGGTTTTAAAGTAACATTATATATATAAATTGTACAAAATAGCAAAACCAAGTTTAGCCGAGTGTACGAGTATTTCCGCACTGGAATGATTAAAATCGTGAATAAATCATTGTTCAGTCACGCTTCGCTTCTGTGACTAAAACTTGGTCGTATTTTGGTATTTACCCTTAGGCAGAGTTAAAATGTTGCATTTAAATGGAATTTATTAAGGGTTTTAAACACCTACTCTAAGTAATCCAACAAAAAATCATTAGTTAAAATGCTTATAGTACGTAATTTATAGTAACTGGCAACATAACATTGTACTAAAACCAAATGCCTTAGCTTCATACCTAATTATATTGATCATTAAATTGCTTGTTGCTATATCTATTTTCTCTTGCTTTCTTATTGTCACTTGTTTGATTAACATGAAGATAAAAAAGCGAACCAACAAAAGTCTATTTCGGTGTATAAGTTGTATCTCTACGTGGAAATTTTCATTTTGTAAATCTGGTCTATTCATGCTCCAATTCAAACAAATAACTGTGGATACAACTTGTCCTGACCTCGGATATTCGGGTGATTGGATGTTGATTTGAATTATACGTAGGTCGATTTAAACTGAGGGAAATGTTTATTGCGCCTACATCCCGATGGTTTGTGTAAATCGTAACCAATCCATCGAATTTAGTAATGGGTGCGGTCCATAGATTAATAGATTACCATTGAGCATATCTATAATGGCAAGATATCTTGAACCTTACTGACATGTTTTGGAGATCGAGTCAAACAGTCGGTGCCGTATTTTATCGTTAGATATATACCATTAAACGATGTTATTAATGGTCTCTCTGCAGCACTTCTCCTGTTCAATATTTCCGAGGGAAAGTGGACCACTTTGGTCAGTGCCGAATGTTATCGTTAGATATAAATTATTAAGCAATACGAGGCTTTATAAATAATTTTAAAATTAATTTAAATTTTTTCAAAATATTTTAAGGTTTTTATAAGCTTTTGAACAGTAAAAGACAACTGTTATTAGAGTCGTACACCAATTTAAGACTAGGACCGCATAATTCTACACAAGGTGAGACTATAAAATAGCGTTGGAAACAACTTCCGAAATGTAAGTGGTTTTCGTAGTTCCAGTTCAACTCTTAATTGAAATCAATATCCAAATATACGACGAACGTTCTGGGTCGGACGAAGTTGTATTCACAGCTCTGCTTATACGATTAGATCCAGTCTGTTCTAACATGAATCGAATTAATTTTGAAGGGAAATTGACGTCACTAGACTTTTAACTGCAATTCATTTATTTGTATCGTTCGTTTCTATATTGCGGTAATAAATATCAAGTCTCCAACGAAATCACTCACAAAAAATCACTGAGACGTATATCACTTGGAACACATAAAATCTCTTCACGTCCACAACCCATATTTGATATATTTTTTACACCTTTAGCCGTAACTCAAAGGACGATTGGGTTTTTGAACTGCTACTGTTTGCGACAAATGTACGTTTGTTATGTTCCAAAATATATGATAAAATATAAATAAATAAAATAATAACACTATTTTGTAGCAATTTCAGTTACGCAAACGCAAAAAGAGCAGTAATACAAATTGAATTCATGTTTCTACACGTAAAATGTATGTCCATATTATGGTGCTCATTTAAAATAGTATTATTGCCTACTTAATTCCACTTTATTTTTGTTTTACCTGCTTTAACTTGTTTAAAATTACGTAGTTTCTAGAAATTATTGCAAACCTTGCTAAAGTTACGTACGCGGGTCACGAAAAACTATGGAAAATTTTCCTTGTAATAGATTAAGCCTAAACATGTAATTCAGTTAGATTTAATTTTGAACCAAACCAAAGTAAGGCCTTGGTCACGGTACAATTATAATACAGTATTCTTCTTCACACAAACGGTTGAAATAGGCGATATGCGTACCCTCCTCGAGATCCGCACACAATCCGCACACAGCTATGACGAACGGGCGGTGGTGGTGTAGTGTACGATTTATGAATATTTGCTTTGATTAAAATAAATACAAGTATTTAATATGGAAAAGAAAAGTTATAGGCATTACTGTTGTATTTATGGTTGCTTAAATTTCTCATTTAACGCATCCAGGGATAACATTTTTTGGGTCACCGAAAGGTAAGTCTAAAAACTAGATATGTGTTTACAGTAGCTTCACACTAAATTTACAGCAATATAATACCTATTCATAAAAAAAACTTAAGACCAAGCAAAATAGTGATATACACGATCGATTAACGAGAAATAGGCATAACCTGGTTGTTTCGTATTGCTTACGTAAGATGCAGATGCAGCTATCTTTTATAGGGCCCGCTACAGTATTTCTATAGACTCTCGTCTGGAAAAAATTATACCTATTATAATAATGTAATTATTGCTTAGGTACGTAAGGTGCAGCTATCTTTTATGGGGCTCGCTACAGTATATGTATAGACTCACGTCTGAAAATAATTATACTAAATAATGTAATTTGTAATAATTGTAATTTTTATTTGAATATTTGCGTCTAATTTGCCATTAGAACGTTATTGCTACTGTAACTTTGATTTCAGTGTTATAAATTTTAGCAATATAAAGTTCATAGAATCAGATAGTTGTACCTTTTTTATTTACCTTAACCTATAAGAAGAACTTACCTGCCCCCTAAGAGTCTCTGTCTCTACTACAATACTGAAAGCTAAGGTTGAAAGTGAAGGTTCTTACTTCACAGCAGGTATAAAAAAGCAGGCATTAAAACCTGTGTTAAAAAAACACATGCATTTTTTTTGAACACTTCCTTTTTCCTTGACAACGAATTTCACTTATTTGAATATAAAATATAACATTTATGATTACAAAACTACAAAAAAACTCAAGTCGTTTGAAAAAATTTAAACACTGACGGCGGACAGCCTTGGCGCTAATTCCTGTCGCGCGTTTATGTACCGCGCGGTTGCAGGCTGTAGGCAAGTTTTTCAAGGACAGGGCTGAGTATTGTGTTATATTATTTGTACCGTGCCTTGGTGGACGACTGCTTTATTTCCCGTATTCATTACGGTTCCCCTTTTAACTTACTTATTACAGCTGCAACGTTACTACCGATTTGAAAAATTCTTTCACTGTTGGGAAGGCACACTATCGCCGGGTGACATAGGCTATATTATAGTATCAAAAAACTAGGGATCCTTAATAAAACTCCAATAATGTAACCCAAGGTGTAAAAAATAAAGAAAACCGAAGCAAAGCGAGGGTGGTTACTCGTTTATTAAATGTTTGCGATTTGTATGGTGTAATTCTTTGAAGGATAGTGAACTTGAACTTGGTTTCCAACATAAGGAGCATAGGCCAAATCCGTAAATTTTTATTACATTGTAAACAATTAATTGTTAAATAGTAAAATTCAATCAAAATATATTTGATTTCAAAACATTACATCATGACTGCGTCACTTATAACTTTTCCGTTTGCAATTCGATTAGATTTTTGTTTGAAGACCAAGGTAATTTAATACGATATTTTTTAAGTTTGATTACACTTTTTATTGCCACAGATTCATCAAAATCTCGAGTGTTACAAAGTAAAACTTGGTCATTTTCATGTTAATTATTCAAAGAGTTTCGGTAATGAAGAGCGGGGAACTTTTTGTTGGAACATTTTAATTGGCTTTTTTTGTTGGAGTTAAATAATTAGAACTCTGAGAGTTAATAATCTGTACATTTAATTAAGAAAATCGCAAAGAATGTTGGTTTCCGTCATTTTCAGAAAACAATAATGATCATCGATACTCAAATACTTTGTATTTATACGGTTTTATATAGCTTACCGTGTTTTTAACCGACTTCAAAAAAAAGAGGAGGTTCTCAAATCGACTGTATTTTTTTTATGTTTGTTACCTCCGTATTTTCGACTGGGTGAACCGATTTTGATTATTCTTTTTTTAATCAAAAGCTGGTGCCTGTCGTGTGGTCCCACATAAATTTGAGGGAGATCTGACAATTGCATCCATGTCAAAAGCATATAAGTCTTAAATTTGCATTAAGTATGTGCTTCATTTGAAGTCGGTTCTTTTTTTGTTAAAATTTTTTGTGGGTCAAATGCAAGCTTAATTAGACCTACTCTTATTTCCTCTTATTCTGATGTGTTGAAATTTAACAAATGGAGTTAGTTCTGATGAATATTTTTAAAAGCATGACCTGATACTACTCTCTGGTTTGGATCCATACGAGGGAACTCTAGACACAACTCTTTTTGCTTGGGTGTGTTGACACTATAAAAAAGCAAACAACCCATAATTTTCCCACTGCTGGGCTCGACGGCTGAGGAGTTTCTTTAGGCTTTTCTTCTCCTCCACGACAAAGCACCTTCCGAAAAGCCAAAAAATGACGTGCATAAGTGTATCAGTGATACCTATATGAATAAAATATTTTGACTTTGACTTTGACATTTGTCTTTTTCTCTGGCGTTGACGCTACAGAACCATTTATTTAGTATAAATTTGTTATTAGTGAAACTAAGTTCACACATATTATAAAATGAACTATAATAACTCATTTCCTTAATTCAACTTATTATCTTCGTTTCGCTTTTGAAAAATCCATATTTTTATCATTGATATGATGGCTACTAATTTGTATCAGGTTTTATAAAATGTTTAAGTACTCCATTTTATTATTACAGAGGTCGGTTGAGTATTCATGTTGAGACATAGAAGTCTGCTAGAAGTGCCTTAGAGTTTTGATGATCGCTCAGTCAGTGACAAAATGAAAAAAGCTTTGACTAGTTATAATTCATAAACTTATGGTTCAAATTGAATGAAATTTGCCATTTACCGTGTGTATACAATGTCTGTTTGGTTACTGAAAACTTAGGCTTCTAGTTTTATCAACAACGAAGTTATAGGGGTTTGAAAATGGCCTGAACTGCTTCGAGAAAAGGATGGTACGGCTGTAACGCTTTTTTTCGACCTGGATGGGGCACTACCGTGCCCCAAGATCTCAAAAGAACCTCCATACTAATTTAAAATGCTTTTTATCCCATAGTTAAGAATCCATTCCCTGAGATAAAAGTATCCTAAATGTTATGCATACGATAAGAAATATGCCAAGTTACGTCGTGTATCCTCGTGAGTCGTGATACTTGCACAGATCTAATAGACATTACAAACAGAGAAAAAAACAAAAATTATTTTACTTGGTCACTTATTTTATTTTGTTTAATACAAATAAGTATCTCCAAAAACTAACCTTTCCTGGTTCAAGATGAAAGAGAATCGGTAATCGAGATCGCTGTTTTTATCATTTAGGTAAAAGCGCTTTAAGTATGCTTTCACGAAATATAACGATCCATTTATTTTGTAATAATGAACATTTTATGATAGATCATTTAAGAAGATTTTGATTTGTTTCTCTGTCTTTTTCTCTGCAGCATTCATTTATATTAAACAGGATCTTTAGAAGGCGTCACATGTATACTTCAGACGAGAGAACTAGTGAGAAAAAAATTCCCATTAGTTCTACGATAGGACTAATAAGTATAACTAGTGGGGACAAAGCTTATCGCATATGTTAGCTTACAGGCGTCAAATAATCTATAAGCAGTGGACAGTCTTATACCTCATACCTCATTTGTCGAATTACGATAAATAGTTTAGTTACATATAATACTATACATATAGGGACTAAAGTCATAACCTTTTGTCTTTGCCGACATCGGATACAAAGTCAAATACAACAAAATCAGGCTTATTTCAAATAATCATTTTGTTTTAGAAAATAACAACTTCAATTAACAAAAAACTCAATAGGGATGTTGACTAATTTTAGGATTCAATTTTATTTTATAGATAGAACCTCAATATTCACGAAAAAAATATTATAAAAATAATAATCTTCAATTTAAAAACAAAAATTGATAAATAAAAATCACTATCAAATTTCCCACCTAAAACGTCACGTGACGTCATGATCCGATATTCAATACTATCTGTCTACTGAAGTTTGTTGAATTTCCATATAAAATAGTGACAATGACGTCATATTCTCAAAATGGCGTTTGAGGTCACGTGACAGTGAGTACTATTATTAACATTTTAAATTAATGTTATTTAATTTATTGTGATTGATTTCGATAAAAGAATCATATTTTAGGTTTATAATTGTTACTACTAATACTTTACACATAAATTTATATTAATTTATAATTAGTGTCAACATCCCTATTCTCATGAAATAAATGTCTCCAGCATTATTAACCATGTATTCATTGTAACAAAATGATTGAGGGGAAATTACCCTGTGTCGTTATACTAACAAGGTTTAATTTAGGTTGTCATGTATAGAGGTAGGGTTATAATACCATGATCAAAGTGAGTTTCAATAAATAAACACTGCATGGTAATCAGCATTTAAATTTTACCGTAAAATGGATGTTACATTTTAGCTGCCTATCAGAATGTTTGAAGGTGGAATATGTAATTTTAAACAGAATGTTATTTCAACTGTATATTTTCATTGAATGTCAGATATAATGTAACAATTGATTATTAAAATTAATTATTCAGGCAATACCACAGAATACTTAATAGTGCCTACGTACATTAAAATATAATTGATCGATGTTTGTACATGGAAGTTATTATGAGAAAAACAAAATTGGTATTGGTCCTATCAGTGCAAAAAATGTTAAAAGATTTTTTATGAGATCGAAATTGTCGGATCTGGAGATAAGTTTGTGTAAGCTCATCTACAGTTTTTTCTCGATAATCACTGAAAAGGCTAAACTGCGTTAGATTCGGTATTAAATCTTGATGATGATGATGATGATGATGATGTTTCCTGCGTTTATTTTTTTTCAATCTAATCACAAATAAATAATAAACCTACATTTCAATTAACATTTTTAAGGCGGTCGAGATACTGCATCGGTTTCCCGAAGCAAAAAGTGTTTCTTGTTAATTCTTAATTCCTACTATTATATGAGAAATCTTTGATGAGGATTTAGATCAGGATGTGGTCTCACGTATAGGGTACTTATTATCCCAGAAAACGCGGGAAAATCCGCGGGCAGATCGCTAGTGATTGAATATAAATATGCAGGTTCAGTATACTGTAACAGGATAATTCTATGAAACTTCAAGCTTCGCTGCATCACGCGTTACTCAGATGCTGGCTTCTTGCTACACCGATTCGCTATCAAGTTACCAGTTTAACAGCTGCGCCTCTGGAAATTGAGCTTCTACTTATACCTATGGTTGTACAAATACAGTAGTTTGTTGTCTATTTACAGCAGTTATAGTTGCGGCTAAATAATAAATAAACGCTACACACTTATCACTAGGATTCCCTCTGTCGTGGGGTACCATGGATAACACAAATACACACACCCAAACCGAGAACAGAATGAATTGCTGTTATCACATTTACCAAATTTCTGCTTCGCTGGGAATCGAACCACAAATAAATAATAATTATGGTATTTAGATGTGGCAGGGTAGTAGCTAACAAGTTTTTTTTCATCCCACTTTCCTACTTAATATTAGGTATAAACGTGAAGGTTTGGATGTTTATATGTTTGCGACTCAATCACGCAAAAAGACTGAACGGATATGGATAAAATTTGGAAAACGAATAGCTTTCAACATAACTCACAGGATAGGCTACTTTTTATCCCAGGAAATGTAAGTACCTATTCCTGAGGGATCGATTGGAAAACAGTTTGTCGTTTTTCGCCACAGTGACACTACGCAGATGTCCGAAATAAAACATGTCCGAACTTCAAATAACTGTTTGAGAGATTAACGTGTAATATTTACGGTTAATTATTTTTAAATAACTAACATATACATATCAGACACATTATAAGCGTGGTTTTTGCTATATTTTTCACCAACAAAGCCTGTTTGTGTTACTATAAATATAAAATTTTACCTATACATATACGTAGGGTATGATTTAACATTAATAATAACGGCTCTTTTGCTGACTATACAAGTGTATATATAAGTGTATCTATTCATTGTTTGCCAAAATAGCATTGATTCTTGAATCTAATCGGTATGGTTTGCGATAGACCTCTCCCTGCTTTGGACTATCACGTAAAAGAGCTTAGGAAGTTAAGCCGGGATTGCCCGGGATTTAGATTCAAGTTACGGTAGGTAAGTTTGTCTCTTTAAAACTACATACTCATAGCAATACATAGAATGCGTAGAACGTAGCACGGTTAGTCACGATTAATATTTAGGAAAATCAGTAGGTAAATTATGAGTTTCCTAAAATTCACTTGCTTTATTAATGGACTTCAAATTTGTTTTCACTGTTCTGTTTCTGAAGAAGAGTCTGTTTTTATGACTTCAACAACTTAATAGCCCATTATAGGGAACGGGTCTCTCATAGCTGAGGATAAATTCCTCACACTGCTTCAGTGCAGATTGGTGAAGGGGTGAAGACGATTTTTGGTCAACCCACGTGACGGTGGTTTTTATGCCGCTCGAAGGTCTCCGACACAGAAGGACAGCACTAACACCCACAAACTGTCAACATATCAAACCAAACATTTATCTGTCACACGAATATCTTCTCCACCCGGGAAATGAATTCAGGACTCCTCGCTTTGAAGAAAGAATACCAACTGGGCTGGAAGATCGAAGAAACGTTTCCACTCTATTGTACAATATAAAAGAACAAGAATAAAATATAATTTTAAACTCCTTCTGCTAGATTTTAAAATGTCACAACAGCTCATTTTGTACTTATACAGGAGAGGACTTTTAAGATTTTTTTTCGCATTTATTTCTGGATATTACTGGATTACTATCAGCGGTTAAAAATATTATACTATTAATTGGTTATAGTTTTTGCTACAGTTCCACGTAAAATAATTGTTTTTATAGACAATTTGGCATATCTACTTAACTCAATTCTAGAGTTTTGGCTATTTGTGACTTTGTTGCACCGAAAGTGCGATATATCTTAAAGATTTATATTGTTCGTACGATAAACGAGAAGTTATCCATTCACTGTGGTCGGAAGTTGGATGAATGGTTGGTTTTAGTGGCTACATTTTATGAGCGCTTTCATTACGAAACAATTACCTAGAAGTTATAGTTTGAAACAAAATTTCCGCATAAAACTATCCGTCGTCGCGTTAGTAGTCGAAAACTAAAAGACGCAAGATTTTCACAACAGATTTTGCTAAGACACGTTATTGAAATATTAGCTGATGACTGCGACTAATAATAATCTTAAAAGAGTGTTCTTCAATTAAATACAGAAATGTTCCCTAACCATTTTCACACTTTCTAATCATTTTCATACATCCTTGCCGCTTACATACTAATCTACATTAGATTACCTCTTGCCTACCAGTTTTCCTGTATAGGCTTCTATAATTTTAAAAGCTACTTTAATTCACGTCACTCAAACAGCGCAGACAGCATACACTCATGTATTGTGATTGTGACACAATGACATTTTATAATACAACTAGCTGTGCCTCGCGGTTTCACTCTGTGGAAAAAAATTGTGGAAAAAACTAACTACTAAAATATATGATGTTATATAACCTATAGCCTTCCTCGATAAATGGACTATCAAACACAAAAAGAATTTTTCAATTCGAACCAGTAGTTCCTGAGATTAGCGCGTTCAACCAAACTCTTCAGCTTTATAATATTAGTATAGCTACATGAGTATGTAACACTTTAAATGCTCACTTTAAACATTCACTTTATTTTTACATTGTCACTGACAAAACACAAATTGCAGTGAGAACACTCGGTCGCACTGGGAGTGAAAATCTCAAACGCTCAAACAATTTGACTCATGTATTACTTAGTGGCATTTCAAGCCAAATGAGAGCTTTTAAACCTCGAGGAGAACTGTGTTAAGCTGTCGCAATTCTTTGAATTTTGCAGTTTAGCGTTCATTACATTCCGCTACCACATTATTTCTCGACTCTTATTTTCATGACCGTTTCTTTTAACTTAGAATTCGCGTTAGTTTTAGAATTAGGCGCGTTTATTGTGAACACATAAGATTAAATACATTAGTATAAATTTTCTTATATCTTAATGGCAGGTGGCAATATAGTCGTGGATGGTAAAGCGGCTTACTTAACAAAATATAAAAAAATAATAAGATAAATATCTTAGTAAAATATTATAATGACATGATATCTTAAAAACTTGAAAGACTCTTTCTTATCACAAGTATTACTGAAGTACAACGTGTGCAAAATCAGCTAGTTAAACAAATCTAATTAGTTTGCTTACGGAGTTGTTAGCAAAAATTAAAGCCGTATACATAAACTAGATAGACAAATGGTTATTCGATGCAACACCAAAGATATATCGAGAATACTAGATAAAGAGATATACTTCTAACCTATTTAGTATTTATGTTAGGACTGTTCGTCGTGAATTTGTTGGTATTTTATTGGTGAACACCAAATACCCTACATGTTATTTTAGATCGTGGTCAACTTGTATGCTAAAGGAGAATGCCCATTTAGTATGGAGAAATGTACTGACTTTAACATTTTTGTGTCTTGATAAAAATACCTTTATTTGATTATATTATCTTAATAAATTATACGTAATAACTTTAGTCAATGATAATATTAGGAAATAAGAGATTTTAAACAAAACTAATTTGTATTTAGGTTATAGTAAACTTACAGTAATATGGACTCTATGCGGGCGTATTAAAGTCGATTGCGTATGTAATGTCGATCTTTTAAGTTTCAGATTCATTTGACAGTCCCCAAACACCATGAAGTTTGTAATGTACACACACACACACACACACATACACACACACACACACATACACACACACACACACACACACACACAACACAACACAGAATAGTTTATAATTAGGATATGTTTAATTTGTTAGCTGAGATATTGTTTTTTATTTTATTTTTTAATTTTTTGTTTAAACTTAAATTTTTTTGTTTAAAATAATTGATAGCCATCGGAAGAGCAGAGGCTCCTAATACAGGCACTCTTGTGCTTAAAAGGAGGCTTTGGCCACTTGCTATTGTAGTACCTAATCTGTTAAAGAAATAAAGATTTATTATTATTATTATTATTATGTATCTCAATTTGTATCTCGGGTCCAAGATGTAAGCGGACCCGGTATTTTGGAAGGCTTGCGTGGGGACACAGGTCCAACACGCAGAAGCCCCTTTGAGAACATTAATAAAGTGCGTGTGTGGGACACAAGGTAGATACTACCCTCGATTGCACAATCTGATACACCCGAAGATAGTCCCCACCGTGTGCACAACAACTATTTAGAATCTACAAAAACAAAAAAATCTATACTAATACTGGGCTATTGGGATGAAATTCCGAGGGACTGGTTTCTGGGTTATGGGAAACTATGGACACCTGCCGTTCAGACTGTATAACAACTGAAAAAATGGCAGGTGGTGGCTCGCTACTCACTAGATGGGCCCCCGTAAAGCGGCGCATGCCTGGGGGCAACATTGGCGTAAGCAACTAGAGGGGTGTAGAGAGGTGCGGCACCGATTTCACCATCTAGGGGGGATTGAACCCCCATGAGCGGGTTTCCTCGTTATTACGCCATTAGACACTTCCACCCCCGAGCATATAGCTCTAGCGACTCCACTCTGGCCGACCGGTTAAGGCAAGCACAGAGGTGGGGGCCTGTTCCTTGATCCTCACTTGAAGATAAGAAAAGGTCGAACCCCCGAGAGCACTCGGGTCCATGGTGTCGCTACTCACCAACAGCTCGCCACAAGCTGCCCTGTGGGCTTATTATTATTATTATTATTATGTATTATAATCACAGAACACTATTACTCCTGGCTGATTATAATAATTTTCTAAATCATTTGACAGTCCCCTTACGTCATCTAGTTTGTTGTCATGGATATATTATACTATAACTGTTGTATCATAATTATAATCGAATCAATGCAACCTATTGGCCCGAAGGATCTTAAACGATTCCTGATTGGCCCTTATCCAAACATAAATGGCCCAATGGTTTTCTTTTGTAAAACGGAAGTAAAGTAACTTATTAATTTCAGAAAATTATTCCCAATAAGGATTTTTAGGAAATAGGGTAAAATACTTGAAATATTTTAATTAAATTTTTTATCCAAAAATCATTGTGACACAATTATTTTTTTAAGAGTACTGGCTATGGGCATTCTCCTTTCATGAAAATCCAGTCAATAGATTTTGCCTGAAAGAATAACAAACATCTATAAGTACCTACATCCTCACAAACTTTCACATTTCTGATATTAGTAGGATACAAAGGGACTTACCACAACAGGATGTCAACCTGATTGAAAAAAAACGAGGATGAAGCATAGTTACTCGTATTTTAAATGTTTTTCACGTAACTTTTTCTAATCAGGTTAATCTGATTACCCCTAGTCTCATATGGAGAGACATTAAAAGTGAGTAATATTAAGGTCTATCCTGAAATAGAACTGTCGCGTCGTTACTTAATAATAATCTTTATCGATACTAGGAAATAGAAAAAAGCATAGTTTAGTAAAATTATTTGATGATTAACTTCGAGGATTAGCGAATAATAAAGAGACGCTATCTTCTAACTAAAAAGTAAGATAATAAGAGAATTTACCAATTTAAAATGAAAACAAAATTTCGGTATTGAGAAAGAAGTATGAAATCAAATTGTGTAGTTAGTTTGAAAAGACATTCTGATATTCCCGGAAAGAAGGTACCAAAGCCAAAAAGATTGGAACATTATAGAGCGTGAATATGAAATATGAATCGATTACGTTACGTGGAAAGATTACAGTAAAAGATTTGTAACAACGAAAGTTAAATTCATGATAGTTCTATATTATAAATTTGCTACAAAATAAATCAACCGATTTTCTTTTTTATTTCGTTTGATAACTATTGAAAATTTAGAGTTATCAACATCTCCTAAAGTATTTTTATGTTACTGTAATGGTATTGAAATGTTTTATATGATGTAAGAAGTTAGTTACAGAGAATCGTGTATGCCCTTAAATACCATACAATAAAGACGTAAAATATTTCTGGAAACATGCAAACTCAAGGTTTTTTCAAATTAACAATATTAAAATATGGTTGAATATCGGTAACTAGGCGAACACAGTTAGTTGAGAACAAATTATGGGTTTCGATTGCATAACTTAATCAATAGAAAACACTCGAGCCTCTGTAAAATATAAATGAAGTTGCTAAATATACGGATTTTCCTTAAGATTGCCGTATGTCAACGGTTTCAAAGGTATCCACTAGTGTTTTATAATTGTGATTCTCTTTCAAATGTAAATTGTTACCTACACAGAGTTTTAACATGTAAATTTCATAATTATCAGTTGTAGATTCATCGTGTTGAACATCGAAATTGAATTTAGTCTCGTCTATTTCGGCGTAACATTAATTCACGTCCTGAATACATCACAGTTCAATAAAATGCACATTTGAACAGCGCATCTGTGACTAGCACTTGGTCGATCTGAGAATAGAGGTAGTTGCATGGATTAAATTTATTTGTTAGTACTGACGTAACACTTCTTACAAGTTTATCTAATTTGCCTTGTTGCATAGTACGTATGAGTAATTTTGCAATCCTAATTATTCTCAGTATCTCCAGGATAACTTCCAGTATCGATTCATTACTCACGATAGGATGCTTCGGTCATGTTCTAATTTCAGAGTCAATATTTCACCACATAGCAATGATTTTTTCCATTACTCATTTACTGTACAGGTATCATTACTCTGGAACTCCTTGCCCCACGTGAGTTGAGGAAGGCTCCCAGCAGATACTGATAAATTTTATCAGAACCTACAAACGTGTCCCGAATAGTCAAAACGTCCATAGTTTTTCAAAACAATGACTCTAGTATAATTTTGTACGATGGTTATTTTCTTCGAAACATTTTTTTAAATCTCTTATTTATTAACAAGAAGTATACTTTGGCAAGGAAGAAGGAGACAAGGAACTAACTCCAGAGACTATGTATGGTCAACCATATTAGAACGCTCACATCGCTTTTAAGATTTATGTATGTAGTTATGTGGCTGTATATGTACATTGTGAAGGCCTAGAATGTACAAAGTAAAACTCGCCTAACTGTACATCTCCAAAAGCCTTCACACAAAGTTTCCCGCAAACAGGCCACTGTAAACTTAATGAAACAATTGAATATTAAGTAGCGCTGAGAGCGGATTCAGAATCACAGTGAGTAGACTTTTAAGAGTATCCTTAGAATTATCAACTCAATTTATATTTTACAGAGGCCCGAGTGTTTTCTATTGATCTCCAAGTTTCCAAGTGAAACTCATAATTTTGTAATCGACTACCTAGTGTTTGCCTAGTTATTAACATTTGACCATATTTAATTGTTGATAATTTTTTTTAGTTAGAAGATAGCGTATGTTTAGTATCCTCTAAAACTCAAAGGTAGAAATTAGATAATTCTGTTTAGTAATAAGTTCACTGTGCTGCTTCGTCTATTTCCTAATATTAATAAAGATTATTAAAATATAATTAACTACGGTTCTCTTCCATGACAAATTAGTGACAAAAAATCCTTTGTAACTTATGAGACAATAATTTCCGAAAAATGTGTACATAGCTGAAATTAGTACACGAAACCCCGCATATCTGCGCACACATGTACGCAGCTCAAATAGACCATTCCACTTTGCATTTGGCACTAAAGGATCGCACGTTGAATGAGCTCGCAGCGTGAGTGTGATGGATCGTCAACGTTGTATGGACTATAGTCGCTATAGGTAACGTCGGATTTAAATTACCTGCTATTTTTCTTGTCTACCTTTCCATACAATCGAAGCATTTTTATGTAAATAACAGACAAGCAGATGAACCAGATTTACCTTTGATGCAACATTTGCTTTTTATAACTGCAAGTGTATTTTATGAAATATACTTCTTTCATCTTCTTTTTTTTTCTTTCTGGTGATAAGAATTCAAATTACAAATAATAACCACGAAAAGATATCAATGTTTAATTACACGACAAAGCCAAGCTAAAATTAATAGGCATGATGACAGTAAGAAAAAATCATTAAAATTATGTATTTATTTAATGAAACCCTATTAATGGAATAAAAACACGCATTTATTACATCACTATGAGCGAGATTAATAATATTTTGATAAAATAAAACTACAAAATACAGCAAGCCGCCATGATATCTTGAACGCCAATCGGTCCCAACCAGAGTGAATTACATCACGCCTGAGTAAACAAACGAATATGACAATACTGACAATGACATCTTGTCTATGACTCTATTCAGACGTGACGTCGCAAGCGACGCCATGACACTTTGAAGTGTTTTGATGCGAATTTTATACTAATAAATTAATGTGTATTTATTTTACACTTAACCTTATTTTTTTGCGGAAATATGATAAACGTTGTAATTATAATATGTATATTTCCTAACATTATACATTAAAAGTATTTCAAAACCTGTCATGACATAGAACAGACATCTCGAACAAAATGTGTGTCCCGAAACCGCGATGACGCGTTCTTTTTTCAAACTCTAGAAGGTGATTTACATAGAGTAACTTTGTATAAGACACTTGCCGAACCACGATAAACAGTCAACGACTCTAAATCTTTAGCTCTTCCAAATGTTTGATTTAATGTTTAATTGAATTCACTGAGTAATGTAATACACATAATTTATTATTTACCAAAGAGTAGGTACTATAGTCATTCTTATCGGGCTTATTTATTTGTCCATTAACACGCTTACTTGCCAAGTGTGTAAGCCCGACTCATGATTTTTTCAATTCAATTCAATTGACTGACCTGTAGGTCGATCACGAATATTTGCGAGAAAGTATTCGTATCGTTGACGTAAGCAATTTGTATGACATTTTGCAAAAGCGCCCCTATCGTGCGTAAATGGTACTAAAATCGGCATCACGAATATTTGCGTCACAACTTGGGTATCGCCGCGTAAGCTGCGTAACGCTACGTAACAATTTTGTATGGAAAACGGTGGAAAACGGCAGCACGAATATTTTTTTGACATACGGACGCTAGCTGGCTATCGTCATCTTACGAATGTTTTTTCGCGGATAATTGTTGCGTGAGAAAACTTTCGTATCACTTTTAAGCAGTGAATTTCAGTGTTTTAATTGTTTTTAAAACTATATTGAAGTAAAAATGCAAGAAAAACGTATAATTGAACGTATCACATTTTATTATTACCTATTATTATTTTACTATCACGCAGCGGAGTAATGGAATATAGAGTAATTTCTAAGGAAAAAATATTTGTTTATATGAAAATAAGCTTAACATTGTGTGACTAATCTAATTACTAAAATAATAATAATATATTAATATGTTGTCATGTGATGATTGTCTTATTTAATTTGGTCCCAGCCAAATAAATTGCAAAGCAGATTATAATCACTAATTTGCTAAGTGCAATGAAATAGTATTTAAAATTGATATCTTCTTAGCAAGGCAGGTTTAAAAATCTAGTGCAATTAACTTCATCGTCTTTAAAATCAAACCTAAGAATTATCCTCAAAGTCAAGCTTGTGTACATACCTGCTACTTAAGTGAAGCGAGAAATAGGTTTATGCGAAATACAAATGCATTTCCTAATTAATTAATTCTTCCATTAGTATCACAACACAATATTAGTTTTCTTTGATTAGTAAAATACCTAGAAGTGACTAAAATATACATCACCATATAGGTAATTAAATAACACATCACACTTGAGGCGCCAAATAAAAGAAGATAATAAATAATAATATCTTTATTTCAGGCAACGAGGTCATAAATAAATACCTTACAAAATGCAGGCTAACATACTTAAACTACTATTACACGTCTTTTATAACTAAATCACTCATTTTATCACTATTATTATTATTATATCACTATAACTTCAGGAACGTAGACAAGAGCTCCGTTGTAAAGCGCACAATAAATACTATAATGTTAGCAGTCTCGAAGAAAATGATGACGTGGAGGGGGCAGTGCCAATAAATAGACGTGCGCTGGGCAGTAACCGACACTTTGCTCTTGAACGTCTTTGCGAGCGGAAGCTCTGCCGGATTGTGTACTCGTAGAATTAATTAGTGGGACGATTTGTTTTGTGAGGTTTTGATTAGATTGTCATAATAAAATTATCTAGTACTAAATTAAAATAAAAAGGTGGTGTTTGTTATTTTTTTTAAGCAGTATTTCTATTAGTTCCTAAAATCAGGCGTGGGATTAAAACCAAGCCTACTGCCTAGTCGCTTTGGTCATCATAATTTTAACAACCTAAAAACCTTTATAAAAACTCTCACGAATCAAACCTACCCACTTTTGTACGAAAGTCGTTCTTAGTGTTACAAAAATGGCAATGCCGCCGTGAGGCAACGCGTTCTCGCAACAAATCGCGTTGATACACCATCATAGATCTCACTCGTGGTATAGGCGCCGTTATAGGTCTCCGTCGCGTACACCCTCTCGTGGGTTGCACTCGCGGTAATACCAACATAGGTCACGTTCTTGTACTCGTGACAGCTCCGTGAAAAAAGCATTGGATTCACTAATGTCGCGTTTGAATGCTATCGAAGAAATCAAGAAGAAGAAGTGTATCAGTGACACCTACATGAATAAAGATCGTCTAATCGCACCAATGTGCTTCAACTGTGTGTTCTTCATCACCAAAGTTGAATACCTGGGCAGAGTCATCAGTCATGGTCAGGTTAGACCGAGCGCCAGGAAAGTTGAGGCATTAATACATACACCTGTGCCAACTAACGTTAAGCAGGTTTGCCAATTCTTAAGGCTTGCAGGTTACTTCCGAAGAGATAACGAAGTCTGATGTCAACTACCTGTCTTTAATTTTGTTGATAGTGACGGGAGCGCATCGCGGCTCCTTGTACCGTGGCTTACGATGAACATCGTCGGTCATTGGATGGCGACATGATATAACAGGTGATCTGTATTGATTCGTGTCTTTGAGGGAAAAGTACTATTTTTCCATTTCAGGTTTTTCAGATATGATGTACAAACAGTGGACAAACATGCTCGCTGCATGTAAAATAAGGATTTTAAATTTCGAATACAAAGTATCGAAATAATCATTAAGGTTTGAGGTTATACACGAAAGGAAAGTAAGACAGCGATTCGGTATGGCATATTTTTATTTCATCGAAAAATCCGATGGTATTTTTGTGTAGTACGAGTATACACTGGAAGTCAAGCAGTGTACATGGTGCCTTCATCTTGAACTGTCAAAAAAAAACACCTGACAGAATTTTCAGAGTCAAGGTTTTGTAAATTTTATTTTGTGTAAGAATGTTGTGCTTCGAAAAACTGGAACATGCAAGGATTTCCTTAAAATAAGATTGATTAGAAAGAACTGGTTAGAATGGTGGTTTGCGTAAACTACAAAATCATCTACCCTCAGTTCAGAAAAATAACAATTAGACATTTCGTGTTTTTGTCTTTTGTTTTTTTTGTGTGTGTTTCAGATAAACTAAGTGACAATGACAGTTGCATAGGCATGCAACCTGTGAATATCTGAACGGTGACGAGAAGTTGCATCAATGCGAGATAACGAAGCACGTGAGAACGGACTGCGGGACGTTCACGAATGGACTGCGGGACATTCGAATTTGGTTCAAGATGCTTCCAAACAAACGAAGCACGTGAGAACGGACTGCGGGACGTTCACGAATGGACTGCGGGACATTCGAATTTGGTTCAAGATGCTTCCAAACAAACGAAGCACGTGAGAACGGACTGCGGGACGTTCACGAATGGACTGCGGGACATTCGAATTTGGTTCAAGATGCTTCCAAACAAACGAAGCACGTGAGAACGGACTGCGGGACGTTTACGAATGGACTGCGGGACATTCAAATTTGGTTCAAGATGCTTCCAAACAAACGAAGCACGTGAGAACGGACTGCGGGACGTTCACGAATGGACTGCGGGACATTCGAATTTGGTTCAGAATGCTTCCAATCAAACGAAGCACGTGGGGACGGACTGCGGGACGTTACGCCACGTGTTCCGTGGGGGCATTTTGACACCAGCAGCACTCGAGATATCCGGTTGGATTATCTTGAGTGAGGGTAAACTGCGGGATACCCAACACATGTAGAGACGGACTGCGGGACGTTCTAGCGGCAATAAACTGCGGGGTATTGCCCTACATGTGCAAATTTGTATGTCTGTGATAGAAAGCCTGTGATGTAAGAAATAACGTATGCAAGACGTTTGTGAGGCCTGGGTCTCGCGGAAGTTCAGGATATTGATCTTGTTCTTCTGTGCAACCCTATTCTTAAATTTGTATGTTCGATGATGAATGTGTCAGGGCCTCGAAAGAGTGATGAATGTTTGAGCTAGGCATATTTGTGCACTTGTGTGTGTGCTGTTCAAAAATTTATTTCATGGTTACAGGCAGCGAAGACAACGAGGACACCGACGGTGGTGAGCAGCTTTCGCCTAAGGTCCACCCCGACCTGGCTGTGGCCGGTCCTTTTGGATGCCACATCGAAGGCGATTCTGCAAGCCCCTGTGGGCATCCCAACGTCCAAGACGCGGCCGTGGACGACGCGTAGACAGGAGAGGCCGTGTTAGCAGTCTCGAAGAAAATGATGACGTGGAGGGGGCAGTGCCAATAAATAGACGTGCGCTGGGCAGTAACCGACACTTTGCTCTTGAACGTCTTTGCGAGCGGAAGCTCTGCCGGATTGTGTACTCGTAGAATTAATTAGTGGGACGATTTGTTTTGTGAGGTTTTGATTAGATTGTCATAATAAAATTATCTAGTACTAAATTAAAATAAAAAGGTGGTGTTTGTTATTTTTTTTAAGCAGTATTTCTATTAGTTCCTAAAAATAAAATAGGTTGAAGTTCACTGCATTACGCGAATCCAACTTATGGTGGAGGAACAACCGGTACTTCTTCTCCTTCACCAACTACTCCACGACATTGGAGACCTTCGCGATGTAATGGAGATGAAGTCGAGAAACTTTGTATATCTTATAGGTCATTGGGTCATTGTATAAATGTATATACAAATAAGTCCTCAATAATTGATGGGTACTTTTCCATAAACGCCGCAATCACTATTAAGTATTACATTGTTATTTACTTTAGTTTATAGAATTATAAAATTCACAAAATATTAGTTTGACAACAATTAACAAACGCAGTACGGCAGACCGCTAAGGGCGCCAAACCACAGGCTAGGTAGGGACACAGAGTACTTAAACGGTAGAGATTCACCTTGACAATGTACGCGTTCGAATACCAAGGTCAAAGAGACACGGAAATATTTTTATTTTTGTAAAATATATCAATAAGTACCTAAATGTTTCTTATTATAAGGTTTATTTTTATTGAAAAGTTAATACAAGCTGTATTAACTGTGTAAACAGTGTGATTTCATAGTTTTAATGAAATTTCTTTGCATATTTATTGTTTTTCAATTTATATGTAACTTTTGAACGCACCATTCATTCGTTCATTCATTCACTTGGAACCCTCTCTTATTTACGATAGGATGACGTCACTTGCGTTGAACTTGCGACTTGACGCTAGCGTGACGCAAGTAACTCGTGCTGCCAACTAACGTCTACGTAAACTACGTATCGTCAATTCGATACGGTGACGCTACGAATGTTTTAAAAACTCGTGATCGAGGTACTGAACTGACTGAACTGACTTGAATTGATTCAAGTCAATTTATTTGCATTTCATTCAAAAATGGCGGGAACATTCCACAATAATTGAAATAAATTCGTTTTAGTTGATTTAAGTTAATATTTTGTTTTCTTACTGATGATAAGTAATACCATTTTCTTTTTTGTATTTTTTTACGTGCAATTGTGACAGGTTCTCATCACGCAAGACGGCATTTTTTCAGTTTGTTACTAAACAATTTTGGCATGCGGCCGCAATGAACGCAGGTGAGTGACAAGCAAGTGAGTGAATGAAGTGAGCCACCCTGGCCACAATGAATGCACCCGACTCAATGTTCGGGGTCTCTGTTCTATACGAAGTAATAGTACTTCAATGATATGTGGGTGCATACAGTTGTATTGTGTTCGTCACCACACGTTTGTTCAAACAGCTATAATTGAAACTTCCAAAACAAAAGCGTAACGGACTATTGAGTTGCATAATTTTAATTGCCGTAGGTTCACTATTAACATACATTAACTGGTACTTGTGCATTTATCATCGTGCTGTTTGTGCTGTTTTATCATCAATATCCATTACTAATTTGCAATCATTATGCATATTAAAAATATGAAATATAACTCTCACTTCCAGAAGCATAATTATTGTTTAGTTTACAAATCTTACCCGCTCCAAAAATGCTTTTTGTTTTGTAATTGAGACGCTTGGTAATTTCCCCATTTTATTATTTTAATATTTTCGACTTTTTAAAATAAGAAACTTTTAAAGATAAGAATTTTGTTATTTATGGACTACAATAAAACCTAAAACATTGTACGTTACTCAGACTTAACTTCTATACAAACTTTTATCTCTTTCCCGTGGGACTAAATTCATTACCCGGAATATGTCATAATGTTGGTTGCTAGCACTTGCGCAAAGTTATTAAAAGTTTTTGTTACAGCTACATTGTTTTGTAACAATAGAGCAATACTAGGTAAGTACGTAAGATAAAGAGTTTTGTTGTTAATTGGATGTATATTGAACGTCTAGTTCATTATTTACCATAACGTACAGCATTGATTTTTTATGCATTTCCTTTTTCTTGATTCTTTAATATCCTTTATAATAATAGTCTCTTCTACATAATCACAAAAACTAGATCCTATTGATAATAGCATCTAACTAAAATGCATATAACTCATAACATTTAGCCATAAAATCAGAAACGGACTTTTTTCATGACAAGAAAAATAATAATTTTTACAGATTAAATAAAAAGTTTACCTACGTGCTCTTTAAGAAATCCCTTCCTCGACTGAACCTGACAGAAAAACCGTCAAGAAAATCCCAAGGCTTTATACTTATAATTTGTAAGTACTTACTCACAGTGACAAATTACTTATTATAAATTAAATATGTAATATTATAAAACACATTTAAAATTTCTAAAGAACAAAGCTTCATGCCCAAATGAAGATGCTTACACAAGTCTATTACACGTACGTTGACTTCACAGCTGACAGGAAACCTCCATTATATCCTAGCCGAGTGCAACCACCTCGGTCACGAATTCTGATGGGATGTAAATTCAGTTCGCGTTAGTGGAGATAGATTCCGTTTCCTTCGGCGGAAAAGGAAATAGCTTCGCCGGCCAGACTCGCCGCAGACGCGTTACTCAAAGCCTTGGATATCATGACGTGTGGTTTTACATCGGATTCCGGTTCGTTTCATGTTTGAAGTAAAATATCGTTATAGTTTTTATTTGGTTTTTATTTTATTGTACCTATATATGGGTAGGTACTAACTCTATTGTGTAATACCCTTAGAAGGCTTAACTTTAAATATTAATAACCAGTAAACCTCGCAAACCCTATCCTGTCTTTAAATTTCCACGGTGAACAGGAAGTGTTCGCAGGTATTGGACACATAGACCGAACGGATAACCACTCTTACCTGATCCACACTAGCAGTTTTCCTTACTATGTTTTTTACCTATGCTAATAATAATATGCTAGAATGGCATTGGATTTTTGAAGTGAAAACTTCTTTGGACGAGTTGAGCATTTTTGAGGTGGAAAAAATTATTGAACTCGCGACACTGTTACCGTAATCGAGACTTCTACTTCGTACTAAAGTACAGATTTTACAAAATAAAGTGAGGTTAGGTTAGTTAGGTTAGTCTTTATATCTATATCTATACTTCTATACTAATATTAAGCTGAAGAGTTTGTTTGTTTGTTTGGTTGCACGCACTAATCTCAGGAACTACTGGTTCGAATTGAAAAGTTATTTTTGTGTTTGATAGTTCATTTATCGAGGAAGGGGTTAAAGTAGGGGTTTGAAAGTAGTGGTTTGAAATCACTTTCACACAAACCAACTTCGTCAGTTTTAGAGTTATAATCATGAATTTTTGACGTGATAACGTCTATTAAAACAGAACGCCGGGTGCACGCACGAAAAATCATGACTCATGTCGCGTTCCGCGAGCGAGCGAACAATGGAGAAAGCGCCATCTATGAACAAGACTATATACACAATTAAGCCAGAAAGGAACTTGCTGAAAAAATAGTTTAGTTCAGGAGTTCTAGATGGCGTTGTAGTATAAAGATAAAAGTTTCTAATTATAAGCTAATTTCCACAGATAATATTATATTCGAGCACTACTTCATCAATGATTTGTTATGACGTTGTCACGTTAAACTATCGTCCGTAAATCGACTTTACAGACAAGCATTTTTTTATGTAAATTTCTAGTTATTAACAAAAAATAATTTTAACACATTTTTTAGAAAATCATCCCTTCAAGGGTTAATTTAGGGGATGGAACTTAGTACGCAACTTCGTAATTTTTGGAGTTAAATACATGAAAATTGATATATTAGCTCAAGATTAGAAACAAAATTTAACTGTAATACGTATTTTTGGAAAATTATCCCCAAAGAGTTAATTAAGTGTGTATGTAAGTATGGCAACAATGGCAGCAATGGGGTGTAAATTAGTATGGCAACTTCATCAGTTTTGAAATAAAAAGGGTGAAACTTTGTGTATAAGCTTATCGTTAGGGGGAGGGACAGGGGGAACAGGGAGGGAGAGCGGGAGTGGAGATAGTGAGAGGGATAGAGGGAGAGGGAGAGGGAGGGGGAGACGGAGAGGGAATTTAATGGTCTCTAATTTGTTAAACATACCAAAACTATTAAAGTTAAAATAACAAAGTATTGTACATTCAAGCGGTGAATGCAATACGATTAGGCGATGCGAAGTTTGCCGGGACAGCTAGTCTTTATATAATAACATTGTGCCAATAAAACTCTCGTAAGGGCGATGTGAGTATAACTTTGACGTTAATTAGAAAAGTTGAATCTTGTTAAAACTTGATACTTTGACTATAACAAAATTACGAGATTTGCGGTGTTTGATCTTGCTAGCCTGGAGGTAAGGATCATCTAAATATTTACTTTTTCAGTCAAACATTAAAAATTACGAGTACATAATTGTACGTAGAACGCTTTGTTCCAGCCAAGCATTATACCTTACTCTGGTTCTAGAATCAACGGTAAAAATTCATATGCTAGGTAAATGTTTTATTTGATGTTTTCAAATTCAAAAGGTGAACAACTGTAAATTGGCGGATGTTATAGTATGCCTTTAATGTTAAAAAAAAATTATTGAGTAGAATCAGCTAATGAATTAAATGTTTGAAAAAAATTGACATTATTAACCTCGACATATTATTATATTTGTATGTATTATAAATAAACAAGAAACAACTCAATGACTTATAATCTAAGAACTCACAGACACGTTGCCGATCCATGATTTTAAACTCAACTCATCGCGGACTGTAAACATTTTTAGTATAATACGGGTACTCACGGTATATATTTTATACGCCGATATTTCGACCCAGTTACAGGGATCGTGGTCACGGCTAGACTGCGGTGGCGCGGAGAAACTCTTGACAGGTTGACAAACGACGTTAATATTAGTCTTTGACGGATAACGGATGTCAAAAACCGGATGTTGGGTCGAAATATCGGCGTATAAAATATATATCGTGAGTACCCGTATTATACTAAAAACGTTGCCGATCAAAAATAAAGCAATAAAACTCATTTCGTCATTTATCATTATTACTTAAACTCCAATACCGACAATTATTGTATCCAAGTATTCACAGGAACTAACGAACAATTTATTCAAATATAGAATAAAAGCTTATTAACGACATGAAAAACTACACCTGTTTAATGACGTTAGCCTATAAATTACCACATACACTTATTAAGGCAGCAGTAATTAAAGGCCTGCGAGCTCCTGCGAGTCTCACGCGTCCAGTCACATACATTGGGCGTGATCTGCACACTAATTTTATTACACAGTAACTGCACCTTATTAAATTCTAGTATCTACGTAAGAATAACAATTACGTACAAAACGAAAACAATTTTAGTAACAGAATAAATATATATATTTTTTGATAATATTTAGTGACAAGATTTAATTGTCGTTTACTCCCGACATTTATTTTTATGATATTTCGGCCGTATAAAAGGTTCTCAATCAAAATAAAATGTCTCGGCATCCGTTATTTAGTATGCATCTACCTCATAAATAGGAGGTATTTATTGTATTTTATTTTCTTTAATTTTATTTTTCTTTATTTGGGAAACATACAGTGTCTTATAACTACAATACTAATACACCATTTATAAGTTTCCGCATATATAAATCTAATTTGTTTGCTTTTTTACAAAAAAAAAACAAAAACAAAATACAAAACCTCATAATTACAGTTGCAGTATGTACTGGATGGCGTTACACTGATATTATAGCCGTATCCGACGTCTTACGTCTTATGCATCTTGTGCATTTTATTTTGTTAGGTTTTTATAACTGTTTCTGTTTTTGTACACGTTAAGTTACTTACGATAGTTTATAAGAATTCTGTATTATAATACTAAAATCAACATAATGTTTGTAATTATTATTATGCTATTAGGGTCAGTTTCTTGGTCCAAACGAAGATAAAAGCTGTTTTCTCAGAAGCAGACGCTTGCATAAGCTGCTAGAATGTAAATTGAGTTAGCGCTCGGTTCTTTCACTTGAAGGGAGATTCCGCCTGCGGTACAGGCGAGGCGAGCAGCCAACCTGTTCCAAAATAATTTAATTTGAATTTGTTTTTCTATCAATCTCATGTTTATAATTTGCTTGTATTATAATATAATATTATTATAATAAAATCTTATCCTGTGAATGTGAGTGCACTATTAACAAAGAAAGATATTAAGAATTTAGTTTTACCAAAAAAAAGACATTCCGGCCTGTCCAATCGATAATAATCGTAATTCTTTAAAAAAATATGAAGTTCGACATTGTTTCTTTACGAATAATAATAATAATAATAATAATAACAGTAATAAAATGCCTACTCCCAACTACGTAATAAATAAATATTATCAATGACAATGCCTGTTTTTCCTCGTCATCCCTTTTTGGTACAGATTCAATTACTGAAACAAAAAATTACTAAAACTTACACAACGTTCACTTCTAAAACTAAACATACGTATTTCACTATTTCATAGTTTAAATCACTCATTTTATCGTAGGAAAATTTCACCTTTAACGGGGATCACTATTTTTCATACGCGTCCTTAAAATATGTAACCGGCTTAAAGCGCAGCAATTATATCGATGAGGTGTTGCAAAAGCGCCATTAAAATATTCTCCGTGGAAATAAAAGGCTGCATGTAATATTCTAGGCTTTAAATACGATTAACTTATCGGAATATTTCTGGTGTAAATTGGTGTGCATTTGTGAATCTGGCTTTAAATAACACCAGCTGTCTGTGCGGTTTTGGTCTACGTAGAACAATTTTGCAGATCAGTATTTGGGGCCGAAAGTACGCCGTACAGTGACGATTAAAAGACGTATGAATATAATAATAGGGGCATAAGAAGAAATGAAAAACATGTCCAAACGACTAGTCCACCCTTCTGGAGACATGAAGGCTCAAAGAATTAGTTTAGTAATACAGCGTTCTGCCAGCATTCTGGGTACAATGCCGAATTTAGGAATTTTGAATGACATTATTTTATCTCTTATAATATGACATATTCTTTATTAGCGAAGCGAGGGCAGTTGGCTTCAACCCATTAATGGCCCACTACTGGGCACGGGTCTCTCCTCTTAAGAAGGCCTAGAGCATACTCCACCACGCTGCTCCAGTGCGGATTGGTGGAGGGGTTAATGGCCAACCCGAGTGTCGGAAGTTTTCAAACCACCCGAGGGCCTCCGACTTGGCTTAACGACTGTTATCTTATGATAGCAACCGGTACCGACGGCTTTACGTGCCCTCCGAAGCACGGAAAACGCTCAAGATTTTTTTTACCACTAGCGGCTCCACTGCTACTGTCGAGGGCAGTTACTAGTTTTAATATATTATTTGACTTAAACAGATTATTCTTTACAGAACCTTGTCAACGTAGACATTCATAATACAAAGGCGGACTAATACTAAAAGCAGTCTCTGCCACTCAATCTTAGCGAGGGAGATCAAAGAAGGCGGTAGCATAAAGAGAAACATTAAAAGTAGAATTAAAATTGTGTTACTGTTTATATTGTGTACATTTCATATTTGAGTATCGGGCGAAAAAAGAAAATCGTACGACAAGCTTATACAGCACATACATTTTATGTAATAAAATTTGGCGTATAGATATTGTAATCACTAGAAATGAATTTTAGGATATAAAATTTTTTCCTCGAAACATATTATTATTAGATGATACTGGGTGTTTCTAAAGTACGTTCCTTTAAAAAAATTAAGTTCCTTTGAAACAAAAGTGAAAATGAAATAACTTAAATGACACATAATTAAAAAGTTGTAACGATGCAATATAACTTTGACTCATTAACTTGTACTTTTTTCTCAATATCTCGACTAAATCCAATCAAAATGTTTGATTAGTTTTGGTCCCAGTAGTCTCCATTTGGCTAAAGTTATCCGATCCGAACAAATTTGTAGACAAGGCAAAGATATTATACGTAAGGCACTAAAGTCGCCATCTCACCATAAAAGTTATGATCAATATGAAGACTTAATAAGTTACTTTATACATCTGATACAAGAGTGTCTGCAGATACAAGAGAATTACTTCGTTAAATAACTATTGTTACTCCTTAGAGGTTGTAGATAAATATCACCCTGTCAACCCTTCTAATAGCCCCCTTCGAGTAACTTTACGATGGAAGTGAGACATTCGCCCAAGATTACATAATATAGTACGAGCGCAAAGTACAGGCATTAATTCTAAGTACTTTAACACATGATGTAACCTGTCCTTATCACTATGCTTCCTGCCTTTATTAGTAGATATGAGTGAAATATATTAACAACTAGGAACGGCCCTTGCATCGCTTCATAAAACTTATTCTTTTCAACAGTATGCTAAGGATAAATTAAACTGATGAAATAAAACAAAGCCTAAATGTTACACGCTTACTGTACATACCTATATACTAGCGGTCTGCCCGTGATTTTGCCTGCGTTTTCCAGGATAATATTTATGTACCTTATATTTATTCTAGATCATGGTCTAATTATGTGCTTTTCATGAAAATCTGTCCAGTAGTTTTTGCGTGGAATAGTAACAAAAATGATATACATCCTCACAAACTTTCACCATTATAATATTAGTAGGATAACAATCAAAACTGCATCAAAGTTGGTTAATCTGCCTACTTGTTGAATAATTTTCGTTTGTTTAATAATATTTAAACAGGTTATTAAATCTATCGGTTTATTAATAAACCGATAAACAGGTTATTAATCTAAACAGCGATTTAAAGCAAAATGACTTTGTTACAAATGTCTACTTCTGTATGGAATTTTATTTCCTAGTGTGTAGTATACAGGTTATATTTCAATTAAATTATACTAATTTATTTCCAAGCTACGTATTTAGTTAATGTTACGAATGACCCACAGGAGGGTAAAGGGTCTTTGATGTGTTTCCATCTGGGGCTTTTTGAGGTGACATTTGTTAGTGTCACTACCCTATTGTACTTTGTTACGCCCATTGTTCACGAAACGATTTTGTATTTTTTTGACAGGGAATTTTTCAAAGTTCCCACTTCTAAATTCTGCTATAGATATATTCTGAAGAAAAAGAGTGGTATAATTATAATAAAAAAATTAAATAAAATAATTCCACATTTGCTACCTATAGTAAGTGCAAAGATTTGTATACATACATGTGTAATGTATATTGAGCGATTTAAACATTTCAATTAATAACAAAATAAAAAACTTATACATAAAAGACGCAAACATTTTTTTCGAAAAACAAAATAATTTAAGGATTAAAAACACACTAAACACAACTCCATCGCTCTAGCGTGACACAATGTTTAACGCCTTAAATCTATAATCTATACTAATATATAAAGAGGAAAGATTTGATTGTTTGCATTGAATAGGCTCCGAAACTACCGAACCGATTTGAAAAATTCTTTTACTGTTGGGAAGCTACATTATCCCCGGGTGACATAGGCTATATTATATTTTTTTTTACTATTCTGCCGAAGCGAAGCGAGGGCGATTTCCTAGTAATTTTATAAAGCTGAAAAGTTTGTTTGATTGAACGCGCTAATAATCAATATAATGTTATATTCTATACCAAAAACACCACAAATTTTATAACCATAATTTAAAAACTAATTCTAATTACAAATTAGCAGCGAAACTACCACTTACTTCTTACTTCTTTTTACCTACATAATTATCTTACATTCTGAGCGAGAAAAACTAAGTTCTCCCTCATCCATGGTTGAAGCATTTATTAAGTTACCTAAGTGCATTTACCATCTTAGACTTCATCGCCAATTACCATCATGTAAAAAAGCAACAAACACGAGAACCAACTGTTACTGGAAGACTTAAAAGATTGCTCTTATTATAGACTTCCACCAGTCCGCATTGGAGCAGCATGGTGGATTATGTTCTAGGTCTCCTCAACAGAGACTCGTATGCAGTAGTAGACCACTAATGGGTTGAAGCAAAATGGACTGTTTGGTTGGAAATAGGAAGCATACAATTTCCTTTGACACCGCCATTGCAAATGACAGGCAATCGTGATTACGTTCGTTGCTATAAGTAGTCCGCTTACCGGAAAATTTAACCTAACAAGATAGAGATCATGTAAAATGAAATCTTCCTGAAATAGGTTGTCTATACGATGTATTATCTATACATATTATAAAATGAAGTCCCCTGACCGCGTCTGTCTGTCTGTAACGCGATAAACTCAATAATTAATCGAACGCATTTTTGTATGGTTTTCACTAATAGATAAGTAAGTATTGTGATTTCTGAAGAAGGTGTAATATAATTCATTATGGTTTTATGTAAATTGATCTAAATCCGCAGTGGCGAAGCTGCGGGCGGAAGCTAGTATTATCTATGATTGATTATTGATCGATGTTGTAGGTACAATAAAAGTATTTGAGAAAAAATATGAATAAATAATTATTGTTATTAACGTTATTGTTAGGTCCTGCAGTATGTATCTTATTTAATAACAAATCAGAAAAACCATTTCACGCCTGTTAAAATGCCGTTTTTTCACGGTAATAAAACAGTGCGAATAGCATCCAATACGTAGTTTTGTCACGATATGAATATAAAGTAACATAGCGGCGGAAACTGTCAAATCGTGGTTAGTTACTATTGGCTTTTCAAGTATCTTGAACAGAAGTAAAATAAAATTATATTTTATGCCAAATGTTCTTTTTGTTTTCAATTAAAGTATGTTTTAATAAAAGTGCGAATCCTGAACACAGATTTTTTGTGCTTAAAGTTGATGTCAGGCACCTACTTACCATATTCTACTTAGTTTGCGTAATTTCTTTTGACTGCATTGTGAGGTCTTCGTAGCATGAAAATAGGTCATGCCGTATTGGGGCTGCTTAGAATTTCAACCCCAATACCATAACGTATGGGTGACGTAAGAGGCAACTAAACCCAGTCTGCTGGTGGTAGGGTGCCGCGGAGGGATTACATTGGTAATAATAATAAGATTTTAATATTATACTTTATTTATACTGATAATATTTCTCCATGTGGCCCGCCTGGATATTTACTACCCTCATGGTTTAGTCAGCTGTTAAATGACTCGTCGATTTTCGGTTGTGGCTTGAGAGCTACTTCTTTCTTTTTAAATGTACGAGTAGTTGAGTTCAGTGCCCGCTATGATAGGTATAGGTTAAAAATCATAGGTTATTTTTTTCTTTATTTTTCTTCTACGTACTCATTGAATTAACTCTTCGAGAGTTTTGCTTATCTTCATCTTACGTGAGTTGCTCGATTTTCGATGTTTTATTACCATTTAGTGAGGATCATTATTTTTAACCATAACTTCTCAATAATGACTCCAAATAGATTTTATATATCCATAAAATATATTGAGTTACAGAAGTGAAATCGATGCTTCCGATATATCTCTATACGGAAAAAGCCATGTTTTGGATACGATTTCTTATTTATAGTTTCTTTTCGCTCGTTTAACGTTGCCGAAAAGCTATGTTGGGAACGGTGATCTACACGTTATTATTTCCTTTATAAGGATATTGTTTTACCTGAATGGAATACGTCTTCAGTATTACGAGTATACTAGACAATAATAAAATTTGGCTTCCCTTTTGATCGGCGACCGGTAATGTGAACTGTTCTGATATTTATCTGATGTTTTACATAACAGTATTATGGTAGGGAGGGGATTTATTTCATGAAATACGATATAAAATCAGTTGGCTATCGGAACCTACAGCATAAAATCATCACATGTAACATATCCTTTTGATACCTTAATTTGACGAAAGTGAAGTTTCGATATCACTTACGTACCAATAATAATAATAATACAAATATAGCTTGGTTATAGCTAAGTGTACCCTGTGGTAATACAAAACATATTGTAGCACCATAGCGTTCTGACGGTAATGTTTTCCGGCCCTCAATATATTTCTTCTATAATACAGCATAGCCTTTTAATGTGTTCTAAGATAAATGAACCATAAAGCATTTTTAATAAAGTCTTCTTTGAATAAAGCGGTATAAAATAAAGAAAAAATAAAGTGTGGCAAGCCCTTTGTGCATCGTGTCCGTATTTTCAGAATGAAAGCTTCCTACAAGGGGTATATTTTGCACGCAAGATGACTTTGTGCTGAAATAGAAGCGGCTACGCAAACATTGGATACTGTGTTATTATTTATGGTTAAAAGAAGGATGTTAAAAGTATTAATCAGCTTAAAAATGGAATAACGCTGTGAATCGTGGTCTACCTGTGTGCTACATTTTATGAAAATTCATTCAGTAGTTTTTGCTAGAAAAAGTAACAATTATCGATACAAACTTCCACTATAGTTTTAAGTAGGATTTACCCATCGAGTAATCGAGCACATATCCAATAGAGAGGAAATTAATTTATTTTGTTTGACAATAACTTCGCCAAATCACTGCTCCGACCGCTGCACTTTTTAAGTACATATTTTTAACCACTTTTGACCATTTTAAGTATTTGTATGTACATCAAAATATATTTCGTAATGGTAGGGAGAAGTACACAGGTCGGCTGATGGCGCCGTACTGTTTCAGCGCAAACGAGACTTGATATTTTTTAGTGACTAAACACTGTTCAGTTTTGGAATTGAATGGATCATATTGCCACTCTATTATGTGCTCGATGGATTTAGCTCACAATAAATGTGCTAAAATGACCATAATATCCATCACTGTTATTAGACAATCATGTTCGACACAAAGTTTTAGTCAGTATAAAGTGCACTTCCAAGCTTCACTATTCACGCTAAGTTTACGATTCATCACGATCACGCTCGGAATTTGCTCATTCAACGCGCGATTCCTTAGCGGGAAGCAAAATGAAACGGCTGAGTTCAGTTACGTATGTAGACAAAATCTTTTGCGCGCCGCCATGCTGTTAATATGTGAAGCTCTTTGGAGTATTGAAATATTATTTTCACGTTTGGTAGCAAACATTTATTTGGGTTCATCCATTTGGGTGCTACGTTACGGAAAATACAAATCTTCTTTAGAATTATTATTGAAAACCGCATACAAATAGGACGAGTAGTTATTTAAACTTTTGGTTCCTGTCCTATTGTTAGAACTAGCAAAACAGAACCTCATTTAATTTAAGTGAGATAGTGCTGGGACGTTTCCCGTTGAACGTTGCCTCCAGCTAATATCATCATAATATTATATTCCTGGATTTGTTACTGCTATCTAGATTTCAGTACCTAAGTCTAGCTTCTTGCATGCGGCGCACGTTGCTGATTATAGCCGCTCTGACGACGCTATTTGCGGGTTCACGCCTGGATAGTAACATTATTTATAGATAGGAGTAGGTAGTAAAATAAAATGTTGATTTAATTTTAGGAACTTACTATTATGACATTTTTAATCAACTTCAAAAAAGGAGGAATATTCTTTTATGTTTGTTACCTACCTCAGAAATTTCGACTGGGTGAACTGATTTTGATGATTCATTTTTAATCGAAAGCTGGTGCTTGTCATGTGGTCCCACTTAAATTTGAGCGAGATCTGACAGTGGCATCCATGAGAAAAGCATATAAGTCTTAAATTTGCATTAAGTATGTGCGCGACAAATGGACGAATAATTCAATATCACGCCAACCGATTTCGATGATTCTTTTTTTATTGGAAAGGAAATCGACTGACATCATTTGAAGTGGGTTCTGTTTTTGTTAAAATTTTAGATTATTTTTATATTAAGAGAATAGCAAAGGAGCTTGCAGAGATAAAATCCCGGCCCATGGATATTTTGGAAACCTTGCATAGAACTGTAAGAGGGTCTATAGTTGGTTAGTAGGTTCTGTAAGTGCTGTCCTGAAAATTTACTCTTCAGGACATTAGTTACAATCTTTATAGATTAGTGAACTTTATGTCACTGATGCTAGTTTCACCCTGACCTTATACCTACAGACTTGAATTTTGACTTCATCACCTCATCATCACCATGGTCTTGACAAAATCTAGTGCGTACTGCTACGTAGTCCGTACGCTAGTCCGAATCGAGGAGTCATAGTCTGTATTTTATTACTGACGCAAACCAGTTAATTTTCCATTTCAATATCGTTCTTTCCTAAATAGTCCAGGGTCGATAATTTTTGAAAACAAAAAAAATTATAATAGGATGAAACCTATTGCAAAAGGAAGAGAATATAACAAAAAATAAAGGAAAAATAATTTACGGGCGATCTGAGGTCGGGAAGTGGGGCGGAGGGGGGGTTTAAGGGTAAAAAACGGTTTATCTCAATTTCCAGCAAAACTATAAGTCCTATGGAAAAAAGTTAAATGGCAAAGTTATAGGTAATAAAAAGGTCTACAATTTTTGTATTTACACTTTTTTCACATAACCTCAAAATTTATGTGAAAAATTCAAAAAACCAAGTTTTTGGTTTTTTATTTTTATCTTTTACAAAAATATTTTTTTTTTAACGAAATTTTGTGAAAACTTACCTTTCTATGTCCCAAACATACTGTAATTTTTTTGATTTAAAATATTTATTTTTTCACCTTATTTTGACTTAATATCGAAAAATCACCCTAATTTTCAATCGAAAATTCACCTGTCAAAATATCCGCTTTTTTAAAAAAATCTGTGAGCTTTTTATTTGCTAAAATCTCTACTTTCTGATGGTATATAAAAAAATATACACTACTATGGTAAATTTTCTCAGAAAATGCAATGAAACGACAACTATTTTTGCATGTTTCTTGCAATCTTTATGGATTTGTAATTTTTTTGCTTATTAATTTATTAATTTAACATGGATTTTGACGTTTTTCGATTAATTAAAGTGTAAATTTTAATAAATGGCTCAAAATTGTACATAAATATTAAAAATATATATTTAAAAACTCGAACTCAAATAATTTTTGTGAAAATAGTTGTCGTTTCATTGCATTTTCTGAGAAAATTTAACATGGCAGTGTATATTTTTTTATATACCATCAGAAAGTAGAGATTTTAGCAAATAAAAAGCTCACAGATTTTTTTAAAAAAGCGGATATTTTGACAGGTGAATTTTCGATTGAAAATTAGGGTGATTTTTCGATATTAAGTCAAAATAAGGTGAAAAAATAAATATTTTAAATCAAAAAAATTACAGTATGTTTGGGACATAGAAAGGTAAGTTTTCACAAAATTTCGTTAAAAAAAAAATATTTTTGTAAAAGATAAAAATAAAAAACCAAAAACTTGGTTTTTTGAATTTTTCACATAAATTTTGAGGTTATGTGAAAAAAGTGTAAATACAAAAATTGTAGACCTTTTTATTACCTATAACTTTGCCATTTAACTTTTTTCCATAGGACTTATAGTTTTGCTGGAAATTGAGATAAACCGTTTTTTACCCTTAAACCCCCCCTCCCCCCCACTTCCCGACCTCAGATCGCCCGTAAATTATTTTTCCTTTATTTTTTGTTATATTCTCTTCCTTTTGCAATAGGTTTCATTCTATTATAATTTTTTTTCACTTTTCATTATTTTTAAAGGCTTCTACCCTGGTCTAAAAAGACACCAGTCCCTAGATTTATAAAACATTAATTCAGCAGCTGGTAACCACTGCAGTGCAAAATAATTAGGATTTAATTGCGGGTGGCGAAACTCCGTGCGCAATCTCAACGGTCGGCGTCATGACACCTGCCCGTAAGCTGGCAGCTTCCGTGAAATTATATTCCGTGAAATTATGTCCAAAACAGAATTTACTCTGTTCTAACGCTTTTTGATCTACTTTGGATGATAATTTTCGGGTGATATTATTATAAAATTTCTGTAATATTACTCTGTGTTATTAGCGGTATTAAATATCTATTCTATTAATCTATTATTACCAATACTTTTTCTGAGGGGCCCTATCACCAACAAGCCGGGTTTAGTCGTCTCTTACGACACCCATCCGAGGTGGGATTGGGGTTAGTATTCTAAGCTGTCCAATACGGGTAAATTATTAAAACACTTATAACAGTATTTTTTTCAAAACATGGGATATATTTTTTGAAGTAAAACTTCTTTAGGAGCGACTAGAGAGTAACTCAGATTATTTTTCGGACGGAAGTTTTCGAACGGAAGTATTCGGACGGAATAATCTCTATAGTCTAGTATGTTGACGCCGTTTTCAAAAACAGAAACTTACTATAGAATAATAATAATATAATAGTTGAGAGTATGTGTGATACATTTAATACACTTTTTAACCCCCGACGCAAAAATGAGGGGTGTTATAAGTTTGACTATCAAATGAAAGGATTTGATTTGTGTATTACAAAATTGGCTGTTTGAAGGGGGAAGGAGGGTAGTTATGGGGAAGGGGATGAATTTACTAAATTCAGTGAACATACCCGAGTGGGGTATCAAAAAGTTTAAGTTTTTTAGTAATACGTGTCACCAACGTCAAAGAAGTTTTACTTCAAGCGCGCGTAAAGATTACAAGCACAACTTTTTTTATTCCTAAAAGGGTATCTAAGAGGTAGTGGATACTAGGTAGGTAGTTTTTAACCGACTTCAAAAAAAGGAGGAGGTTCTCAATTCGACTGTATTTTTTTTTTATGTTTGTTACCTCAGAACTTTGGACTGGGTAAACCGATTTGGATGATTTTTGTTTTAATTGAAAGCTGGTGCTTGTCGTGTGGTCCCACATAAATTTGAACGAGATCCGACAATGACATCCATGTCAAAAGTACAATGTACTTCATTTGAAGTCGGTTAATTTTTTGTTAAAATGTTAGATTATATATAGGAGGCTTAGGTCACTCCTGTTCTATTCACATGCGGTAAACTGCATAGAAAGTAATTTGGCTTTACCGATTAAAGCTTAGCGTATCGGCGTTTGAACTTGATGGCTTTGATAGTTCAGCGGGTGAGCTCCGTAGCGGTCAAACGAATAGAATCAAATTAACAGAATCCACAAAGAATATTTTTATTTAATCTGGATATTTTAAGAGCTGGTCAAATGAGAAGGCCTAAAATTTTGCTATGAAATATTAAATTACTTACTATTTCCCAGCGCGATTTTAACGTAGTCGGAGTTTAGTTTTATTGGCCAGCAGCTTCAATTAAATGAAATGTGATATTCTGGTACGAACGAACGATCCTTTAGTTGTTTTTCGTGTTTGTCCATGGTTAAACGAAACTTAAAAAACTTGCTACCATAAACTGTAATGTCTTGTTGAAAATTATGGCATAAATAAAAATGTGCCACGACAACTTTCGTAATAAACAAACCGCTTTGAAATTTAAACGAATTCTTAGGGCGTTTAATTAAGAAGTGCGAATAGCTTGTGGATTAGTTAATATTACTTACGCAGGTCCTGACCGGAAACGAACCCCGCTTCATTGAGATTCAAAGGCCGTAGCAAAACACTTGAGTACGGTAAAGTGAAAGAAAATTTTCATCAGCTTTCCTTTGAGAGGTTCCATAAATAATACTGTGACATGCTTCGTACAGATATAGAAGTTTGAGTTAGTGATGTTCTTGGCTTTATTTTGGTACGCGTTATACTTACCTAATGAACGAAATTTTAATACAGCTACATGACTGTTTTTGTTACCGTTGTGTTGTATGACACAGGGAATCCTAGTGTGGGGCTATAAGTGTGAAGTGTTATTTATTATAAATATATTATTTAAGTCGCTACTGGATTGAACTGTTATTCCTCAGTTTACACTGTACATTCAGCAGTACAGTAATGTTTAATATTACAGAAAGTCTGTTGTTATTAATGTTAAATCGAATATCTATAAGTGCCATTTAATATTGATAATATCATGAATATTTACGGAACGTTTTCGTATTATGCCCTGCTCACCGAACTCTTTTGCCGAGTGTATAACGGGCTAGTATTAACTTACTTGTTATCAATTGTTACAGTTGCTAGTATGACCGACGTGATCGTTGAGCTACGGGCGCCACGCTTCGTAGTTCATGGACACAGCGCCGTTCTGCGTTGTGAGCACAACGTCGATCCTGAATCTATCGATAAGGTAACAACACTAGTTCTTTACAAGACCAAGTACTTCTTATTCCTTACAGTAAAGTAGAATACCGTTAAAACGTGCAAAGTCCGTATCCGTATTCCAAAAATATATCGATATATATATATTAATACGTGAAGGCAAAAGTGTAGTACTCCTTTTTAATAATGTATGCACGTAGGAGTCTCAGCTTTGGTAGTGTTAAATTTTACTCGAAATGTTACAAACACATTAATTAAAGACAATAGAACACTGCAAATGTCAACATGAAGTGTGAATAGATGCTTGTTTTCAGACATCCTCCAGAAACATTCACTGTGTCAACATGCATAAATAAACGTCATAAATAATCAAGATTATTAAATCTTACTTGAACTCAAACTTATAAAATTCGCATTCAGCAAGCTGATTCATACCCAACTACTTGACTAGCCTGATTTCACTAATGAATCAATTAAATAAATAAAGGCCTAAAGGCCTTTAAGGCAATGGCACCCCTGTTGTACCTTTGGTGCTACTGGTTTCCATAGGCAAAGGTACGTGGCTCATCTGTTCGTTTTTTGACTACTTAATAAAAAAAATTAAAAAGTATTTGTATTACGAAAAAAAAAACACCTGATCCATGTTTTAGAAACTGGCACATCATTACGAGCAACATGCATTAGTCAGGGTTGACAATAATATTAGTGAAGTTGCATCGTATTTGGTTCATAGATTTTCTTGTTAGCATCGAAGTACTATCGGTCACTGTCCATGCCTTGAACATCGATCACACGGAGTTCAGTTATCGTACCTACCAAGATAGCTTTCGATATAAGACTCGTTTACTGAGAGACTTTATCGTATGCATGTTTTGATTTTAACACGACTCAGAATCGATTTACTATAAAACTATGTATTCGTATGTTTCTTTATTTATCTAGCAATGTTTAATTAAATCGTATATCCTATTATTGAGTCTGTATACATGTAGGAACAGAGAAGAACGTGTCATATCCGAATGAATGAAAGGGAAAGAAGATAGTTTTGACTTTGACAGGTGGAGGGTGCTCTTCTATGCTTTAATAAAAAGCGGCAATTAAAATTTGCGATGAATTACTCAGGTGTCAGTTACACTTATCTTTGTGTCTATCCGACACAACAGAACCGTCTTACTAGGCTCATATAATTTGAATCACTGTAATATTTTATATTTTTATCTGCCGGCATTTTACTTTAAAATCCTATCGAGGTAATGAAATTCTCACAGGAAAGCAAATACCCCACAGGGTGGAATATCCTATCCTTGAAGTTCGGGTTCCAGTTCCCAGAATTCCAGTTAGGAAAACAAATTAATAATGCATAAAGTAACATATATGTATATTCGTCGGAGTGAATACTAATGACTAACTTTATACACGGCATCCATGTCAAAATCCTACAAAAACTTTGTTTTAGTATGGGATTAGGTTTAGAATGCATACATAATTAAGTAAAATAGGTATTTTATTACTAGCTCTGTGTATCTACCGTAAATTATTTGGTGAGCACTTTTACCTAATTCCTCGGCGAACCAGTAAATAGAAAACTATTATAATACGCCTGTATTAAGACATCTATTATGTGTTTATAAATCCTATGTTAGTGTAGTATATGGCCATATAGAAGGAAGAAGGAAATGTATTTGCAATATGTCAACCAGATTGTCATTCTATTATTAAAGCTGAAAAGTTAAATACGCTTTCTAATTATATCCCGAAATAAACCCTAAACCCGGAATATTACAGTGGCGACGAGATAAAAATAAAAGAAAAACTCACGTACGTACCTATTCATATTGATCAATAATAATGTCGATCGGAAAATTGAATGAGTTTAATGTGTTGACGGGAACATGGTCATCATACATCGACCGCCTTAACATGTATTTTAAGGTAAATAATGTGGAGGAAGTAATGAAATTACCCACTTTAATTGCCACCATGGGGGACGAGGCATATGAACTTTTAGGAAACTTGGCCAGTCCCACTAAACCGGCGGACCTAACTTTTAGAAAGGCAGATGAGCTAATGAGCCAACATTTACAACCGGTTCCGTCTGCCTTGGCAGAGCGATACCGGTTTAGACAGAGGCGGCAAAAGATGGGCGAAAGCATTTCTACGTACGTAGCGGAATTAAAACGGCTGTCAAAATTTTGTAAGTTTGGGGCAAATTTAAATGAGGATATGAGAGATCAATTTATTTGTGGGCTTTATAGCGATATTATACGGCAGCGCTTGTTTGCTGAAAACGATTCGGTTACATTCTGCGAAGCCGTCAAGCTTGCAACGACGTTAGAAGCTGCGGAGCGGGACGCGGCTGTGATGGAACCGGCGAAGGTATCAGCAAATATAGTGGGGGCAAATGAATTACACGCTATTTTACCATCGTGTAATAATGTGCAGCATGGATTGCCCAACGGCGATAATAGAATCAGGTGCTATGCTTGCGGAGCGGGAAACCTTGAGTTTGCAAACTGCAGATTTCGCAAATACGTGTGCAGCAAGTGTAAGAAAACAGGCCATTTGCGGCGAGTATGCAAGGAGGCGGGTGTTTCTACAGCCTCGGTTGAGGCGACGCGGGTGGGCGCCCGGCGTGGAGGAGCTGCGGCGGCAGCGGCGGCAGCGGCACAGCGCGAGCGGCGCGGAGGTCTTAATTTTGGTAGTGCCGATTGCAATGCAAGTGAGGAGTTCGGCGGGGATATCGAGGAGGACCTTCACCAGTTATGTCTAAATAACTACCGAGCGGTGAGTTTGCCGATAAACATAGACAACGTCACCGTTAAAATGGAAATTGATACGGGTACGGCAATTTCTTGTGTAAGCAAAGCTACATACGACCAATATTTTAAACATTTAGACATAATAAAGGATAACACGGTTCTAAATTTTTATGATGGCTCAAAGATTAAACCACTCGGAATTATTATACCGACCGTTTCGTATGGCAATTGCCAAAAGCAATTAGAATTATTTATCATTGAGGGGGGCACAACTTCCTTGCTAGGAAGGCAGTGGTTAGCGGAACTAGCGATAGATATTCCAAAAGTTTGTTGTAATTTTGTAGATAAGCCAGTTAGCTTAGATGATGAAATTTTTAATTTGTTAACCAGATATAAGGTGCTGTTTGAGGGCGGACTGGGTCGGTACACGGGAGGACGCGCGACACTCCGGGTGAGAGAGGGTGCGACGCCGGTGTTTCACCGCGCGCGGCCGCTACCGTACGCGCTGCGCGACCGTGTTGACGCGGAGCTGGACGCCATGCTGCGGGACGGCGTCATCGAACCCGTCGATTGCTCCGACTGGGCCTCTCCACTGGTACCGATTAACAAGCCGGATGGCTCGCTAAGAATCTGTGCTGATTATAAAGCAACTTTGAACCCGTATTTGTTGGTCGATCGTTACCCTCTTCCTAAAATAGAAGAGATTTTAGTTAATTTAAACGGGAGTAGGTATTTTAGTAAACTAGACTTGTCGCAAGCTTATAATCAGATTGAACTCGACGATACCAAACGTTACACAGTAATAAATACACACCGAGGGCTATTTAGGTATAATCGTTTAGTGTTCGGGTTGTCATCAAGTGTGGGTATATTCCAGCGTATTATGACAAACTTACTAGTAAATATTCCTAATGTTCAAGTATTTTTGGATGATGTAATCATATGCGGCAAATCAAAAATGGAGCATATGCAGGCACTAGAGTCTGTGTTCCAACGGTTGCTGGCGCATGGTCTCAAATTAAAGAAAAGTAAATGCGTGTTTTTAGCTTCCGAGGTCCGATATCTTGGGTACGTAGTATCTAAGGACGGTATTAAGCCGGATATGTCGAAGGTAGATGCAATTCTAAAAATGAAACAACCGATGAATGTTTCGGAGTTGAGATCATTTTTAGGAACGGTAAATTTCTTCGGTAAATTTATTAGGAATTTAAGTGCAGTCTTATCACCTTTATACGACTTGTTACGTAAAGGGGTAGATTGGAATTGGTGTTCTGAGTGCGATAGGACCTTTGAACAGGTTAAAAAGTTACTGTCAGGTGCAAGTGTGTTAGCTCACTACGACCCGGGGAAGCGGTTGATAGTGACATGCGACGCCAGTGCGCGCGGGGTGGGCGCCGTGCTGACTCAGGAGGCGCCGGGCGGCGGCGAGCGGCCGGTTGCGTTTGCGTCGCGCACTCTCAACAGTGCGGAAACTAACTATTCACAGATTCATCGAGAGGCTTTGGCGATAATATTCTGTGTGAAAAAATTTCACCAATACCTATACGGGCGTCATTTTATTTTACGTACGGATCATAAGCCTCTTGTGTCAATCTTTGGTCTGAATACGGGTATACCTACTATGACGGCCAGTAGAATGCAGAGATGGGCTATTATCTTGTCGGCTTATGACTACGACATCGAATATGTCAACACTAAAGATAACTGTGCTGACAGTTTATCAAGAATGCCCATTAATACCGGAAGTTGTAGTAATAGTTATGAGACGATACCGGAACAAACTTATTTGCACTTTGCACAAGATGCTTTACTACTGGATTATAATGAGATAAAAAAACAAACGATTAAGGATCCGCTATTAATAAGGGTGCTTAGTTTTATTCGAGACGCTTGGCCGGAGAAATATGACATAGAGGGCTTGAAACCGTTTTTTAATAGGAAGTCGGAATTATATGAAGAGTTGGGTTGTGTCATGTGGGGCCACAGGGTGGTTGTACCGGGAGGATGTCAAAACAAGGTTTTGACGATCCTGCACGAGCCTCACATGGGCATAACGAAAACAAAAGCTTTAGCTCGGAGTTACGTCTGGTGGCCTGGCATCGACGAAGCAGTTGAAGCGCAGTGCCGAGCGTGTGCTGTGTGCGCAGCGGTGGCCGACATGCCGCCGCGGCACACACCACGCAGCTGGCCATATCCGGTTAAGCCTTTCACTAGAATTCACGTGGACTTTCTGGGCCCAATTAATGGCAGGACATTCTTGATAGTAGTCGATGCAATGTCCAAATGGTTAGAGGTTTTTCAGGTTCCTAGTACGGCTGCAGGTCCCACGATAGAAAGATTAGGTGAATTATGGGCTAGGTGGGGAATACCTAAGCAGGTTGTTAGCGATAATGGACCGCCATTCTCAAGTAGGGAATTTCAAACCTTTTTATCGGCTGACGGGGTGGAACATATTTTTACGGCTCCATACCATCCTGCTTCTAACGGGGCAGCAGAAAATGCAGTAAAAATTATCAAAAACGTTATTAGGAAGGCAACTATTGAAAAGTCGAATATTCATAGTGCAATTAATAAGTTTTTGCTATATTATAGGAATACCGAACATTGTTCAACCGGAGAAAGTCCAGCTATGTTATTAATGGGTAGACGAATGCGTACACATTTGGATATCTTAAAACCAGACATAATGTCTAAAGTAGTAAAAAGCCAACGGCGTCAGGTTGACGCTGCGGGAGGATCAAATAGAGATTTCCAAATAGGGGAAAACGTTTGGTATCGACAGTATTCTAAAGCTGAGAAATGGCTTCCTGGGAAGGTAGTAGAGTCTTTGGGGACGACCGATTATAAAATATCGGATCCTAACGGTAACCAAATTCATCGACACGTCGACCAACTTAAACGCAGGATCAAAAGTCTTATTGTGTGTCCAGCTGACACTAAAAACCAGTCGGAGCCGTCTGCGGGAACGTCGACGGCGTGCGAGCCGGATGGGTCACCAGCCAGGGGTTTGGCAGGAGGAGACATAGATGGCGAGCAATTCTCTACTCCTTCAAATGATCAGACTCAGACGGAATCCTCGCATCCCCAGTCTGTCACCCCTGTACCGACTCAATCGCGTCCAATACGAAGATATCGCGTATTTAAACCTCCACGTTATAAAGATTAATTTTATTGTATATAATACGAAACGAATGGGAACAGTGGAATGATTTATTTTAGCAGCTTAGTTTTGTTTATAATTGATTTATTTTAGTAGCTTAGTTTTGTTTATAATTTTGTAGAAATTTGGTGTGAGGGATTGTAGTATATGGCCATATAGAAGGAAGAAGGAAATGTATTTGCAATATGTCAACCAGATTGTCATTCTATTATTAAAGCTGAAAAGTTAAATACGCTTTATAATTATATCCCGAAATAAACCCTAAACCCGGAATATTACAGTAAGCACACCAATAAATCCTCAGTAAGTTCACTAATAAATTATACATACACATTGAATCATTTTATACGATAAGCAGTTGTAGCACTAATAGCGATCACGTTCAAATAACTAGTATCTCATTTGTGGCAAGGGCGAACAGCAAATTGTCCATTCAAAAATCCGCATAGACACAGCCATTTTTTATGAAAATAGCCGGTAAACGAGCAGACCATCCACCTGATGGTAAGTGGCTATCACTCGTGGCTATCAGTCGCCCATGGACATCAGCAACACCACAGGCATCACTGATGGGTTCCCGCCAAGAAAGAGAGAAGAAAAAGAAAGAAAGAACTGGCTTCCAAGCCCCTTTCAAAGTAAACAAAAAAATCTATGTGAATTAATTTAGTAGCTAACCTATAGGAATCATTTTTGCAATTAATATACTTCATATTTTTGTAGACTAATCTTGCTCCACTTTTGTCATGACTAACAAACTATTCTTAATTATTCACTATCATTGTCGACCGCCTGATAAACCAATTAATAAAAAACCAAACAAAAATACGTCCCAAAAATCTTTACGGTGAATAAAAACATAAACATTTCCAGGTTGTGTTCTTCAAGAACGGGCAACGTATCATGAAGTACGTGCGAGGTCGGGACCCGCCCGTCGAGCTCTTTAACATAAGCGGCACCACTATAAACGTGAGTAATGTTACATTTATCTACTGCTTATGCTTATCTTACAAGACGCTGCTTACTTCTTACGAGCGTCACGGCATTTTTTAAGTTTTTATTTCCATGTGTCTTGTCTCTTTGGTCGTCTATTAGGTATGGAGGTATTCAAGTTCTGTTACGTGGCTATAGCAGTAACAGCGGATTAGCTCACGTTCCCGCGATCATTAGATTTAAGTAAAATTTTCCATGTAGTAAACAGAAAATTATTGGTCTCTCTACCAAGGACGAGTACGTTTCCTATGTACACTTAGATCCCCATGATTTTACGTTTTCGAACACCTGCGGCTTGATAAGGGTGCGGATAAGATATTATGGTCAGGGTTAGCAACGCAATAAAGATATTTACGCTGTATTTTGTACAATATTTGTACAATACAATGGAGGTTATCGCGCAGTACAAAATGTAATGTAGAACAAAGCAAATACGCTTTATAGCAATTCTATTAGGAACGCATAACTTTGGACGGAGGACATAAACATAGGTAACTAAATTGAAAAAACGTGGTTAATGTTTAAATTGAGGTGCCCTGTAAAATACCATTGATAAATTAATCCGACCGAACCGACCGAAACCGAAATTAGAACATATCTCTTAAAATGGCTGTACGGTTACTGTCAAATGCATCGATTTTGTAAATAATAATATTTCCTCGCCATATCAACCAAAAACATATCCAACTAAATATTTGAACACGCGCAATGTTTCCTTGTATGCAATAAATCTGAATGCGTTTCTAACGCGAACGTGTCTACATATAGATTAAGAGCCCAGGGCCGCCAGACATCACTTATTTTCTGACGGATGAAATGTGGACGATTGAGTAGCGTTAGTATGTACTATGATCGTATGTCTACTTGCTAGCTTGGAAAAACGGCCAATTTCCAGGTATCAGGTGATCAAGGTACAAAAAATCATTACTAAGTTCACGTATTTTCTCATGGCTGATTTTCACGTATGTTCTAGATAATATACTTAGAAATAAGTCGTCAATACTCCCAGACACATTCCGTGGGCCATTTTGCTTTACAGACACCTTGGACCTGCCAAAATAATGAGTTACGTTCACGTATTTTCTGACGCTCCATTTTTATATTATGTTCTCCAGACAACTATTTTAAAACCTTTGACAAGAAGACAGACAGATCCAAGAGGCCAATCATCCCCTAAATTAATTTTAATATCTCTGTGGGTGGACACCGTGTACAAACACTCGACGCCGCGCCGCAGTGCCGCGATCAGCTGGTGGGTGGGTCAGTGAACTTTGGTAAGGGCAACACATGATTCCTTTTCCCTTCATACCTTTCCTGGACAGATATACATAACATATATAAAAATGGAGCGTCAGAATATACGTGAACTTAACTCATTATTCTGGCAGCTTCAAGGTGTCTGTAAAGCAAAATGGCCCACGGAATGTGTCTGGGAGTATTGACAACTTATTTCTAACTATATTATCTAGAACATACGTGAAAATCAGCCATGAGAAAATACGTGAACTTAGTAATGATTTTTTGTACCTTGATCACCTGATACCTGGAAATTGGCCGTTTTTCCAAGCTAGCAAGTAGGCATACGATCATAGTACATACTAACACTACTCAATCGTCCACATTTCATCCGTCAGAAAATAAGTGATGTCTGGCGGCCCTGGGCTCTCCACCTAATAACGTTCAATCTAAAATATGGACCCATGACGTAATCCCCAAGCAATATCCGTTGTAGGATCTTGAACTCGAGGATATTTTGTATGGCAGCGTGCATTAACTCGAACTGCATACAGCCACAGTTTGCCGATAACGAACTAGCACTAGACGTATTTTTGGGGTTAAATTAAAATAATAAATGATAGAGAGCTACAAGGGTGTGACATATTTTTTGTAAATATCCTCCTCTTTATGAATCTTTTCTTTTTAATTTCTTAAATATTTACCGAGTGTATGATTTCAAAAGTTCGAAATGAACAATAATCACAGACCACTTCGGACTTTTACCATTAAAAGTTGGTAAATCTAGTTTTTACTGGTAAATTTTAAGATTTACCGTAATTCAGGGTTTTACAGTAACATAAATAAAACACAAAAAATGTGGCCCAAACTGATTTCATTTGAAAAGCACTAATGCGAAGATGGTTTGAGACCATTAAAATAATGCATTAGGCACATTTTAGATTTTCAACTTTTCCCACATAATTTTTTGCGTAGTAGCACACACTATGTATCCACTAAGTGACTGATATTACAGAATTTGTTTATGCTATTTACGAGTAAGTATGATTTTACATTGATAACAACAGAAACATTATAACTCTTTAGCTGACAACTTTATCTATGTGAATTGACCACCATGAAAATATTTTTCATGGTTACTAGGATTGGAAACATTTTCACAATTATTTAAGCTTATTTCTTTTACAGTTTTTGTAGGATGTCACTCAGTACAGACTAAGAAATCAATAAAATATAAATGCCCGTCAAAATATAGTACCTATTGGACTTTTTCAACAGGGCTAATAGTCCATTCAAATCCAATTCGGTCTTAACCGATTTTATTACAGTATTTCGTATACTCTGTTGTAAAAGAAAAATGCTACTTCAATCGTGAAACAACTTTGTTTCATGTTTAAGGCGTGGTTGCAACCGACGCTTACAAATGACGTAATCCATCTCAGTCCTCGTGCTTACTTAAATATAGAACTTTGGAGAATTTCAACAACATTATACAAGCAAAATAGCTTTCTTTCAGAGAGAGATTCGACAGAAAAATAAACCAGTGCCGTATTATTTTTCTTTTGAAAAGAGACAGGAGTTAATTTTATTATAACATGGTCTAAGCACTAATACTTTTATGAGTTTGGGCCATAACTTTGTTTACTTTGTTAAATTAATGTCTATATTAATGTTTTATATTTATTTTCTTTAAAATAAAGTATTTTATGTTAGTAAACATTGTATCCGATCCTTGCGTCTTAGCGTTGCGATTAGAAGCACGATGACCCATGATGCCAAAATCAACTTTACTTTCCGCTGCAGTTCCTGATAGACCAACTAGGTATGCACAACTAACATTTTTGTGACATGACAAAAAACGATATCAACTTATTCTTCTATCCATAGAGAAGAATTAAAGCCCAATAATGGGACATCACGGTTAGTGGTGAACTTGATAAATCTTGAGGGTCATGAAATAAGTGGAATGGAATGGAATTACAAAAAATCTCTCAATGGACCGATTAATATCACAAAAAGGTCCATTTTCTTTGTACAGGAAAATTCCCATTAAGTGCCCCTTTGTGCATCACTGATGTGCTTTGTAGAAGTAGTCAGGGGATTACTTAATAAATTAAAGAGCGTTATTAAATATTCCTTTCTGTGGAGTTATGACGAAAAGTAATGCGTGATGGAAATTACTTTGTTATTTTCATGACAAGGAACTGCGTAAAACAGCTTTTTACATATGAAAGACCGAGGTAATTTATAGGTATTGTTATATGTTTTACGGAAGACCAAGAAAGTAGAAGAAGTCAATATTGTGTAGCATACCTAACGGTGATAAAAGGACTGCTTGTACTTAAAACAATAAAACATGACCTCTATTAATTAATAAGTACAGCAACTAGCTTGAAATCTCTGTTGAATATATTTACAAGGTCTAATTATTCGGTTTATATCCTTAAAAATATTAGGTTAAACTTAGTATAAAATAAATATTTAGTATGTAAAATATACTGCTACAAAAAACCCTATTGTTATGGCTACTTCGATAAAATATTAATAAAAAATGTATTTAGTTCTATGGAGTTACAATACTGTATTCAATTTTTAAAGTAATAATCACCAAAGTTCTTGAAATTATGAAAGGATCTTACGCTGGGCATACACGATCAAGTTAACTTGTCAAGTTTCCAGCGGACTTGATGTGGCATCCAGTAAACTTGACGGTATATGGCTATCTATGTATGGAAGACCGCTCATACAAACTGGCAATATAACAAATGCGTCCTCGAAGTCGTGCTCATCATAAAACAGTAACTTAAAAGACATATCACTTTACATCGAACAATATACCAATATCACTTCCCTGTAATCCCATTTTATCTAGTGCATAAAATTTTATTCCCATTTTATCTAGTGTATAAAATTTTATTTTTTCTTCCTAGCTAATAAAATTGTCGCCAACTTCGATAACGCTGGAGAAGATGGATTTTATGGCGTCGGGCCCTTATTTCTGCGAGATCGCTCTGGAGACACCATTGTACTCAAAGGTGTCGAAGATACACGAACTTACCGTAATTGGTATGTAACTTCTTATTTAACAGCAATATTAAATAGTCATGATGATGATCGCTTATGTATGTAATTCGTTGACAGAAATGATCACTTTTAAGATTCTTAAGAGTTTTAGCTATTTTCGGAAAAACAAAACTGTCGGGGGTGTTTTAAATTAAAAATTTAATGAATTGTCGGTTTTGGATGGACAATGCGTTTTAATAAAGTTACGTGTCTTTCGGGGAGATAGATAAATAATAAAACACTTGGTTTATCAACTCGACAACCCTGAAGTCCTGAGTAATAAAAAGATAATCTGGATTATGAACACTATACAAATCATGTAGTAGGCATAGTTATGTTTTAAATACTTGAAACGTGATGGAACGCGACCAATTTGGTCAAATAATAGTGTAGTCAAACAACTATTTTGTACTGTAAAGGCTGTACTTCAAACTTAAGAGCTTCAAAAACGTGACCCACGTACGTAAGTGAGATACACTGAGGCCTAGTTTTGGGCACATGTATTTAAATAGAGCTCAAGTTTGTAACGTGACATGAAAAACTGTCGATGTAGACTTATATCTAAACGAGGGTTTTCTCAGTAGTCGAAATGAGACAAAATTACAAAAGGATTAATTTCACATCTACTATGCCAGCCAAGTGTAAGTAAGGATTTATTTCACATGCTAGTCTTCCATGCTAGCCAAGTATAAGTAAAAAATAATTTAATTTTTTGGATAATAAAAGTGGATTTAACAGTGGGACATAAAAGTTGAAAATAAATGGGGAAAAACGACAAAATAAAAAATGGTATTATACAACTTTACGAGTATGTCTGTAGTGAATTTTACGTACACGTGCGAACAAATTTTATCAACTTTTGCTATATTTTTTTCTGCAGTGCGTCAAAAACACCGTCCAAAGATAAAGATAAAACACAAAAAGCTGTCGTCCACTGAGATTCTGGAAGCGACGTGTCAGAGTGCGCCTGCGCACCCGGCGCCACACCTCACTTGGCTCATAAATAATGTTAAGGTAAGACCATTATTAAAATTCTGATTATTAAAAAACATAAACGTGTACTTATAATTCGCGTGAGAAGTTATATTTCTTTGGCATGAAAAAAAAAACAATTTCAAAAAAACCAGTTAAAAGAAATTAAGAAATTTTCAAAAAAACAATATTCTAACAATATTGAAAAAAAACAATATAATAAAAATAATAAAAATCTATTTTCAAAATGAGCGTTTTTAAAAACGCGCGTGACGTTTTTCGTCACCGTCGTTTTTGTGTCACCGCCAGTGTAACAAATCTTAAAATTTCACTCTCATCATTTTTTCCATTTATTTCATAAAGCGCCTAAAGAAGTATAACTTCAATAAATAACGCTTGACCCTCATAGCCCCACACTAGAATTCCCTGTGTCGTGGGTGCCATGGACAACACACAAAGACAAGAACACAAAACCAGGCCTAGAAAAAAATTTAAAGTTATCATTCAAATTTTCGCCTCACTGGGATTCGAACCCTTGAGTTATGAAGTTATTAATTTCTTTAAACACCGCTTTATAGTGTTTTGTTATCATTCGTAACAATTTAGCTATAACATTTCGTATTACGATGACGTAAAAATTAAATAGTAGTTATGTACAACAAAATTAAACTCGTATTTTCAAACATTTAAGAGTGAATAGCTAAAATCATTTCCTTAGGGCTTTTTATATTTTTCCTTGATTCGTTTCATTCTTTAAATCCAGAGAGAACAAAAAAGTACATAAATATTAATTTGATGAAAGAAATAAGTATTGTGCTATGTTGAATTTGGCAATATAAATCCTCTGAGTCTGATCGTAAGTAGACAAAATTCGGATTTACAAAACTGGCACCGAATTAGGATGTCGTTTGTGCACAGCATACCAACGAACCAAATCCGAGAAATTATGGAACCAGATTACTAGAACTGAGGTTAGATGTTGTGCAATTCTTATGCATCTGATGCGAATATGATAAAATAATACAAAACTTAAAAATGGGATCCTATTTAGATATTGCTTATGCATTGCCTGCAACGCGATTTGAATCCAAATTTCTTCCGGGAATGTTGAATTACTAGGAGGTCATTAAGAAGGCACACAGGGTATGAGAAAAATCAGAGTCGATTGCAATGATATCTATTGTCGATTGTTTAAGATTTTGAGGGTTCTTAAAATGATTGTCTCAAATAATGACACACTATCTTAAAAGAAATTTGTGCACTGCAGTCCTTTTGTATTAAAATTTTATTGAACAATAATCAACTTCAACTGAGAGAATTGAGAACCAGGAGGTGCATCTAACACGTTTGGATGTCTATTTTTCAACATTTACCGTGTCTTTAAGGTAAAACCTAAGATTTACCGAGTACATAATAATGACGTTACCATTATAGTATTATAGCATATAAGTTTGAAATGAACAATAATCACAGACCACTTCGGACTTTTACCATTAAAAGTTTGTAAAGCTTAGGTTTTACTGGAAAATCTTAAGATTTACTGTACTCCAGACTTTTACAGTCACATACACACAAAAAGGGTGTTAAAATATCCAAGACGTATGGGAAATAAGCAACAACTTTTAATGGCGTGAAAACATGCTGATTTAGAAAATTGGAGTAGCGGAAAGCACAACCTCTTTAATAACCCTACTTGTTACTAAACTGTTACAATTTTCACGTCTCACGTCAACTCGACTTGAGTCTAAAGCCGAGTTCAACGTAACGCTAACTTCTTTCGTGTGTGTGTGAGTGTGTGTGTGTGTGTGTGTGTGTGTGTGTGTGTGTGTGTGTGTGTGTGTGTGTGTGTTAGTAATGCATTAGAAAACAGTCAAGGCAGCATCAGTCGCGTGTTGAAAAGGATTCCGTATTGGAAATGGACGAGTCCATCCATCCATCAGCTCTTGGAGGTCCACTGCTGAACATAGGCCTCCCCTAATTTGCTCTACTCTGACCCGTCCTAAACCTTCTGAATCCAATTAATGCCCGCAATGGAATTGAAGAATATTGTTTGCGTTTTGGTTTTCGTACTGGTGAAGGTCTTATATTCATTATTTATATTTTAAAATATCTTTTAAATATACGGACAAACACATCATATCTACCTTTAACATGAGTGGCCATTTAAAGGTTTCATGCTTTTGAATATACAGAGCCTTAGTTTTTTTTTAATACTACTAAATTATCAAAATTCAAAGAGTTATCTCTTTTTTATACTCTGTAATAAAAGGACACGTAATCCACGTAAAAATAAGATCTGTTATTAAATATCCGATTATCTACTTCATGAACCTTGTTACCTAAGTGTACATGTATACATTAAAATAATCTTTTACCCTTTTGATTCTTCTCTGAGATAAATACTACATTTCTGTGTAGACCTCAAACTTTTGAGATAAAACATCTTTCAAGAAACTTTGCCTGAGGAACTGTCATTTTGCTTTTAGTATTTTATGCAGCAGTATCCACTTGAAATAAATTTATAATTAAAGTTTAAGAAATAAAGTTACTAAATTCTTATTTAAAGTTAAATCAAAAATATTATTAGGTATGGTAATATGTACGTAGTTGGATCCCATTTTTAGTTCTTCTCCATTTCGATGAATGGATGGAGGATCAACTCTGATATGTGTCACATGTTTCGGTAGCAATTATAGTGGTGTTGGTGATCCAGTAATAAGCTGGTCCGTTACTTCTTCACAGACAACGCATTAGTGATATCTCTTAGCAGTTCTGACGTCCATGGGCAACGATAATGACTTAGTTAAGCCTGCTCAACTACTGGTTTTTCGGTTTCACATAAACAACAGATACCGAAAAAAATACACAAGCATTGAATCCGATTAAAATCGTTATTTTTGGCAACGTGGCACGTTATTTTTCACTACGTTTTTCATAAAGGCTGAAACTATATATGACCAACTTTCACAAAAGCAAAAAGTTTATTGGCGCCATGCCGCGGAATTGATGAAAACCTCGTAAAACTGGGGTTTATTGGTTCTTAAGTGCCTTTGCGATTTAAACGTATCGTTTAACTCGGTGTTTAAACCGGTTCGAACAAGTTTAAAACTTGATATTGCTATTCGTTTTATCGTTTTTTAATTTCATAGAGTGTGTTTTATTTTTAACGCCTTTCTCATGAATCGAACTTGTAATTTTGGTACCATGGTGTTTATGACCGACGACATTGCTAAATATTTAAGAAGTTATAACAAGTCGCTTGTTTCATTTTCTGAAGCAACGAAAAAAATTTATTTATTTATTTATTATTTATTTACATGTTTATGTCACCTCTTAAAAAGAAGAAACAAAGGGCAAACTTAATGCCTAATGGCATTGTCCACCAGTCAACCCTGGGTGGATGTGGAAATAGCTCTTGGCAGGTGCTAACATGAGATATAGATATACTACATAACAAGAATACATACAAATACACGGACATACATAAATACCTATAATAACATAAATATATAATAAATAATATATAAATATATAATATATAAATATTTAGGGAATACATATACATATAAAAGTATAGGGAATTTTTGCACAGTATGCTGAAGAAAAATGTAATAAAAAAAAAAAAAATAGAAGTGACATTAATCAGAAACTGAATGTAACAGATGTTCACGCAAGCGATGCTTAAAGGAGAACCTGCTAGGAGCATGTCTCAACTCGGCGGGCAAGGAGTTCCAGAGTAGTGTAGCCTGCACTGTGAATGAATAATGGAAGAAGCCGCTAGTATGCGGGGAATATCAAGACTAAGATTAGCACACGACCGAAGCGTTCTATCATGAGTGTCGGAGCGATACTGGAAAATATCCTTAAGATACTGAGGAGAATTAGGATCATTTAAGATGGAAAACAATAATAGGAGGATTCTAGAAGTACGCCTCTGTCGAATGGTGAGCCATTTAAGTTGTTGGCGAAAACGGGAGATGTGATCATATTTTTTAAGGCCGAAGATAAAACGGATACAGCTATTGAGGAGGCGCTCTAGTTTGTTCAGAAGTTCTTCGGTCAGGTCTGGGTAGCAGACATCACCATAGTCAATTATGGGCAATACAAGGGTGTTGATTAACATCAATTTAGTTTTAGTAGGTAGAAAATTTTTGAGACGATAAAGGGAGCGCAACGAAGCATTAACTTTACGGCATGTTTCGACGATCTGAACATTCCATCTCAAAGAGCTGTCAATGTGAAGCCCAAGATTTTTCACCGAATTGCAAAACTGTATTAATTTACCATTGAAGTAGACAGGTGGAAGAGAATCTTGGTCAATCCGAGATAATAATTTAGAGCTACCAATGAGTATAGCATGGCACTTCAAAATTATGTTATGAAAGGAACTTACATCAATTATGTCCTAACCTATATTATATTTTCCAGTTTTCGATAGTAGTGAATGTTAAAATGAACCTGTAGGATATGTTTAATCTCAACAAAAAGAAGCGGAGATTTAAAATAAAAGATTACTCAATTACTTTATCTAAATATTAATTTTGCATTAAAAAAGATAAAGCATTCTTTTAATAATAATTTTACCCCATAATGCCATAATCTTTTCCATGTAAAAATTGCGAATAGGTATAACCGAAAAAACACGTAAAAATTTTACACAGCCATATTTTGCTGCAGTTCAGTGAGATATATCTGGAAGTTGTAAAACTTTCACACCTGGTCGTTTGGAGTGTGAGCGTCAAACTTAAAAATTATACACTTCACAATTAAAATTAATTTGGTTTCATGTTGAAATCATTTTGAATAAAACGAGTAAAAAAATAGTAAAAATGTTTACGCACAATGACGCAAACAAATAAGATAACACAAACACCTACATACGAGCCGAAAAAGATGTTTATCAGCTATCAGATGACCCATCTGCTCCTTTGGCAGCTATTCACATAAAAATACAAACATACAAAGTTGTATAGTGCACAATAAAGTGCTGTTATTTTTTGACATGACATTTTACGTTAAAGTTATCTTTCGTATTTTTGTTATTTATCTCATTTACAGGAATGGAAAAAAATCTGCAATCCAATGACTATACTTGTAGTAAAACATAGGAAAGTATTACTTATTCTAAAATGCATTTTATCCCATCTTTTTCTCTTACTTCTTCTTGTATTCTTTCTAACCTTTCCTTCTTTTACAGGTCGATGAAAGGCTGACGACACCCCACGGCACTGTGAACGTCCATCGCTACCACCACGGCATGCCACTCTCTCTCACCAACTCCTCTCTCAACTTCCCTTTGTCCAACATGCAACTGTTCCCCAATCAGACAATAGACATCACCTGCTTGAGCACCATACCCAGCTATGCTAGCGTTACTGAAGACTTTGCTGATGTCATGAATCATACTGTCACTGGTGAGTATTGTATTGAAACAGTCGAGAACTTCTAAATATTAATCGTAGAAAAAAAGTAAAGAGAAGGTAAGAACAAACAAGAAAGATAAAAGAAGAGGAAGAAAGAAGGTTATATTGATATAGGTGTAATATTCAATAACGTTAAAGTCGACCTGATCGGTGAACTGAAGACCTGAATAATATGGCAAATATCCGCTGGATTCAAAAGGCTCAGAACGAGCAGTGTGGTGCAAAGTTAGGGGCGGGTTTATAGTGGACTTTATGCTTATACAATTTAATAATTTTTGCTTATACAAGTCTGGATGTATGGATGGACTAAAACATCACAAATCAGTCCCGAGATTGAAATATACACACACTCATCCACACTCATACCCCCATTAGGTTTTTACCTATGTCGCGGGTGGCACGGACAACATAATATAATAGATCACAATAACACCCATGACAAGAGTCACATAAATATCTGCCTGGCCAGGAATCGAACCCGGGACCCCTCGCTTCACATGCAGGGTCGCTACCAACTAGGCTACAGGGTCGTCTGAATTATAGAGTGAGATATTGAGTGAGATCGGGAAGTTAGTTTTATAGCTTACTCGTAGATATAAACAGAGGCAGGAAGACAATTAGCAAGAAGAATAATTGGCAAATATCATTAAATAAATGTTCTTTTCAGTGAACGTTGTCCGCCATGAACCTGCGCCAACGCAACTCCCGGTTAAGATCATCAGCCTTGAGAACATCACAAATCGCGTCTGTCCCAACTTCGCTCTTATTGGAATGCTTATCTGTGTAACTATTGAAAAAATGACTTTAAATTACTGAACTATACGTATAAAACTTTACGGCATGAGGGTCCTCAAACTGAAATTTCAAGGTGCCTGCAAATTTATTAATCAATTCGAAAGTTGCATTTTTGCTATGTACGCAGAGCCCAAAAATATTAAGGCAGAATTTATAACGCAATACGAATCAATATCTTGATTGTCTCTATGCGTATTTTGAGTATCTCGTTAATTTTCAAATAAATTATTTTTAGTAAAACAAATTGTTCCGACAAAATCCTATTACAACTGTCATCGTTACAAAGCACTCTTTTATTTTATTATTTTAATTTTTAATTAAAACATTTAAATATCGAATAAATTTGAAGGCACCGTTTTGGTTTTGAATATATACCTATTTGTGTACTACCTACTGATCCTTTTAAATGTTTGAAGTCCTTGTATGTTATAGCTTTTAGTGCTATAATGCCACATATACTTACCTACTAAGGGTTACATTTGAAACCTGACGACTTTTTATTAGATGTAACTACAATACATATTGTTAGTTTATGTTGAAATTAAAATTCCGTTGATGTTGAGTAAAATTTTCAAACTTTTTCAATGGAATTTTAATTGAGTTTTTTTGTGAATATTTAAAAAAAAAATGATTTTTATAAGTCTACATACATTTTTATTCATTTCATCATTTTCTTTACATTCAAATTGTAAATTACAGCTTTGTCTTATGTAAATTTTCGTAACCTACAGTTCACAATTTTGTGTCCATTTATATTAATTTTCAAAATATTTGATCTATTAAACTCATGAACAGACACTAAAGACTATGAGACGTGAACAGATTGTTGCATGTCTTAACACTGCAATCCTAATTAAATTGGCCCTGTTCCAAGTTTGGACGATTGCGCTTGATATTAATTTTGGCCTAATCGCTTTATGAGTATAATGAATTAAAGCAAGTCGTTTCGCTGATCGATGATCACGTTACATAAAATTCACGAATCATAAGGCACTATGAATGCTTTCAACAAACTTATTAATATCGTAAGAACGTAAGTAATGTAGAGCTAAAATGCACTGACTCAGAAACAAGGGACAAAGCGATTATGAATTATATTCGTATCCCTATTAAGTATGACCCTTGTAGACATTTACATCTTTGTCCTACTGTAACCCACCGGAAACACATGCTTTGATATCCTATGTAAATTAACCCTTCATACTTAAGTATGCGCAATTATGAGACTGAATTAGAAAATTAGGTATTTATACGACCGGTGTAACAGTCAATTTGTCTTAGCCTTGTTATGGATATGATTCAGAAGATTTATTGAAATATCTAAAATTATTATAACTCGTTTTTTATCAGAATTATTCTCAAGTATATTCTCTTATTACTTCGTATAGTCATGGAGTTACCAGCTTTTTTTTATATATATGAAAGGTTTGTATACCTTAATTATTGAACTACTAACCGTTTAAATTATAATAGCATTATATTCCTTTTATATCTTTACATTAATTTTATAATATATCTTTACATTTACATCAGAATCATTTGGAAAATTTAATTAAAGAGTTCATATTACGTTGAACGCTTTAAAAACATATATATACCTATGTTCATTTAATTTTTGTACTTCACTTGACGAAACCCAATTAACAGTTAAATAACCAAGTACGGGCGGAGATTTTCACAGACATAAAAGAAAAAATTACGGCTAACAACAAATTTAAATTTTTGGTCAGAATTTCACTTGTATTGGGCAATTTACTATCACCACATTTACCGTTATATGCAAGATACCAACTTATGTGTTATGAATGCTAAATTAACCTGAATCTCTAATGAATACGGAAATATAATATTCTTTCAAGTCTTGGAGATCGTAAATCGTGATTATTTTCTTCTCGTGTTGAAGTTGCTGAACTTTAAACAGTTAACAAAGACTTCCAAGTTACTAACGGATATTGGCAATATGGCGTTGATCCTTTTGATAACTTTTCAAGAGAAAACACTTGAATGGTTGAAATTAGACACTGGAAACTGTTTGTTGAACAAATTATTTAAGTTTAATCTTCTGTATAATAACTCAATAAATCCTTACAACACTAGTAACAGCTTTGAAATTATCCATTCGACAGATGTTTTGAGAGAAAAGATCAAATACAGTTAAGTAATAGATAGAATACAAAGTGAAGAAAAACGTAGTTAACGCAGTAAAATTCCAGTAATAAATTCTAATATTAAGAAAAAATATCATGGCGAGAGTAAAATAATATTACACTCATCATATTTTATGGCTTCGTCCTCCAGTTTCGCAGAACTGGCATCTGGTGGGCTTGACTCCAATGACGATCTAATTAATTTTAGTTTTTTCTTAGAAGGGAACTTTTTTGTCAATGTAACGTAAGGTTTCAAAGAAATTTAATCAAATATTTGGAAAAATCTGTCTAATCAGATAAATCGACGGTCACTTAAACGAGTAACTTAATACACAGCAAATATAAATCATTAAAATTGTTTGCCTTTAAATTAGAGAAAACCTTAATGTTCGGATCGGGCTTCCTAATTTAATGTGAAAGTTTATCGAGACAATTCTAAATTTAGAGTTCAATTCCATCTTGATAGCTTTTGTTTGCACCGCTATATTCGAAAACATTTAATTTTTTGAAGGTTTTGATATTCTGCGCAAACAGGATTGTACGTTCTATTCAGGTCTGTTTGGGTGTAGCTGTAAAGAATTGTTAAAAAAGCAAAACTGCAATATCTAGCTTTCACGTAACGTATATTACATTTAAAGGTTATTTAACTCTTTCTTGGTGAATCCGAACGATATGAAGAGTTTAATTATTCAATAATAGTTCATTATGTAGGATCTAATTACGAGAGCCACTGTCCATAGTGACCAACATGGATTCAGATAATTATAATTATTCAGTACAATATTCAGTACTGTTATAAGAAGAAGAGGAAGAAGTTGTATTAATCTACTGCACAAATGCGCACTGAGGTAGCACGGATACTCAACAAGCTTAGGTCACCGCAAAGAAGGGGTTGGTACCTCGCAGTAGGCTACTAATGACTTGAAGCTAAGGTGCAATGATTTCTAAGTTTCACGGAAATTTTTATAGCATCAGCTCGCTTGCTGAGGAATAGTCTGTAACCATCATTGTTGGCTTCGTATTATATTTCGTTTATATTATTAATACAGCTATCGATTTAATCTAATACACGGGATTTAATCTCAATCATACGTTATGTTTTTCTTATTTCAATTACGAAAGTAAAGCTATATTTTTTCAATGCGATGAATTTATAAAAAAATATTTTATTCAATTATATTTAGAACAAAAAACTTCACTTTAACTTATATAGGTATATGTTATAATAATCTCAAAGTAGTACAATGAAGCTATCTAAAACATATTAAACCCTCAGAAAAAATTTCAACTTTTTCAGACACGGGAATGGAGAAAGTTTGTAAAAACATGCTTTCATTTTTTAGTTTTCCTGCGCTTCATTACAAAGTTCATAATGGATGCGGCGGATTCGCGAACTGTTGCCAACATTAGTTTGTTGTTAGTACCCAATGAATATCAGAAATAAATATTTAACGAATTCATTAAATATAAAATATAAATTCTCTTTTATAAAACTGTCATGAGCAGGCGTCACTTAAGTTAGAATTGTGGGAAACGTTGGATGGATAATGAGCACATTTTCCTTAGAATGTCAATATTATGAGCCGATCAATAAATATTAAAATTGTCTGGCTTTGACGTTAGCGGCTTACTATACTATGAGGCATTGTAAGTACCTTGCGACTTACGAAATAGAAGAGAATGTTCTTTTATGTGCTTCATGAAATTTTAAATTGTAGACTTTCGATTCCCCTCAGAGTTCGAATCAGGGAGATTAAACTTATTTTTCCCCTACGAAGAGAGAGCAGGTAACTATTTACTCGAGTATGAATTCAACAAACGTAAAGTTCGTCTGTTATTATTCCACACAAACCAAACACAGCATGGAATTGTTAATTTGAAATAACCAATCAATAAGATAAATAGGTACATTTTAGCACGAGAAACAGTGTAAACATACATAATTTTCAACTGATCGAAGTATTAAAAAAGTAACTTGTCAAGAAACTGCAAATTAATATTTGAATAATTTCCTGTATAAGTACATTGTTCTTATCAGCTATAAAATCAACAGGATAAGCAAGGTATACATACATACATATTGCATCATCAAATAAATAAAATGAATGAATAAAGCTTGTTTCAAAATTGTGTTCGTTCACATTTTATGTAAATAATCATAATATTTTTTTATTCGGTTCGCAAGTAGTAGGATCAATTATGTAACTAAACATATCATAATTAGCAGTGAGAATAATAATATAACGTGTATGTTAATTATTATAATATAACGCTATTTGAGAGTGGGGAATACGTATTATGCAGACAACTAGAGAAAAGAATTGCGATGTGTGTGTTTAATTATAATGTGATAATGATGTGAAATGTGAAATCTTCATTATCAAAAGTATTTCTATAAATATCATGCAAATTTTTGGAATTTTCCGCATAAACACACAATAAAAAGTGCAAGTTTCTAACACTGCGCTTATTTCAATTATACTCTATGATTGGTTGTCTGTAGCAGAGATAATATTACATTTTAATACATTCTTCTATTTATGCCTATTTCATATTACATCTCAAAAGTTACTTTTGTTTTTTTAAGGTTGTTTATCCACTTTATAGCTTATAAATCATTACAATATTCTACTTAATGTATGTACTAGTTATCTGATATCAAGGCGAAACATTAAACTTTAGTAATTTAAACTCCATAGAGACGTCCACAATTCTGGGTATTGCCTTGCCTTTCCTTACTCCGACATATTCTAACATGTGTGTGGGGTTTAACAATTGAAAAAGGTTTTTAAAAAACTAAAGTAACTGAGATATTTGTTATTTCATCAATTCAGTTACGTGGAGTAGAATTATAATAATTATATTGTTTTAAAATCATATACATTTCTAAAAATACTTTTACGTCAAACTTGCGTGATATTCGTGACGGCTAACGATACAATTATTTCTGTGACTAATTATAGTTTTTTAAGGCACTGGAATATGAAAAAAAGAGCTGATTTTGTTTGTTTAAAGTAACATTAACACGATTTACTTGTTACTTACACGTTGATATTTTCTATTTTTTGTTTAAACTAAAATACTTGAGATTTTAGACTGTAAATTTATGGATAAAAAATTCTCAGTAAATCTCAAAAAATATTTTTGTTTTTTAAAACAATTTTAATATACCTAAGCCTTTTTTACTGCAGCCGAAACAAAAAAATACAGTTCGCTTAGTATTAAAATTATTTACTAACTAATATTTTAAAAATAACTCAAAAATTTCAACCTTAACAATATTTTATATACTTACTATAGTACTTACTATAGTTTACATAATTTTAGTCAGAAACTAATCACTAATGGAACGCGGTGCAGTCGGACTTGCAGCGCGGTACGGCATTTATTATAGGATAACCAACAATTCACACGTTGTATTCCGCTCAGACCGGAGAATGTCCAAAAAGTGTATGTTGGTGGCTCACAATTCAATATCTCTCCTCGGTTATCCCGCTACCGCGTGTCAAAATGGCAGGAGACAATTTGCATAATGCTGCAAAAGTCCGAACGCACCCAAGCTTGGCCCGGCTTGGCGTTCCATTTTATGACCTCTGATATATTATTATACCTATGTAATGTATGCGGTCAAAGGGTTGAATAATATTAGTTACATAACTTTTTTAATGATCTTTGTGACATTTACAAAACTTTAAAACCATTGAAAAAGATTTCAAACACTGGAAATCGAAATAGGAACCTATAAAAAATTGAAATAAACAAAAATAAAAAAATAACATTTTCTTTTAAATAAAAGAATAAATAAAAATAATATTTTTATATTTTATTTTTTATTTTATTATGACCCATTTAAATATATTAAATTCTCGGAGCTGATAGTACCACAAACATTTTAAAAAATGAGAAAAGCTACCTTTCAGACGGAACGATTATTCTTACACTGTTAGTATGATGCAATTATAATTATTATAATTAAGATAGTTTGTTAAATTTAAATAGCGCCCAGAGTGTTTAACAAATATATTTTTTTGTAAAAACTGCTGTAGAACGGCGGTAAACTGAAAATACGTGGTGTGTAAGTACAGTAATGAAATGGGTTATTGAAAATATTGTAAAATTATCATAAACAAAAAAACGTGTGTGTGTGTGTACTTATGTATGCACGTAAGAAGTTATACTTCTTTGGCGTAACAGATCAAAAATAGCTAAAGATTTCATCCCGTATGCAACAACTCTGTTTGTAAAAGGAATCGGTTATCAGCTATCTTCATCATGTCAATTTTTGGCTGTCGGTGTGCGCGCGCATCGTAAAAATTTTACTCTCATAATTTTTCCAAACACATCAAAAGAAGTACAACTTCAAAAACAATGGATAGCGCATAACGTAGCTTCGCATTAAGATATTTTCTGGAGAGTCGGTATTATATCTTCAACAATCAGCAATTAAAATTAGCGTTATTTAATATTATCATGTCATGTTATTTTGACCCACGTTTTAGCTTCTGTTTCCATACATTAATCCTATTATTCATGACAAACTTTCCCCAAAATTTTCTTATGATATCAATAACTGAGCTTCTGGTTATTATCGTACCTACCTACTCATTTTAGTAACGATTTACTTATTTGGATGGATTTACTTTTGAAGTTTTTCTAACAAATAATATTTTGAATACATCTTTCTCTAGTGATAATGCTTACTGCATATTATCACTATGATTTTTATATTACAGGTGTAAATTATGACTATGATTAATTTTAAGCTTTTTGACTGACTTGAATTAAAATATTATGTTTTGTCACTTTCGTACTTTGATAGCAGCCGCTTTTGATGTATTTCTATATATAATATTATACAGTATAGTAGAAGACTGTATAATTGCAATCATATTGTATGATTTCATATAATGTGTCAATTTTCCTGTGAATGTAAATTTTCCAAAATTTAAAGTAATGTGCATAGCTATATGATTTATGTAAAAAGAGTAATATTCCAACTTATTAATTTTCTAGTCATTGTTAATAATTGTAGGTAAATACAGCATAATGTGTAAGTAGAATTATACATATCAAATAATGTAAAGGAAATCTTATTTCTTATACCACTTCAATAATATAATATATGTTGCAATCGGAAAATTATTAAAAATGTAATAATGAAAAAAAACATTCTATAATAAATAAATAATACGAAATTAAACTACGTAACTAGCCTTGCATATTTTATAAAAAAGCAATTAGTCCAAATTACAAAATATTACAATAACTTACATGTTAACCATGTTATGTGAATAAATTATTTATTTTAGCTGTTATTTCAGTGGATTCTTCAATGACGCAAGTGTGGTTACAACGCGGGTACAATGGGTACTTGCAAAACCAGTACATACAAATGCCAGCTTGCATATGTAAAAATATGATTACGATATAAAATAAAACTTGAATTGTACCTAAATTGAATATTTAACAAACTTACGTTGTATATGTTATAGTCAAACCTAGGAGAAAATATTTGGACAGTCACAATTTGAGATACTAGCTTGACTAAAAAAACCACAGTCAAAGGCCGAAATAGAAATCTATTTCAGGGTTTGCCTAAAGTTCATCCTGAAGTTTGATTAGGCAATCCTTCAAGCACCGGAGATTCGAGGTTTGATTATAACATTATAATTTTATTACACTTAGACATACATGCGATAACAATATTCAGTGGCTGAAAAATTCCATAGTACACAGTGTAGCTAGGTACATCAAAATTTATCGTAACAAAATATATTGCCACTAATTATTCCATGTTTATTTACTGTTACTTGGAGCAATTGACATTTCATATTAAACTTGCGTGAATGTTGACGACATGCAATCATGTTTGTCCTACATAAATTACACATGCGATGTGAAATTTGCATATCCATAGCGGAAATGCGCTGTAATAATTCTCTTCTCCGCTAACTCGAAGTTTTGGATGCACACATTACCCATCACGCCTCGAGTTTTGGTTAGTTTTGCATACATAGGGTGGCAATCCCTTCTCCAGCTAGAAATATGCCATTAACTTTAGAATGTTTTACTTCATTTATTTTATTGATATTTACTACCTATAAATATATTTGAAATATATTATACTTAATAAGAAGGTATCACTAACTCTGTTATTTTCTGTATTCTTAACTTAATAAATTATTTTTGGAAGCTAAACCAGATGTAAATAATGTACATGGCGCTATGTAATTTTAACAATAAAATTAACCAATATCTACTGATGTTTAAACCAAGCGATTGAGTTTATAGTTTATTTAAATGGATAATTACATTGATTATTTATTTAAATTTATCGCTTTAATAGGAACAAATATAACACCTTCATTTATAGGTAGTCACCTTATACTCACAAGAACAAGTTTAGTTTCGAGATCGAGTCACCTGTCATTATTATATGTTTAGGTTTAGGTAGATATAAATTTATCGATGCAAATGTTGCATTTTATATGTTATTGATGTTGTATTAACTTAGGGCAACTTTAGATATAAGATAATATAATATGAATACGGCACCTGACATTTCGACGACTGAATACTTCATTTGTATTGTTTGTTGAATCACTATCCGTGGAATCCGTGAATCTCATATTGGAGTCATTATGAATGCAAACCTTGCAAATTATTTTGGGAAATGTTTCGCCACGGGCGATATTGGTGACAATGGAATTTTATATGGCGCTGCGAACACCATTTATTCGCAAATTCATTTGAATTTCATTGTGTTACTTTCGCTGTTATTTTAAATTAATAATTAATAATTTAAGATTAATTTAATTGAATAACGTGTTGTTTTATACCTATACAATTTCTCTGTCATTAAAACACTAATCCTATCAATTACATTTTAATTAATAATAATATCGTACCCTCAGTGGAAACAATTCATAAGTTAAAAACTGCAATTTTACAGGAGAGCAAAAACACTGTTAGAATATCAGTAAGTAGTTAAAGGAGTTCACTACGATTTCTTGCAAAAAACCGTCAAGATTAATGATAAAAGTAAAAAAATTGAGCATTTGCAGCTTTTGTTCCTTTTTACAATCATATTGATAACTAAAATTCAAAGTAACATAACTTATGTTTTTTTTCCACTGAGGGTGCGATATGCCTACGCCATTTTACGCCTTAGCCATAAAAGAATCAATCGAGTAGAAGTGGAAGAAATAGTTACCTATGTATTTACATACACAAAACGCCTTTTGAATTCAAATAGGCACTCAGTCAATAAAGAAACATCGGCCCCTAATGTCAACTCAATGTGAATAACAGGGAAGAAAGCAGAACCTATTTCAATGAAAATAATTTTACTCACTGTTCGAAAAGTTGTCGCTTTATTATTACATTACTGTTATTTTAGCGTCACCACATGTTTTCATTTACTATACTTGCGTTAGGTGCTTTATTCTTTAACTGATTAGATACAGTTATAAATCTGTGTGTAACCTATAAAATGATACTTCTCTTCATATACTTATAGGTATTCAATTGAATCCCATAGATATGCGCAAAAAGATCCATTCTCCACGATAAATATGCAAAATTTTGACTCATACTTATAAATTGTTATTGAATATAACATTACGGTATGAAACTTAATTCAATCTTTGCTTCAATTTTCAAAACATTTCATGAAAATGATTCGTCCCCGTTGTAGTTTTTTCGGAGTCGCGTCATTGTGTCGAAGTCAAGCGTCGAAATGTCAACAACGTCGATAACTCATACACTGAATGTTTTAAAATTTACTACATACTGTATTTTCTAATTGTGAAAAATTCATGCAGGCTATCGATGTCTTCCTTATTGCTATACACTCCTTTTATAAACTTTTAAGTGTACTGTAAGTTAGAATTGTATAATAGTTGAGTACGTGAATAAGTTTTTTCTTGAGTTTCTTCTAATGTCTCTACAAAATATATTGATGTATAATGTCCAGTTGTGTAACAGGTTTGTTTAATATCCGCTGGAAATAAACAATTTATTGTAGTAAAATTTAATTATTTCCAGGATGAACTCAAGAATAAACTTAAGATTAGTTCAATATGCATTTTATTAGCATTTTTTCATTTTAGATAATTTATTACGAAAGCTTTTTATAATTTTATAGTGTTTAAATCAAATAATTAGTAATTATTCATGATAATATGAGGTGAAAAAACAGCGTATTTTGTATTAATGATCCCTTTTTACGTTATATTAGCCATAAATTTCTACAAAAAATTACACGGACCTTTATAGAAAAAATTATGTGAAATCTGATTAATTATATTCCACTTATTTTGTCAGCGGTACGATGTATCTTATTAAAATCGTTAAGGAATACACATTTTCACATGACTACTTGATATATGTTTTTTTATAAATTTTATTATTCTATTGTCAGTACATATTATGAGTCAATAATAAAAATATATCTACCGCTTTCATCCTCAGAAGTATAAGTTTTTAAATATAATTATATACCTTAAATTGTCCGGTATTACAGATATAATATACCTAAGTGGCAAAAGTCCGTAATAAAGTATTTTATTTTTGTTAGTTCAATTATATTTCCCTACATAATGTTGTAATGTAGATACCGTCGGCAGATAAAAAATATTTAGCAAAATTTATTAAAATTAATAAAAATGTTTATTCGATGAAAAAAAGTCTATAAATAATATTATAAAATATTTCAAAATTCTATACTTACTGTTCAGCAAA